>VZTH01004622.1:0-308581 GCA_013397815.1 Aleadryas rufinucha
AGTTGTGCTCGTTTTTCACAGTGCCTGAGAAAGGTGTGGTTTCTACAGCTTTTAAGATTACAGTTCCTGCCAATACAAAATGTTCTTTTTGAAACATTAATATATTTTGATGTAAGACTCACTCATTTGTCTTCTGTGAAAACTGTCTGAAGTTGTTAACGCTGCATAATTTATTTGAGTCACTTGAATTGAATGTAGAGGATATTGTGTCAAACCCTTTTCTCACACACCTTTGTTCTACAACAAAAGGAGGAATAGAGAGATGAACCTGGAAAAAATTTGGAAAATACATGTTTATGTCTTAGACCTTCTAAATCAAACTGATTCATCGCATCACCTTCTAGGTTCATTCGTACTGTTGAGATTGTTGGACAACTTGTGCACTGATATATGCATGTGCTTAGGTAATGTTGAATTTGGACCTCTGCAACAATAAAAATACTGATATGAAACACTTGAAAAAGCCTGGAAGATTTTTTTTCCCCCATATTCTGAAAGCTAGACTTTTTCTAAAATCTCAACTTTAAATGTTTTGATTAGAAATCATGCTCCTGAAGAAATAGTTCAGGGTATACTGCACAGGGACAATATTTAATCTTAGAGATAAGAAATAGGTGTTCAGATCCAAATTTCACGAGGACCAAATCTCTGTTTTCTTTTCCCATTTCTACTAAGCTATCTCATCACTTTGATCTGATCCTCAGCACGTGCCTGTACATATAACTGTGTAAAAGTCACTGGAGCACTGACTTTCCTTGAGAACCTGAAGTAATCTGTGCCTTTCAAAATATCTGACAGGTGCTTGATGCAAAGTCTGTGTATGGCAAGTCAATTAATCTTTCCATACCTCTTCATCCCTCTGTAAAATGTCATGCACATTTCCCAGGGTGTTATGAAACTCATTAGATGTTTATTAAGCATTCTGAGGATCTCTTACAGATGGAATGTAGATTATATACAGTCTGGTGCACCTTTGCCACAAGTATGAGATCTTCAAGGTACACATGGAGAAACACTTTTTACAAGAGCTTTTAGCAACAGGAGGAAGGGGCAATGATTTTAAAATGAGGGAGGGTAGATTTAGATTCGATATAAGGAAGAAAATTTTAATGGTGAGGATGGCAAAGCACTGAAACAGATTGTTGTCACAAATCAGATGTGGGGGTTTAAATTAACCCTACCTCCTGCCCAGGCCTCTGGCAGCAGGCAGTAACCTCATTGAGGCAGCCAGCACCCAAAAACCCACTCTCGTTCATAAGTTCTTTTAATAATGACTGATTCTGTCTATTATAGAATGAATCATTTATTAACAGACAAGAAAACTACAGGNTGTTCAAGATCACACTGGACAGAGCTTTGAGCAACCTGGTCTAGTGGAAGGTGTCCCTGCGTGTAGCAGCGGGCTTAGACTAGATGACTTTTGAAGGTCCCTTCCAACCCAAGCCATTTTCCCACCCTGTGATTTAGTCCTAGGCCTCATTCTCGCAAACCAAGATCATGCATATCTAACTAACTGAATTACAGACCACCACCACTGATTAGACATGGAACCATAATGACATTAGAATTTTGTTTCCTCTGATTGCTGTTGCTTTTTGATCGTACAGTGAGGGGGGTACAGAGGACGATGGGGACATTAGTGACACTAGAGTCACACAGAGGAGGCAGACACTAGTGCAGCTCTGTCCTTCCTGCCTGCTTGCTCATGCTCAGTACAACTGTAAGGATTTTATTCTGCACAATAACTGGAGTTTCTAGCAAACTTTGTTTTGCCAAGGTAACTGCTTCTAACATAAAAGCTTGTGTTAAATACTTTGTGCCTGCATTAATTAAGCAGTCTTTTGGCTCAGCTTAGGGCTTTTCCCCAGATGTGTTTTGTAGTTCTGTTTCACAACCTGAAATTGCCTTGCCATTACCACAGTTATTTCATCCGATGTGACATTTCTTGTGCTCAGAGGACCTGAGAAAGCCACATGTACCTTTGAAAGACAGGAAGCAAGAAAATAATATAATAGGCTGCTCGTTGTAATACTAGTTGTCAAATGGGTTGAAAATGATTTATCTGGTAGCCTTAGATTACTTTTTTCTTTTTTCTTGTCCACTTACCTTGTTGGAAAAAAAAAAAGTTTCTGTGTAATCTTTGAATTACAAGGATTTTTATAGTTTAGTTTTGATGTAGTATATACTTTTACATTTTTCATAATTAACAAATACGTATTACAGAGAATCTAAGCCAGGTTCATGTTCTTCAAAATCAGAAGTAACACAGTCCTATTCTTCCTTCTCCTAAAATGCTTCACCTGCCATTTTCTGTGTCAGGATGTTGGTTAATTTTATTTCTTCCCTGGGGTATCGTGCTAATACACTTGTCTGTATGTGGCAGTTTCAGTCCTGAACCCTATACCTGCTTCTCAGAAGCAGATTGTGTTGCTTTAGTGTGTGCTCAATTTGCCAATTATTTCTTTCCCAGCTGCTAATAAAACATCTGTCAGGTCACCAAATATGATGCAAGTATTGAGTACCTTCTGCCGAAATCCTAATGCAGCTGTGGATTTCAGATGTGTAATCATAACTTCCAAGTTTGTGAGCAAGAAGTGGGGTGGGGGAATGTCATGTGGGTGGGAACTGGCTTTAAGAAAATCTTGAATTTTTGTTCCTTTTTAAAAATTAGTATCAATATTTTAAATAACTAGTAAAAAACATGTTTTCTGTTTAGACAACAAAATAATTAAACTGATTTAATGAAATTGTGTATATTTTAAAGTTTCTCTGTAGCTACGTTTGGATGTTCAGATTTTTTGTGTTAAGAAAATTACTATATTGTTTGACAGTTCTATGAAGGAAAACCAAAATAAATTGTTTCATTAAGTAGTTTTTACTTTAAAAAATGTTTTATTTGAAACACTGAATGAAATTTTAGTGATAAGAAATATGTAAAAATTAAATCACTCCCTTGAAGAACCTTAAACTTCTCTTTGGCCTAACTCCTATAAGGCTATTGCCTCTTCTGATAATATGCTGAACTGTTCCATTCAATTGATAATTTCACATTCTATCCAACAAGATACTCTGGTAAGACTGCATAACTGCCTTCAGACATTGATTTCAATTTGGCTGTAAATTCATCACACAAATCCAGGTGCTGAACTGCCTGCTCTGTGTGCACTTGCTAGCTGGGACCTCTCCTTGAACAGTGTACCTGGCCTGTTCCTTACAAAAAACCACTAAAGAAGAATCACTCCTCTTATACTGAACATCCTGGTATATCAGGACACAATCCCAGGACACAGAAATTTCTGGCTTAGGTCTTTCTTTTGCCCAAATAAACTTGTCTTTTTACCTGCTGCTTGCTCAATATCTCATACTCTGTTTGCATATGTGCGTGTGTCCTTTAATGCCTTTGAAGAGACCCATGTGCCCTTGCAGTGATCTATTTAGATACCACAGTGTGCTTTCTTCTAATAAATATCAGTATGTTCATGTCTGAGGAAAACTTCCAGGGGAAGAAATTGTGAGAATGCCAAGAAATACTTAATAATGCATTTGAATCACAAACAACTGATTTTTTTTTTTTTAAACTCAGCACTGCTATCTAGCCAGATTTGGTCCAACCTTCTGCTAGCTCTTTTCTTTCAGGACTAATCATCATCATCTCATATTTTCCCAGCAATTCCCAGGTTTTGCCTTCCCTAAAACTGTGACACACTGTTCCTGGGCTCCCCTTTGAGCAATGCTAGACATCCACTCTATGACCTTTTCTTCCACAACGGTTTGCCTTTCAATGCCAATGCCAAAAAAACCGTGACACAGTCCAGTTCTAGCCCTGCATGATAGGGTTATAATAATATCTGCTGTTACTTGTTCAGCACACAAGTATTATGTGGACTTAGAAACCTTCCCCTGTGTGGACATGTAGAAGGGCAGTGTGTGTGTAGGCAGTCCCAGGCCATGTCTCATGGCATGCTGGTGAGTCAGCGATGCAAACTTTCATGTTCCTGAGAAAAATGTGACTTTTGTGCCTGGGACTTTAATGGCTTCACTTCAACTACCATACACTGAATGTAAAAGGGCACTATCTTTTACTTCAGCTGTACTCTTTTCAGGGTTTGCTTTGGGGTATGCAAATACACCTGCCTGCTTCAGTAGAGGCAGTAGGAAAAAACCCCGATTAATGGATCCTGGAGGCAAAGGCTCAAAGTAGGAAAGCATGTGGCTGGCATGCCCAAGATTTTGGCAGTCCTGACTAAAATGTTTAAAGTAGATATAGGGGATTGTAATAATCTGCTAGGGTACTCCAGGCTATGCATTCACAGAGAAGGGCTGCTGAATACCTAAAGGCAAAGTGCTTTTGGGCACCTCTCTCCAGAGAGGGCTTCTGCAATAAAAGCTGGGAAAATCCCACCTTCTGGAACATCCAGAGGTGAATGGATTTCTTCAAGCTGTAACCTAAACTGAACTCAACTTTGGGACTACTCTTATGTTATTTGAGACAAATTCAATCCGTATTCAGTCTTTGTATGGCCTAGACTCGAATGGCTCCTTACAACAGTGATTAGCGCGTGAGCTGGAGAGTGGAGTGGGAAGAAGGCTCCTGAATCTCTGCTAATAAAATAAAACATTGGACCTGTTCCTGTGGGTGAATTCATTTTCCCTGCTCTCTCCAACAAACTGTTTTTAATCTAATAAGTTTCCTTCTGTCATTCACACTTTTTCTGAGTCACAGCATTACAGGCAAGTTATTTAAAAATTAAAAACCACCACCATGCTGTGGAACGTAATGTGAATCTTTGAAATTTCGGTGGGCATTTTAATTTCAAGATTAAACCTAGCAATCAAGCAGTTGAGGACAGATGATCACAGGTAATGCAAAATGCACCATTTTTGGGTGCTGCTGAAACCTGAGAATGTATTCATCCTGTGGGGCTTTTCATGTGTAAGCTGTAGAGTTCAGGTAAAAATGTAGAGGGTAGGAATATTTGCCTCAGCAATCCATCAATGCCTATTTGATCAAGGTATATTCAGGAGGATCTTTATGAATAGCAACTTATTTCCTTGTTACACACACATCCAAGATTTTCGAAAAGAGGATCTATTCCAAGTGGTAGATTCTTTTAAGTGTAGTTTGTTTTTTTTTTTAACGAAAGCTGTGTTGATGATATGCTGAGATGAGGAAAGAGTTCCTTGTTATAGGTGCAAAAACCCCCACGTTGCAGTGCTGCACTGAAATGACCAAGCTTACCTAGGTCCCAAATAGTTGTATGTGCCTGTGCTTCAAATATCCTCACACCCTCCTTTGGAGAGTGCATATGGCTTGTTTTAAATGCTCTGTTGTGAAAGTTTTGATTTTCACTGTTCTTCCAGGATATGTGTCGTAGCCCAGAGGACTATTTGTGACATCTCATTTCTGGCCTCCAAACTTTATTTGCATTTTTTGACAAAACTGCTCAGTTGGCTATAGAAGCTGGAGGGCTACAACCAATGAAGGTGAAGTTTAGGGTGCTGAAGCAGGAGCAGCCCCAAGTGAGGCTGAGCTCAGGTGCCCAAACTCATTAGCAGAGAAGACACGATGCACAAGGACCTGAGAGCCCTCTGAAATGAAAGTTGTCCAAGGTCACTATTCTTACCTTACCTTGAGGTCTGTGGAGAGTGATGTGAGTCTGAGTCATACTTC
Source organism: Aleadryas rufinucha (assembly GCA_013397815.1). Taxonomy (NCBI): domain Eukaryota; kingdom Metazoa; phylum Chordata; class Aves; order Passeriformes; genus Aleadryas; species Aleadryas rufinucha. Next base: position 5,672 of record VZTH01004622.1, read on the forward strand.
AAGACACCACATCTCTGCTGACTTGGAACTCCTGCCTGAAAAGCTCTCCTGATAACTTGCAGCTCATTTCCCCTTCACAAACTCCTCCTCTTCAGTAAGTCAGTGGAAAGGGTCCTTTCTCAAAAAATGTACTCAGAAGGTAGAGTGGCATTAGCCATCCTTAGGGAAAATGTGCTTGATGGCAAGAAGAACTAATCCTGTTAGTATACAGTAGCACCAATCTGAGTATGTTTTATTGGATTAAACTGTCAGAGATATGGGCACAGAAATGTTGAGCCTTAATTAGATTTAGGTATGGCTGAGCACTGAGCTGCTTTGGTGTTGGGGTTATTCTTTCATATCTCTGCAGAGCTAAAACTTTTAAGGTTCTAAGAAACTTCAACACTAGGTAAGCAGGTCTCTTCAGAACTGTGGGGTTGGAGGAAGTTCCTGAAACCTTCTTCGGTGCTTTTTGGACCAAATCCAAAGCTTCTTCTCCAAAATTCTTTTCTCCTCTGCGGATAAAAAAAAAAAAATTATTTCTTCTACTTAATGAGACAAACAGATGCTTTGTGTGTGCAAGTGTTGGTCAGAGTTTGTTTTTCTTTGTGTGTTCAGTGTTTTGACTAAAATTATTTGGAAATCAATGTTTCCTAGAGCCCTTTGTTAAATCTTTCAATGCTGTTGCACATAAATTATTTTAAAATTTATGCTGCAGTGTCCTTTCTGAACAGGCAATCTAGAAAAGCCATGATTTAAAAAAAACCCAAAGAAACTATTGAGTTGTAAGAAAGCACACAGGTATTCAGAAAGCACTTCTATATTTTACAGTAATTTTAAGCTTGTCATTCCCATTTTCTTTTCTTTGGGAAAACCAAGCTCCCAGTGTTCAGTAGCCATCCTAGTAATGCTTCTTCTCAAATGGGCTTGCTTTCATGACAGCTGGTACTGGGGCTTCACTGGTTCTGAGTCTTTCTCTGAAGAAAAAAGATGGTGAATGAGGACATAAGCCCAAGCACAGCAAAACAAAAGGTGAACTAAGCGCAGGAAAAGAGTAGAAAGCAATGTGGAACTGAGGATTCTATTTTGGTGGTGAATGTATGGAAGCTGCCTGTAATTGCTTGCTGTCTTCTTCAACCATTCACATGGGTGTTTAGCTCAGATGTTGGCTTCCTGGTTCTCCCATCTCTGCTCCTGCACTTCCACTTGTACAGTCCATATCCTGCCAAAACAATTTGTCTTGGTATTTTCAACTTTCTTTTACATGTGACTGCATTTTCAAACTAGGTTTACCTAAAAGGACTCAAATCAGCAGCAAAGATGCAGCTTAAAGGCTTTGTCTAATATTGTGAGCTGCTGGCAAGGTCCCTGGCCTGAAGTTTTGGAATGCTTTCTCCCTAAAGAAGGGCTATGGCCTCTCAGGTATGTTTATGTCATCTAGCTGAGCCAGTCCATGAAACCTCCACTTTCACGGTCCTCCATCAATTACATGCTTCAAAACCCAGGAACCTTCAGAGGGTTTGCAAGTAAATAATTGATGTGCATTAACCTTTGTAAATCAGTTTTGAAAATTCAGTAAAACCGCTGAAATGTCTCTGACACCTTCCAGAGCTCATCAGAGTTTGGTAGTGGTGTTGCTATGGTACCTATCAAGTAAAGTTTATTGATGCCATTAGTGTCTGTCTTTTAAAACTTACCTTATTCCACAGTAAAGACCAGGGACTTGGAAGGAATTTTTGGTAGTATCCAAACAATTTTCAAAACTTCCTACGCATTTCTCAGCATAGAAAGTGCAGTAATATCTATAGATGGCATTAGCTCCATTCTGTTTTAACAGCAGGCAATATCTAGTGACTTATTTAAGTACACTGGAAGAAAAAGATTATTACTCTCAGTTGCTCCCATCTGCTCATTGTAAACTCCAAATGGAAGATCTTTTGATGCACAAAATAAATCTCTTCTATCAGGCATCAGTCAGTGAGGGTTTAGTGCAACTAATTGAATGCAAATAACACTAACACATTCCATGATAGTCTCAGATTTGCTTTGCAGATTTGTAGCAGACAATCCTTTTTAAAACCTTGAAATATTATTTTTTTTTACATTAAAATACCTTACAATTCTCTCTCTGCTTGTGTACTTTGTTTTCTTTACCGTCAACTCAACTATATGACTTCAGAATAAAAATAAAAGTGGAATTGAAAAAGTATGGCAAATTAATGGCCTCAGGCTCAGCGCCATTGCAAACCGTACATCTTATCTCCATATATCTCCATCTAACCTTTCCCCTTGGTTAGATGTGAGGTTTTTTTGCTGCCACATCAGTGGGAGAAGCATTCTTATGACAAAAACTTACACAATTCTATTGTTGCAACAATTTGAATTTGGGAGCTCGTTGTCAGGATTAGCACAATTTTCAACTGCTGGATAAAATACATTTTTTAGAATTTCTTAAGTGTACATTAAAAGCTCAGTGAGATTTTAAAGTGAGAAAAACATTTTGAAACCGTATTTTGAGTTGAATCCAATGTCCTTGGCTAGAAAGAGAGGAAAAGAGATCTTTCAAGTTGTCACTAAAATATGAGCTTGTCTATTTTTATGATGAATGAACAGCAAGGATGAGAACGAAAAGACAAAAGCTGAAAGGAACCCCTAAGGTTACTGAGATGTTGCAGAGACAATGCAAGGCTTGTCTCAGCTCAGGCTTTATTCCCTGTACCAAGAGATCATCAATTTTGGCAGTATTTCTTTTCGAGTAGCAGGGTGAGGAAGTGGCACAATTTCTTTCTACCAGCACTGGCTCAAGGCCATCAGTAAACCTGGAACCTGCTTCCGTGAGTGGCAAAAAGGGGTGGACAGGGCTAAAAAGGAAGGAAAGTGCATATGTGAGACTCCTGGATTTCGGTGTTGGTCTCTGCGTGTGTAAAAAACCTACATCTTGCTAACATCTGCAGTCTTCATATAACGGTTTGGGTTGCAAGGAACCTTAAAGGTCCTCTAATTCTACCCTCCCTGCCATGGACAGGGACACATTCCACTAGACTAGTTTGTCAAAGCCCCATCCAATCTTGAAAACTTTTGGGGATGGGGCATCTATTCTCTGGGCAACTTGTTACGGTTTCTCACTGTCTCCATTGTGAATAATTTCTTCCTAATACGTAATCTAAAGACACACTCCTTCAGTTTAAGCCATTATCCCTTGTCTCCCACTATATGCCTATGTAAAAGTGTTGCTCAAATCCAGGTTTGCCATAATTATCTCAGGGTGTTTCAGAGAGACCATCATTTCATTCTGCTTGAAAGGTAGAGACCCTCTTTGCTATTGTTCTCTGTACTTTACTATGGAGTTTCTAGAGATTGGTTGCATGATGAAAAAGGGGCACAAAAGGCTCTGTTTTAAGATGGACAATCAGTTTCTTAAAGCCTTAACAAACACACTGAGTGCCATTTAGAGTTATCGAATCATAGAGTGGTTTGGGTTGGAAAGGACTTCTAAGTCACCTAGTCCAACCTGCTTGCCTTGGGGAGGGATGTCTTGAAGTTGAGCAGGTTGCTTAGAGTCCCATTCAATCTGACCTTGAATGTTTCCAGGCATGGAACCTGTCTGGGCAAGCCATTCCAGTGTTTCACCACCCTCACTGTAAACATTTCTTCCTTGTAGTCTGAATCTACCCTTTTTTAATTTAAAGCCATTGCCCCTTGTCCTATTGCTACACGTCCTTCTAGAATATCTGTCCCCATCTTTCTTAAAGTCCCCCCTTTAAATACTGGAAGATTGCGATGAGGTCTCCCTGGAGCATTTTCTTTACGAGGCTGAACCACCCCAATTTTCTCAGCCGTCATAGGAGAGGTGTTTCAGCTCCATCAGGTCCATGTCTTTCCTGTGCTGAGATTTCTCTGATCCCGTGTCAACTATACTGATTTTTCACTGTTTTTATGGCCATTTTAGACATATTTATGGGACTAAAGTGACATCTTATCTACTTCAATCATATTTTTTTTTCAAACTCCCTTAGTAAGCCTTAATACTTTTCTTATTTGGGATGTGGAAATTGTGTTTAGTGACTCTCAAAAGCTCCCAGTCCTGGTGATGTTGAACATTACACATGTTACAGTGGGGTTTCAAAATGATTCCACTGTGGCTAAACTTCTGCATAGCTGAAAATTGAATTCTAGTTATTTGAAAAATGTCAGAAAAAGAAAACATGTAGTGGGGGAAAAAAAGCCAGCTGCTTAGGTAGCTGATGTGTTAAAAATAGCCTCTGCAAAGACACATTAGTGTATAAGGATTCAGGAATGTATCAGATAAGATAGAGGAATGTAGAGGGAGAATGCAATGTGTCATATGTCTTCACAGTTTATTAGCTGATTATTCTTGGTGCTTATTGGAGGTTTCCTCAGGAAGAGGCTTCACATCAAGGTGAGATTGTGCCACAGTGATCAGTACAATAATAAGCCTGTTGAGTATCTTTAAATGATGGGGGGAAAGGGAAGGGAGGGAAGGGAGCCTTCTTTAAGTAGTGATTTCTTAAGCAAAATACTATATAATAGGGAGAACTGATTCAATTTAGCCAACTGTTATGTCACCATAGCAACCATACATGTTGGCTCCACACAGAAAATAATCTTTTTTTCTCAGGGATTAAAATGCTCTTTCTCTTNCACTAAGATCTTGTATTTGAGTGAAGAGCTAGTTCTATTTTGTTTTAAATATTGTCATAGGGAGAAAAGATGTGGATGCTTTGTGCACTGCAGTGGCAGATTTTCCTATGTGGCCATATGTTACCTTCGGTGAGAGCATTGAAAATGAAAAACAATTGCACACTACCTAACCAGAAAAAAAAAGTCTTGACAGTTATTACTGTGCATTTATTTATTTTTAACCTTTTACCCTTAGAGGTCATGGACCTAAAAGAGTGATCAGCTGGGTTGGGCTCTTTCTATTGGCTTACTCTCTTTTCTTTCATTAAGTCAAAAAGCTACAGCTACATTATTCTTTTGATGCTGTGGTATATAAATAAAATTAAAATTTTGTTGATATTTAAAACATGTCTACTTCTACAGTGAGCTGCATCAATCAGAAAATGACACAGTAGGCTAATCCAATGGAAGTGTCTTACCCAATTTGATGCCTTCTGTTGAGGAAACTGCCCCAAAAACTGGGTAATAATAAACTGTTGGCCTGGGATCAGTATGAGGCAATTTCACATGCTCATTAATTGCCTATTTTTGTATGACAAATATTTCTCACTGATGACACCAAACTGTGGTTTCTTACAGTATTTTAATAAGTTTCGTCGTGACAAGGAAAATTATTTTTGTACTAACAATAACCCCTCTTAATCAACTGTATTTGAGTTATAGTGAGCAAACTCTTATAAATTACTTTTGGAAAGAAGAAGGAATCCTTTATGGCTAAGAGGTATATTTGTATGTGTGCTGTACTGTATTCAGGGAGGACAAATGCTCCTTTATTTCTACTCTAAGCAGGTTGTCACTGGGCTTTCTAAGCAGCATTTATGAAGAACAAAGTGAGAGACTAACTTTATAGTAAAAACAGGGAAAAGGCTGTTCAGAAAAGCAGAGTGGAGCTTGCAGGGGTCCTGTGGGCTCCCCTGGGGACGTGCAAACTTTCTGCTAGCACTGAGCAAGACAGAGCAGTGCTGGGGTCAGGGGGAAAACATGGCTCTACTGCTGCGGTGCTGAACCTTTTGCTAACAAGTTTTGCCTCACAACAACATCACAACTGATGCACTCCTTCTGCACCAAGTTTGGTGGGAGTGGAGGTAGGGAGGGGAGTACTGCTGCATGGCACACAGCATTTCTAATGACTGTGTGACTGTGGGCACAGTGTTAGCCAGATAAGCAAAGACAGCTTTGGAATTACAAGTGCTCTGTCCTTTTGGGAAATGGACCGTGATAGAGAGAGCTAGGAGTCCCAAGACCAGGCATGTCTGTAAATGTCTCTTTCCTTTATCATCTTCATTAGTAAAACATTAATACTAATAACAGGCTCCATCAGTGGGTCACACAGAAAAAGCAATGCCTGAATCTTTATAGCTTCTTTCAAAATGCTGCCTCTGTCTCTGAATGATGGATTAGCTGCTGAACAGCTCTGTCACTGCTACCTAGCAGTGAACTGATGATACCACTTTCCCACAATTAATTCAAGTGTTGCAGCTAGGCTGACCTGGCTAATTAACGTGAAATAGCATTCAAATTACCACAAGTATATTATCTGTCTCTTTATTGTTTTTAATTTGCTGACAGCAAAATCACTGAAAACAGAGATATAGGAGAGATAGTTTAAAGAGCACTATTATTCTGGAGAAGTGAGTTGCAGTAGGGCTGCCTTTGGCCGGCTGTGGCTCTTGTAGCCATACTGAGTTGAAGCTGGCCTATTTTAGCTCCCCTTCAGTAGCATTTTTGCTTCCCTGAAGGTGTGACATCAAGTGTTATTAATAGCTAAATTGCCTAACATCTTATAAAAGCTGTATATTTCCATGGATTTTATTATTTTGGTACTGGTTTTCCACAGAGTGGGGACTGTAGGGTAGGGCCTGGGGGTGTGGCTGTGGAGAAAATAGTGGATGAAGGAGCAGGGGGACATGCCGGAGCAGTATAGCCCCTACATTCATAACATTTGTGACTTTTCACTGTTTCTAGAAATGGATAATTTTTTTTTTTAATTGAGCTTTGAGTACTGTAGTATCTGTGCTGATGCTAGAGATGATGGCTCCTGTTGTTTTGAACATCTGGAGATATGCACAGGCAGGAACACTGCTTCCCCTCCTCCATTAGCCACACCATGCACCCTTGACTGCATAGAGCTAATCACCATGATGTTTCTCCTGTGCAAACCATGGTATTCAGAAGATGATTTTGTGCTAATTGTTTAAATGTTAGTCATTGAAGGTAGCACACCAGCACCTACGACACAAGATGAGAGACAGCCTGTGAGCAAATCCTCATATGTGATTTCTTGCTCTCATCCATTTGTGTGGAATTTTGCTGTGCATTTCTGGCAATTTGTATTTTCAATTAAAAAAAAAAACCAAAAAAAACCCAAACCACAGAAGATATTATAATTTAATAAATGCTTTTCAGAAAATATGTGAATCAATAGGAAATTTTAGCAAGACATGCAAAGTTCCTGAATGAAAAGAAGCAGCTGTTTTGAAGAAGATGGGGAGCTGGATTGCTTTTAATTGTAGTTTTTCCATTACATCCCTAAAGTCTTCCAGCTGCTTTTCAAATAGCACCAAAATGATCAATCCACTTAATTGCTAGCTGCCTATAAATTGCTAATGTTTGACTGGATCAACAGTTTCCCATTTGCTGTCTGTTTCCACAGCGTACCAAACACCATGTGACGCCAAACTGTAAAGACCGTCTGAAATGAGCAAGCGCCAGTGAGACAAAATCATGTAATACCTAAACAATTGCTCCATGAGACAGTGTTTGCTATTTGTTTTATGTCATTCCTGGAAAAAAAAGCATAAGCTATTGCTCTTGTTGGGTTTTCCAGCTGTCCCTCAGCCACACCTTATTCTTTGCTAATCTCCAGTAGTAGAGATTTTCCCCACTGACTCTCTTCCTGTGCATCCATAAAACCCCCAAAACTATTTTTTTCCCCTTTTTTGCTTCCTTCCTTGATTTCCCTTACTTCAGGTAAAACACATTAGTACAGGAATGGAAGAGTTGCTTTCAACTACAAGTAGTTTCAATACTATTTTAAGTCAATATCAAGATATTACATTGTGCTAACATACGAACATTGAATTTTCTAGAACGTTTGTATTGCCACAGAATTGATTGGGTGCTTTTCCTTATTCCAGGGAGATATTTTAAGCTGGTGTTCATTTGTTTGATGTCTGAGTTATATTTTTTTTCCTTTTGCTCCTTTTTAAGATCCGCTATGGAGAATGATAAAGAAGATGCCTGGAAGGATATCTTTTGTTCTTGGTTTTTTTCCTTCTCATTTTGTCTGGACTAACCACTACATGAATAAGGTTGATTTTCTTGCTCATTGTCAGGCCTTGAATAATGAAATTGTCTTGAAAGAGTATTTTCTTTTAAAAGACGATGGCTTTTGCAATAGCAACAGAAAGGCCTATCATTTCTAAACTGAAGAGTGTTTAGGTATTCAGCACTATGACAGTGACCATAGCCATCTATAATCAGCACATTTCTGCTCCCCCAAAGTTGGATTTTTCAAAGCTGGCTGTTGATCACTCCTTTTGTGATATCCCTTTGAGACACCCACATGTCCTTGCTGGGTGACAGTGGCTGTGTGATCTGTGTGCAGGAGACTCTCAGTCACAGGGTTTCTGTTCTCCATTTGTTTGCCTTACAGCAAACGTTTGTAAATGGCTTTGACTGCTGTGTGATTTTTTTCATTTGTTTCCCCAGACATTTTGGCTTCACGACCTTGCACCTACCTTGTAGAAAATCAAAATGGGAGGACAGATCATGTAGTGGCAGTGTGTGAATGTTGTTTTATTCATATCTGTTGCAGCCGTGACTAAATCATTAAGGAAGCACATTATCATTAAGGAAGCAAGAGCCACTGCTCCTGGTATGTTCTTTTGAACATTCCCCATTGGGAGCTCTGACCAGCAAGGGTTTTTTCCAAGTGCTGCCCTGCTATAACCGATGCAAAGATATCTCATGTTGTGGTGCTTGTTGTGGTTCTAAAAACCTTGCATATAAAGGTTAAGGGAATTGCGATTGTTCAGCCTGGAAAAGGGAAGGCTTCAGGGTTACCTCATCGCAGCCTTCCAGTACCTGAAGGGGGCCTACAAGAGAGCTGGAAAGGGACTTTTTACAAGGGCAAGAAGTGATAGGACAAGAGGGGATGACTGCAACCTAAGAGTAGGCTTTGATTAGATATTAGAAAAAAAATCACTACTCTGAGGGTAGTGAGGCACTGGAACAGGTTGCCCAGAGAAGCTGTGGATGGCCCCATCACTGGAAATGTTCAAGGCCATGTTGGATGGAGGTCTGAGCAATCTGATCTAGGGAAAGCTGTCCTTGCCTGTGGCAGAGGAGTTGGAACTGGATGATCTTTAAGGTCTCTTCCAACCTAAACCATTCTATGAGTTATAAAACTTACAACCAGCCAGTTGGCAAATGCATGGCAAAAGTTTCCAGCTTGTTTGCAAGGGCTGCCCACCCTCCACCTGCAGTGTGTGCACAGTGGGCTGTGAAGCTTTACTGCGCAGCACCCTGGGGCTTCCCTGTGGGTCTGTCCAAAGAAGTGTTGGATTTGGGGGGCCAGGGATGGCCCAGAGTCCTGGCACCTGCCATCACCCCTGCAGTGGGAAACATCCCTGGGGAAGGTTCCACTAGCCTGCAACACAGCTGTTTGGCACAAATAGAGCATCTCATCTTAATTCTTATCTCAAATGCCTTAAAATGGTATTTAGCATGCCTGCTGTGCTCTCTATTTCACAATAGGCTGGTTTCACTAGCCTGCAAGTGCATTGCAGCTGATCTCAGCCAGGCTTTACGATAGGTGATGAGAAACCACCACCTGTGATGGTTCCTGCTTGGTTCAGGAGACCCCACCTTCCCTGGAAAGACGTCTCACCCCCCACCACCAAACACCTCCATAAGACCTCACACCAGCTGCACAAATAACCTGCTGCACTGGTTAAAGAAAGGTGTCACCGTGCATGTCCCCTCCCTAAGCAACACCAACCTGTATTAAAAAAAAATAGTTTGGTGGAATTACATCTTCCATGCTCACAGAGATCAGGCAGTGACATGAGAGCCATTTTTGGGCATCAATCAGAGAGAAGCACAGCATTTCTGACCTGTTCAAGAATATTTTTTGTAAAATGTTAAATTTCTAAGTATTTTTCTCTGCATGTCATATTCTCCACCCACTCTCCCTTGCTTAGAGGTGTTTAAAAATGTTTGGAATGGAAACACATGAAAAATATTTAATCACAGCAACAGCCTTGTATAGAGTGTTCTGCTTAGCAAAAAGTCTGTGTAATCTGCATGTCAGGAACCACTTGGAGACATTACACGAGCTGTTATCTCTAATGATTCAAGGATGTTTTGTGCTCTGGGAACAACAACGACAGCCTTCCCTGGACCAACACAACATAGGTCTTGCCACTGGTACCATCTCTGGGAGTAGCAAGAGAAACATCACCGTGCTTGATGCTAAGATCCGGTGGATGTTGGTTTTAATGGCAATCAGCGTACAGCTGTTTTCACAATTGTTTAAAAATCATATTCAGAGTGTCGGAAAAAACTGGAGCAGGAATCAGTGTGATCCAATTTAGAATGCATAGCAACATTGGTGTACTAATTATAATTTTGCCACAAGCAATTGTCACAGTCATAAAACTGCCAGTCTGTTTGGTGGTGGGCAGCTTTCTATTTCACAGGCATCTGGTAGAATCAGCAGAGGACGATTAGCTTGCCAGACTGCCGGCTGTGTGCAAGAACAAAAAAATCTCAATGTTGAGGTAGGCTGGAGAAACCAGTGAATTCTGCAAGAGATGGTGGGCTTAAGCACTGAAAAATGGAATATCATTTGGCATTTAATAAATAAGGCTGTGAATGCGTCATGTCGGTTCTTACAAAGCGTAGTGTTGCTCTCAAGCTATTCTGCACCCTTCAGAACACAAATAGCTCTGATATTTTTATACCTAAAAATACCTGAGGTGCTTGTGTAGCAGGGAGGTAAGCCAGATTTGCCATCAGTATCAAGTATCACTGTTGCACTCTTTTAGGACAAGACTGAGGGCCAATACATAACTTCCACTTTCCTTCATCCCAGCAATAAGGATATACTTCTCGTAAGTCAGACACTCACCTGAAGTCAGCTGGACATTTTTCAGTGACATTTTCCAATGACACAGACTGGCACTGAGAAAATTCCATTTTGAAGCAGGTACCATGTGAGAGCATCACTCTTTCATTGCAGAGCTTTCCAGCCCAATTTCAGAATTTCATTTCAATAACACGGCAAATTTTATTTCAACTTTACATGAAAACATGCAAAATGGAAAAATACTTTGTTTGAACCTCTCATAGGGTTTCAAAGTATTTAAATTCACAAAGGATAATTGTTTTTTTCGTTGTACACAGAGCAGAATTCTATTTCAAAATCTCTACTTTTACCAGTTGGATGTTGCCATCAGGTGTAGTAAGGGCAAGGCCCTCCCTTCCCCCCTCACTGCTGCTGCCTGAACAGACATGGGAAGCCTCCCTGGAAGGCAGCAGCTCTATTGTCATCTCATTATTTACCTCTGCAGCAAACTCGTTCTGCCTCTTAGAGAGGGAGACAGACCTGAAGTGTGCCATACCCCTACTTTTCCATAGATGCACAATGATTGTTTCTGTACTATAACAAAGGAAGTATTGCAAAATTTGTAACATTTGACATCAAGAAGTTCCAATTGATTTTAGGAGATAAAAGTTATGTGGAGCAAGGAGTGTTTTATCCCACTGTGTTTGTACTCCTTGTCTCAGTGAAGGTTTGATGTTTTAATTCTGTTGCCTATTGCACGCACATCATTTATGGAAAGAAATCATTTCAGTGACTGAGTCATGAGTGTTGATCATCTCTCTGTATCAACTGGATCAAACGCTTACCCTCAAAGCAAAACTTTGACTGAATGCAATTTACCTACCTAAACATTCATAGAAGAAGGAAAAAACTGAGTTCTTTCCTTGAGATACTTTGAGACTATATTATCCATAGTCCAATGCTTAGCTGATGATGGAATAAAGGACAATCAGCTAAACGAGAAAATTTTAATAGGGCAGGCTAGGCATGTTTTCTTAGAGAGAAACTAAAGACCACAGCACAGGTTTGTGATAACTTTTTTTCACTGTTATACTTGGTTACATGTTCAAGCTAGCAGAGACGGTAGCTGTAAAATGATATTCTAAGAAATACCAACAGCTGTAGAAGGATAACTTAGCTGGAACTTCGTGTTTGTTACTTTCCCTGGGAGTCAGAGCCCCATGCAATTGTGTTTGTAGGTCCTTCACTGAGGTTTCCAAACCTAACATAGCTTTCCTCAGTTTTAAGTACACTAAAACTTTATCTACCCTTTAATTTACAATAGTAAATTAAATTGGATATTCACAGTAAGTTCACTGATGAGATGACTGATGGTAGGAAGACTTTAGTTTGTGTTGTTTGGCATGGAAACATGATTTTTTAAGTCTCCAGGAATTTAAATGCTGCTTCTTTGCTTTCATTTACTAGCGCACATGATTTTCTTGTGTTATAAAACTGTGGCTATGAATAAAGAGGCTCACAAAAGCACTCATGAAACTTAACTCATGTGAAAAAGAATGTATCTTGGAAAATAGCATTTAATTTTTTTATATAAAATGATAGCACTGGATTATAGTAGATAAATCTCAACAATATTTGTGCTTGCTACCTATTATATGTGCTTAAAAGTAAGCACCTTCCCAAAACAGCAACTATATTTGAATACCAGTTAAAAAGTAATTGTCAGACACAGATAATTACTTTTAAAAAAACCAATTGTATTTCTTCTTCTGTAGTTACAGAAATGAAAATAACTTACCCTCAGGTATCTTAATATTTTTATAATGATTTAATATTCTATAGGTAACCCAGTTAATATATGTCGGTCTGTGAGCATAACAAGGAATATAGTATACACCAGAAGAAACATTGGGACACTTTTCCATCTCTCCTTCCCTTCCCCCACCCCATCTTTTGTGTTTGTTCCTAGACAAAAACTAGAGAAGGAACGAGGCTCTCTGTGTTGGCATTGTGAATTGCAGCACAGCTACAAAAAACTCTTGTCCTTTAAACGACTGCTCTGAGTAGTGGATGGAAGTTGGGCTTGCTTTGAGCTAGGAACGGGCAGAGAGAGCAGAAAATAATGACAGAGGGCACAGATACCCTGCTGAAGGCAGCACTTTTCCTGCCCATATGCCCTCTAACAGTCAACAAATTGTTTTGTGTGGAAAACCCTGGCTACTCTTTCTGCATCATTTGCTCAGTGTAAGAGAGAAGATGTAAAGAATAATGTGATGTGGGGGAAGGGAGGAAAGATCTCTGCAAAGCAGTTTCCAGCATTCCGTCGTAGAGGGGAAAAGGAAAAATGTTTTGGGAAAGCACTACTGCAGCTGAAGAGGTATATTCAGAAAGACTGGAGTCTCTCTGTAACATGCACCTATTTTTCCTCCAGCCTTGCATATCTTTAGTATATGTTGACTCCTACCAACTCCACTTCTATGGTGCAGGAATATAATTGCTGTGTATTTCTGCCACTTGGGTCAAGACTGACCCCAAAGGTTTTGATCAAGCAGAATGTTGAAAAAGGAAGAAGGATTTGTAGGGAGAGGCAAGGCAATACCTTTTCCTTAGACTTACTGATGGAGCTGGAGCAGAGGAAATAGGAGAGCTTTTGTCTCAGAGTAACTTTATCAGTTTCTTAGGGAATGGTGGTTGCAAGCTTGCCTTACTTTTTTACGGCTACCTTTACCTTCCTTTCCCTGCAAACCTTAGACTGTAATGCTGCAAACCTACTGCTACATATTAAAAAGATTACATAATATAGAGAAAAGAATATTTTAAAGTCATATTTACTTTGGAATTTCAATTAGTGCTCGATCATCCTCTGTTCCTTTCACGTCTCCTGCCTCTTGTGGACCCAGCTTGAAAAGGACCATGGTTGCTGCAGAGGTTAGACCCAGCTATGCAGAAAGTCAGCAGTGCATCAGGTCGTGTGCATGCCTCTGGACTGGTTCTCTTGTCATCTTACCTGACATTTTTAACCCCCCATTTTTTCTGAGATGTCTTTTAATCACATGTGTGAAGAGATATCTTATTGAACACAGGTAATTTAATAAGGTTAATCACACAAATACCATGTTAAAGAGTTTTTAAAAGGTCAACTCAAAGTAAATTTTTCCCCATGGGCTCTCTGTCAGGAATGCTGAGAGAGATTTCAGGTAGAATAAGATTTCAAAACCTTGATCCTTACAAGACTTCAGATTTTGTCTTTGGAGAAAAAGATGATAATGCATTTGCCCTGCAGGAACATGAAGCAAGAGAAATCCAAGGGATTTCCTTTTATTTTGTAAATACTCTTGGAGGAGGCAAATTATGACCTCTTTCAGAGATGGAGTCCTCAGTTTTATAATGTAGCATTTACATTAGGAAGGTTGGAAACATTAGTATGACTTGATTGATATACAAGGACAGCAAGGCTTGTTGTTTTCATGATAAAATCACTGATGTTAGCTGACATGAGATTACAGGAATTTCAGAAGAGCACTGCCAAAGTGAGAGGCTGAGAAAGCTAAGTATATTGATGTAGGGGAAGTGTATTTGGGAATACTCAGGCACTTCCTGAGAAGTTTGATTCTAACCAGCCAGAAAAAAATAACAAGACACCATCAGAAGAAAACTGAAGATACTGCCATGCACAAACCCTGTCAATAGGAGTGCTGACAGTATTATATAAAAATTTATAACCTTCTCTTATTTGAAGCAGATTTCTCTAACTGGGTTCCTATAACCACTATAAAGGAAAGCGCCAGTGGGCAATATTTATTTTGATATTATTATTTACAATATATTATTTTACTTCCTGAGGAAATGAGGAGCTTATCTATGAAACTTAGAGCCTTGAGTTCTTGGGACAGAGTTTAGCTGGATTCAATCAAGAAGCAAAAGCATACAATTTGGCCCTTTATAGATAGGTATCATCACACCTTATATAACTCAGTTAACTCATTATGAAGAAATTTGAAGTTACACAAAATGTCAGGGAAATAGAAGCTGTGGAAAGTTTATACCCTCTCTTCTAATAGAAAAACTTTGCAGCATGCACCAAAGAAATTTTAGATTAAGTGACCTCAGGGAAAAAAACCCAAACAAAACCCTCTGGTCCTCTGTTACTACTCTGCTGGGACACAATGGGGTATTTTTGGGGAGGTCAGTGGTGTTTCACTTCAATGCTGCCGACACATTTCTGCAGTTTACTGCACTTTCACATTTCTGAAGTTTACTGATGTACTGACTTTTTGGTTTGAGACATGAGAATTAAAAATTTTATAGAGGACATGTTTTTGTGACACTATTTCCTAGGTTTCAGTGGCTTGAGAATAACTGAATGAGTACACAAGGGAAATAATCTTAACTTTGGGTTAAAAAATTGTTGGGGAGGTGTTTAACCACGGATTTCACGGCCAGAAGGTACCAGGACAAAGAGTCTAGTTGGGTTCAATGACAAAATACTGTGCAGAATTTGGACCTTTGTAGACCAGTGACATCTGCAGAACAGTTCTCAATCTAGGGGCAGAAACGTGTAAAATGCTTAGCTTGGGGTTTCTATTTTTTTTTTTTTTTTTTTTTTTTTTCTAATTAAGATGCAGTGTAAAAACGTTGTTTGGGATTTTGGGGCTTTTTTATATTTGTACTTTATATTGACTTTTTAACTGCATAAGCAAATCCTTCCTTGGTGACATGGTATGTTTCCACATCTTGGAATAATCGTGTCATGGATGAAAATGGATATAGAAAATGATTTGTTTAGGAGATTTATATTTTTTCTCTAAATTTACAAGAAACTGCTAATCTGGAAAGGGTCTATTTTCAGCAAAATATTCACAAAACTACTGTAGCTGATTAAACTAACTTATGAGTAATGGACCATGTCCTGTGGCAGACATGATTATTTGTGCTATTGATAATGAAAGTATTTTCTTGATAATGTGATTTGGTGCTGGTGTCTAAATCAGCCATTTTCCAACCTTCTTTGTCATTGAAAGCTTGAAAAATCCAGGAGTTCTGGGGAGTCAGTCTTCTAAAATTTGTAACTCAGCAATTTGTCTTCACTGATTTTTTTATAGGCCTTCCACTCTGTGTCTTTTTAAACTGAACCCCTGGAAAATTCCTTAAAAATGGACATTTTTTGGTAGATTTTTTGTCTCCCAGCCTGTCTTCCAATGCTTCTTTGCTGTGTAATGGATGTTTCCTTGATTTTTTAAGCATCGCCTTTCTCAAAAGTCAGCTTCCTGGAGTCTCTTGAGATAACGTCTTCTCTACTGGATAGTCCTCTCTCTTCTCTGGAAAAGGCATGAGCTCTGGAAGATATTATGTAAGTCTTTAGGAGCAAATGATTTTTCAGTGCTGCTTAATGGAGCTGTGTGAAATTCTGACAGTATGCAAGTTATTAATAAAAGTGATCTTTTTTTCCTCCACGTCTGTAAATAAAATCAGAGCATTCTTATTTGCTCGTTGTAAAATTATTTGATCAAATTTGAAAACACATTTTAATGCAATGGAGCGCTTGCTGTATTTCTCATGCTGTCCTTAACTACTAACTTGTTCATCAACAGGAATTTCAGATGTCCAATCCTGTAGCTGTTGTAGCGAGCACAGAGAGAAAAACAACACAGATTTGGTCCAGGAAGAAAAGTGAAGAAGTGCCTTTATTTAATTATATTCAGCCCATTTTATATGTTAGTATTCTTGCATGGTGTAAGGTCATTAGACCTTTGGTCATCCACCTCCTGAAGTGACTGGTCAGTTCTCCCAACACCCATTTCAAAATATTTCTCTAGTCAGTATCATAACAATCCACAGCTGCAAGATAGAAAAGAATAGTTTACAGAAAACCATAATATTGTTTTGAATAACTTGCATGGGAAAGGCAGAGCTCTCCTGAAATGCTGTAGCCTCACAAGATGCTGCAGAAAGCGGGCAAGTTTCTCTGCTAAAGCTTTTTAGCATCCATATAACTCAGGCTGGGAGATAAGCATAGGCTTAAGATGACTATCTGACCTCTTAGGGAAGGAGCTCTGCTTACTTTTTTCCCCCACGGTTGTTGCAAACAGAAACCATTAACTCTAAAATTTATTTCAGAGGAATTTTGAAGGGCCATAAACACCATCAAGGAAATCTGCCACCATCATCTTGAAAGGGCACTACAGAATTGTTAAAAGAATTCTTAAAACACATAGAAGAATAATAATATACTCAGCATATATTTGCATTGTTTTTTTCACGCGCTCCTCACCAAGTGGCAGAGCAATCATGAGGAGACCTCTTGGGCACTGCAGAAGCAGAGCAGTGATGACAGCTGAAGCACTCTGCTAAGGGAAGGCTGCTCAAAGTGCTGTCCCTAAACCCTCATCGCTTATGGTGTCCAGTCCCGCGGTACACAGGATTACCAAGCCTTGCTAAGTTTAAAGTACAGTAATCCTCTTTCATGCAGTAACACGTGTAGATTCTTTATAACAGCTTAGATGGCAATTAGCGCAGGATTTCAGATTCATTGACTGGATACAAATATAGCATAGGGGAGGGAAATACCTAGGCAGCAGTTCTCAGACTCGGGGTCACTAATGCAGTAAGGGTTGGAGCGTTTATGGGGGTGGGGATGAGCCAGCAGAATTTTGCGGAGGGGTGAGTGTTACTAGCATTTGGGATTGCAAACAGAGTTATAGGATCTTAATCAGAAACATACAAAGACTGTCTTGGCTGGGAGAAGTTTCTAGTTCTGGGTTTTCTCCAGCATTTTGCAACCATAGGTGTAAATCCTTCAGGGCTGGCGCTCCAGCTGGCTGTGTCAGCGGTTATGGTTCTGCTTTTGAAGTGATAGGAGAATGTGGTTGTTCAATCAGCCTTATTAGTTTAGGGTGTTTTGATATGCCTTATGAGAACAGGCCTGAGGTGAAGTGAGAAAGAACGAAGTGAACTGACCTCGTTTTACCTGCAGAGACATCATCATTGCAGTTAAGGCAAAGTGAAAGATTTTACAGATTTTAGTATTCAGCAGATCAGTGTAGTCACTGAATGAATTTTACTGCAAATGCATTGGCTCTTTCTGCTTAAAAATTGTCTGTATTTTAGCTATTCAACTGGTAATAATGAAATATTTCCAGCTAGCAAAGTTGAGCAAAAAGAGAAGAATTTGCTGGTTTAGGGTTTAAGGGAGTAATAAAAATCCTTTTAACTTCTTTTTAGTACTTGGGAGAAATTTTTATTTAGATAAGAACAAGATTCATACCAGCTTAAAATGCAAATTCACATCCTAGAAATATAAGCTGAATTTGCATCATTAGGACTTAGAATCCGTGAGTTCAGCTATTAGTTTGCATACTGGTTTTTGCATGCTTAATTTCTTGTCAGAAGAGCAAGGGACTAGAATATGCAGCCCTAGGTGAGAGCTGGTTTTGAAACACTCGTTTGAATTAAAAAAACATCAAACAACAAATTTCAGAAATTTATCTGAATTAGCATTTTTATTTTTATGCTTTTGAGCATAAATAAGGGCTTGATTTTGACTCTTATTTTACTTGTAGTGAGCTTATAGATTTGTTTACTAATAATGGGCTTTGCCAACTGTTTTTTAAAAATTTAGCAAATGCTTCAATAAATAAAAATTTGTTAAATGTACAAAATTATTCATTCTCTGTCCTTCCTACAAGATATTAATCATGTTACAGAACCCCCCCTTTGTTATATTCAGTAGATTGACTAGTTTGCAATTAAAATTAATTCTATTTTTCATAAAAAGTTTTATTTTTTGATGAATGTTGCATCTTGTTCAATCATTGCATTAGTTTCTCCCTCTCTTTCTCTTTCAAAGAACTGAATAAATAATCCTCCTGCTTAGGCTGTTCCTTGATGAACTCTGAAATTTTGTGGGGTTTATGACAATATCTTCTCCTGCGCCATTAGTGGCTTCCCTACTTTTAGTAGCATCCCTGAAAAAGTGCACCAAAAAAAATTTCAATAAATTTGATACTGAAAGCAAAAGGCAGTTGATTAAGCCTATGCAAACACTTGCCTTCGGGTTCAGCTGCCAAGATGAAGATACTTTATGTGTGGGCAGAAAAACACACATTGAGTCTTCAGTTTTAAGGAGGCAGGGGGTCAGCATTCAGGCACTCCTGCAAATGGGGAAGTGCCAGATTTTGACCCATCCCTTCTCAAGCGAGATTTAATTGTCAGAGCTGTGGGCTGGGGTTTGGGCTGGGGCTCTGAGCACAGGTAGCAGCAGCAGCAGGGCAGCAGCTTCCTCTTGTGCAAGAGCTCTTGTGCTGAGCTTTGCCTGATTTCAGCCCCAGAGGTGCAGGTGGACCTGCTCGGGTAGATGTGGGGATGCCAGCTCCCAGTTCTTTGCTGCAGAAAGCATGTGAGCAGCAGTTTCTCCTCTCTTCCCTAAGACAGACATAAATACTACGCAACCCACCCACAGAATCATGCAGAAGAGCACATCTCAGGCTAGGTTTTTTCATGTTAACTCTGTCAATGTCATACAACAAATGTGCAACATTAAATACTTTATTTTTCAAAAAAAGAAACAAAATCTGTAGCTCTTTGGTCAAAAGATTGCATCTAAGCCTTGATCTACTTGTACTTTATTATTCAGTTTCCATTTCATTCATACATTATTATGTATTTTTAAAACCAAATTTCACAGATAGTTTCTAAACATCTGAAGTGGCATTTTTAGGTCACAAACTAGTTGTGGAATATTTTGACCTACTTCTGTAGATGAACCCAGAAATTTGAAAGGAAAACAAACGTTTACTTCAATGAATCTTATTACTATCTATTTTGGAAGACATCCTTTCCCTGAGAATTTTGTCAAATCTGTATAGAATATTAACAGAGAAGAAAAGTGCAGAAATAAACTTCCTTTTTCTCAAACTTTGCAGCAGAAAAAGATTTGAGTGCAATGTGTCACTAGTATGCTGATACCGCCTCTGACCTGTTATGTTACTGTTTTGCTTTTGTGTCTGTGCCCCCACTCACCATGTACATAGAGCCAGTGACTTCCTTGGGATTTATTTCTAGGGACCAGAAGGCACACAAGTCTGTTGCACTTACAAGATAATGGTATTATCTCATCCTTGATGAAATTCGTAGCATTGCTTGTTGAAAATACTCACTTTACATCCTGACTGCCATGGTTCTCCTGTGATCACTTCTTTGCTTGCTTTAATCACAATTAGGCGCTCTGTTTTTTCTCACTGCCTTGTTTTCAATTGATTTTCTTAATTAATGCATCCAAGCTAATAAGCAAATAGAGAGGAGCAGAGCAAACTGTGGAGTAGTAATTTCTTTTGTTGATGTGCTATTCTATTGTTTTCAGTTCCATGTTAACTCTGGCTCAGATAATCTTTTTTCTTACTCCATATGACTCACAGGCTAAACAGAGCAGATGGGGGAGTGATTTCAGACAGTGACCTCATTTCTGCAAATACTACTTCTCAAAAAGAGACAGCAATCAACCTGTGTCTTACAAGAAGAAAAAGGTTGCCTTTTTTTTCTTTTCCTTTTACTGCATTATAGACATGAACAATTTTGAAAAGATGAAAGGGCAAGGGGGGAAAAATGTGAGCTTCCAGCACTGCCAGTGTGTTCTGCTGTTCTGAGCCTTGTCAAAGACACAAAGAGCACTGTCAAACCTTTAGGTTCAGTTACCTTGAAATCTTCTCTCATGCTATACTTTTAGTTCTTCTCTGTGCACAAAGTATTCAAAAGATTATTTTATTACTGAAACAGTTTTACATTTCAACACATTGCATGTCTTCGTGAGAGATTTTCTACTCATCTGTGTATCTGAAGTTAATCAGGAATTGATTGTGTTGTTCAGGTCATGGCTGCAGACACTATTGCTGCAGAAAAATACACAGAGTCATGGCTACGAGTTACTATCAAAAAGTACAAGTTCTCAAAAAAAATCAGTATCTGCAATGAATAATGGTGCTTATTTTCTCCTGTGCTCTTCATTGTCATGACTAGTTCAAGAGAAAACACAGCTGGATGAAACCTGTAGGAGAGAGAAATTTCCATAATGCTGGAAACATCTGACAATTTTCTTTTTCTGTAAATGCTCAGCAATATATATATACTGAGCAATGATCCGTCTTGAAATCGTAGAGCAAAATATAAAAGTGTAAGAGGAAAATAAGAATGCAATTTCAGTAGCACCCTGGGTTTGATAGTGATCTTCTCTCTAATAGTATTTGCACCACTAAGTGGACAGCTCTCCTGTCTCACTTTGGTGTTAAGCTGACTGCCAGGAATATATCCTTAAAACTCACAATTCTGTTGTATTTTCTTCAAATCTCAAACCATATGGGTCAAGTTTTATAAAAGAATCTTCCCTTTTAAAAGAGGAATATTAATATACTCAGAGGATATCTTTAGAGTGAGGATATCCTGAAGCTTAAGAAAAGAAGTAAATAAATACTCATTTAAATCAATAATAACTAATATGAAATATTAGTATATATTAAACAAGTCTTTTGAGCTTTGGAAGGTGTACAACATCATAAATCTAAAGTATCACCAATCTGAATGAGCTTTAATAGAAAGGAGTTAATAATTTTAATTTATTTAATTTCTCTCCAGACAGCTACCTAAGGATATATATATTAGTGCATATTATACTTAATTTTCTTAATGAGCAGGTAGCATGGTAAAACCAGTGATTTGCTGCATTACAATCACATATATTTATGTAAACATTTTTCAACTCTTATTGATTTATTCTTAGATAAAAAGCTCTAGAAGTTATAAAATAATGGAAAGGATGACATCAGTGATATTAAGTTATCTTGGATTAATCTGTAAGGAACAATTATCAGAAGGAGTAATTACTACGAGACACTGACAGAAGAGCAGGTGTTCTGGATTTCTGGTGAAATAATTGCCTGATTCACTAACACATGAACCCGTGTTATGTCCTGTGGGTTGACATTTTCTCTTTTAAAGATAACTTTTGTCATTAGTTGTGACTTTATTATGAGAGGTGATCTCTGCTAGAATTCAGTCATGACGGGGTGCTTCTGTGGATATAGATTCTCTGCATCTGCTCAGTCTGGACTTGCTAGTTTAGATGAGAAATTATCCTTCCTTTTGTTTTTTCTTTTGTCACTAAAGGTATTCCTCTCCATTTTATATCTTTGTATTTTTCTCTTTAGGAAGAACTTGTGGGTGGATGATAATCCTAGCCAAGGCAATCAGAGAGGTGTTTATTCACGGAGAGCCTGTGCTCCACTTCTAGCCAGGGCTGGGATAAGGCACAGAGAAGCTGAAGCCGATAATTAAGTGTATTTTCTTACTTTATTTTATGGTAAAAGACCACAGACAGCTGACAGGACTGGTGATTTGTGGCTTTTTCCTATGTCCTGCCCTTCAAACACTGCACACAAGCTGTAAGTCAGTGCCCCAGATCAGAGGAGAGCGATGCCAAGCCCTGCTGTGGGAGACCAGTGCTGCCCAGGGCTGCAGAGCCCTGAACCTGCCAGTCATCCTCAACACAAGCTGAGGTTTAACTTGTGCTGGAGCTGGAGTTTATTACCTTCATGTTATTTCCTTTGAGAGACTTTGACGTAGTTGTCCTTCATCACGGGAAATGAGAGAACAATCAGGTGACTTTAGCTCCAACATTATACATCACAGGAAACAGAAGGTGATATGAGATTTTACATACATCTCAGAACATGTGTAATATGTTGGGGTTTGTGACCAGTAAGATTTTTTCTTTTGCAAGTAATAAACTTCTATTCAAGGGGCACTGGGAAAATTGAGGAGTTATGAGCACAGTAGCTACAGTTGTACATGTAGTTCTGCAAGTAACTTTAAGAATGTTCAACAGACAAACAAATTTTTACATTACTTGATAATTGTTCAAATCTCTTTAAATTGTTGAAAATTATTTTTTGTGCTGGGAGAGGATGGAAAGCACTTTTATAGGGTAGTTAGGAAAAAATCCCATTACATCTGTTACATAAATACTGTGAAATCAAATTAGAGGAAAGAATACTGAAGAAGTGGGGATGAGGGGAATATTAAGAATTTCCTTTTCTCACAAACCAGGTAAAATGCTTCATCAACAATCTTCTCTCCCAGTGAAACTTGCCCTGATTAGTTTAATTATGCAAAGATTAGCCTTTGCTTCATTTCTCTAAATCACTGTAATGATCATACTGTCCGATTACAGAAAATGTACTAAACATGTTATAAGAAGTCCTTCCTAAACCCTCTCTATGAGCTCGGAATGGAAATGTCTTTTTCAGTGTAATGTTTTTTATTGAAAACGATTGTTTCAGTAAATTAAATGGAGATACTACTCACATTCTAAGATGCAGATACTTCTCCCCCAGAGATGTATTCTGTTTGATATAAAAAGTATCAAATTTGAAAACAGAAAATACCATTTTATGAGTGTCACAGTGTCAAAAACAGCTCTTGTACAAGCACTGACCAGCTGGATGTACCCTACAAACGCTTTCCCTAATACAAAGGCTGTACACAAGAATCTGTGTTTGTTGGCAAAACCATGGGAGAAAGTAGCCAGTTGGGGTCAATGTTTGTATGTTACACTTAGCAGGTAGAAGGGTTTTATCCACCTGTGAGGATTCACATGTCGCTGTTATCACAGGGAGGGAGAGAGAACGAACACTGGTTTGGTCCAGGAAGTAGGGAGAAGAAGCTTTTATTTAATTATTTATCACCTCTTTTATATCTTAGTGCTCTGGCATGATGTAAGTTCATTGGACCTCTAGTTACTCACCTCCTAGGGTGATTGGTCAAATTCTACAACCGCCATTTCAAAATATTTGTCTAGTCAGTATCATAATTCTACAAACAACTGCAGGTGCAAAATAGTTTACAGAAAACCATAATATTGTTTTGAATAGCTTGTATGGGAAAGACAGAGCTCTCACGAAATATTACAGTCTCACAGAATACTGCAGAAAGCTGGAAAATTTCTCTGCTGAAAGCTTTTCAGCATCCACATTCACATATCAGAACATCTGCAGTATTTCACCACAAAGCCCAAGGGTAAGACAGATGAATGTGGAAAATGCTGAGGCAGGCCAATGGGAAATGCACCTGAGTCTCATACTGTGAGAGGTTTAGATATGACAAGTGTAGGTATTGTGAAAAGGTGGTAAACTGTCACCTGGACCACTTTGCTCACTCACCTGCTTCTCAGCTCCAGCAGAAATGTAATCTTGTTTCTAATGCCTTTCCACTGCTTTTCTCTAATACAATGGGGTTCTTGATGGCTCTATTTGCTAAAAGATCATTTTGGGCAGCAGTGGCTTTTAAAAACATTTACTGCCTACCAATGGACTGGAATGGCTTTCCAACACATTTGCTGCTTACTGATGAACTAGCTCTGAGGCAGGACATTTCTCCTCACTCGCTGCCTTTCTCCAAGTTAGAAAACAATATCGTCATAAGGGGACTGAGTGTCTGTTTGCTAATGGAAAACTTAGTGGAGCTTTTGACTGTTTTTTCCTAGTGAGCTTGATTTATGAGGACTCATCTATGGGCAATAGATACGACTGCTGTTTATTTACATGCATGCCTCCATTCAAGTACTTACTTGTATTTGTACTGTTTAGTGAGTATATGTACTTGCTAAAATATGTGTACTTGCTTATGCCAATAACAGAAAATCAAAGTCTTCCTTTGGAAAGCTCTGGAGGTCCAAGTATGACAAGGCAGCCTGCTCCCCCACCTGCTTGATGCTCACTCCCTTGGGCTTTCCTTATGGGACTCATTTTGTTGGTTTGGGAAAACCGCTTTCTGATATATTGGTTAGAGTTGTGTAAGTATATACACATCCATATTGATAACAAACAGACGTTCCTTAAGGTTAAGCATTAAAAATAATCACACAAAACAAAAGAGGTTCCTGTGACAAAAATCACGCCAGAGAAAAATTCCACTTTATGGCCCACATGGCTTAAAATGAAATATTGGCTATAATGAAGGTTGTTGGGTTTTTTTCTGATTACTGTAATTTTTCACAGCTTCCAGCTACAAGACACAGATTCACAGCACTTTTGACTAGAAAAATAGCCTTTTGCCTTGCAATGTCCCTTCCTTGGGACATAGGGGATTAAAAAGCTTTTTGTGAGTAATAAGTCTTTTTCATGCAGTAACACTTGGATTCATAACAGTCTGAATCATAATTAGAGAGTCATTTAGATTCATTGATGGTATGCAATTATGGTTTTCCCTTGTCTGATTCCTCTGACCTGTGCTTTAAATTGAGCTTTACAATATACCTCCCACATTAGGCATTATAATTCCCATTGACTACTGATGTAGTCCCTGGTATTTAAGAGATTTCTCAAGGGAATACTGTGAATCCTGTAAGTCAAAAATAGCACAGTGCAATAAATAGCCATTTTTAATGGCATCCATTATTTCCCCAAGATGTAATGTCTCAGGGGGCCCAAGTCCAGCAGACATTAGCCCTAAATCCTTTATAAATCTGCCTCTATTTGTTATGTATCACTCCTCGCCTCACAGGCATTTGAGATTGTTCCTCACTTAGCACAACAGCTCCGCACAAAAACTCCTTCTATTTGGTTTTATCTTGAAGTCCTGGGAGTTTCCTGATTGATGATATCATGTTCAGCCAGTGGACATTAGTGGGTTGAATTATTGCTGCTAGTGCATTAGCTTTCAGAGAAGTTTAGGTCAACACTTATCTTTGGCTGTGATAATATTTCTTTTTATTTTAATCGGTTCTTCTAACCTTGTATTATTTCTATCAGATCTGAGATTAATGATACAATCTGCTTTTGTGTGCTGTTACTGCCTGAGCACACCAAGCAGGAGCTATGACAAATATTGCTCTAGAAGACTCATGAGCAGTAGCTAAGTCTTGTTAGCCTGGCTACGGGGAGTACACATTGCATGGGGAATTTTATGAGTCATTTAAGAAAAAGTAGTTTTAAAACTGCTTTAAAAAGTTGGAGATCATTGACGTAATAAAGGTATAAAATCCAACCCTATTTTTTTTGTCATCATCCAAAGAACACATAGCTGCATTATAACTGAAGGTATATGTCACAAATGTACCAGTGGATACAGGATAGCAGAATAATTCCAGTCATAGCAAGAGAAAAAAATACAGAACTGAAAAAAACCCCATCATTCTGTGCTGTTCTGTGACTCATTTACCACCCCATGATACTTAATCACAGTGAAATGCCATAAAGATACACTGAAAAAAATGAGATTATAACAGGCTTTCAGTAGTTTTTCAGGTAGCTTTTACTAGAAGCAAAACTTCTGCTTTGAAATACTTTTGCTCCTCCAATAAAATTCTAGAGTGTCCAGTAAAAATTCTGCCATTTTTTCTTGATTCCTTCTCAAAATGCCACTATGTGCTCACACTAGATCATCTGAATGGGGGTCTAGAGTGGAAAGAAGGGTGAAAATAAGTAATGTGAATGTTTAACCTCCCTATAATCATCAGGTAATACATAGCCAAAATTATTTGTAAAGTCAGTAACCTATCTCTGAACACTGAGGTACAATTCACTTAGACTGCGAGGCTGAAAGAGAGTGCAAGAGGAAAACACCAATGAAATGGAGATGGCATGATAGGGGAGAAGAACACTTTTTCCATCCCTTGGAGAAAACAAAATCTGATCTGAAAGGAGTTTTCTCTGCACACAAGGCAAAAAGTTTCTGCACTTTCAAAATGGGAAGAGAATTTGTGTACTTATCATGCTTGCATAGCCACTACAAGAAGAGATGATGGAACTTGCTGAGAAACATAATTTATCTAATCTTTAAGGCAACTGGTGATGGATTAGAGAACAGAGATATCAATAGTGCACTCAAAGCTGTTTGGAAGGTTGAAGAAGAGGGAATCTCCTTTCTGCATCCACGAGAAATGATAGCAAAATAAATGTGTCAGGGGAACAACTTAAGCTTTTTAAGAGCTGAATTAGTATTCCAATGGTATTTCTACACTTCAAAGAGTTTTGATCTTATTGACTGTCACTGCACTTCCAGGATTCTCTTTTTCATATATTTAATCCTTTAGGTAGATGGATAACTTGGCAAATACCAAGAGAGGGTTTAAATTTATATCCCAACAGGTTCACTTGTATTAAATAAAATACTTGGTATATAACATAAGATGCCAGAGGATAAACAGATACTAAAGAATCAAGGTAAAATCTTACCAATATATAAGACTATGTTTGCATGCATGGAACCAGGGTCTTCTTGGTGGTGCCAAGCAATAGGGCAAGAGGCAATGGGAAGAAACTGACACACAGGAAGTTCCACCTGGATATGAGGAAGAACTTTGTACTGTGCAGGTGACCGTGCACTGGAACAGATTGCCCAGAGAGGCTGTGGGGTCTCCCTCACTGGAGATATCCAAAAACTGTCTGGACGCAATCCTGTGCCATGTGCTCTGGGATGGCTCTGCTTGAGCAGAGAGGTTGGAGCAGACTCACTGTGGTTTCTTAAAACCTGATCCATTCTGAGATTCTGAGATTTTCAGTAAGGCAGCATGTGTTTGCAAAACTGGGGTCTTAACAAGTTGCCATGGTCTCAGGAAGGTAAAGCAAACAAATTTCCCTTCGGGAAATTTGAAAAGAAAGTATGTTGTGAGAAGAAAACTGAAAACAGATCGACCTGGATGGATTTTTTTCCTTAATTGCTAGAATTGTTCAGTATTAGAAACCACCATTTTGTTTGCTAAGTCCATTGATAGCTTTGAAAAAATAAAGCAAACTAAATGAACACAGAAACTTCAAACTTTGAATTATTTACTATATGCAGATAGAAAATCCCCAGGAGGGACTGGAACAGTTGTTGTCTGAAGGTTCAGTTCACTCAGTTAATAAGAGCTTCTGGTGATTTGGTAGATATTTGGAGGAAAATAGATCTGGCAACAAGCCTGAAGATATTTCTTTAGCTTCAGGCTGTGAGGAATGTGGCACATTTATTTACAAAGGACAGAAGGAAACGGAGACTTTAAAAAAAACAACCCAAAAAAACCCCCCAAAATAGATAAACTAATGTTCCATTTTCAACATCTCTCAGCTTGAAATACAGTGAAGCACATAATGTCCCTGTAGCTACAGCAGGCTTCCTCGTAAATACTGGTGACACGCTGAATGCTTTAAGAAAAGGAATGGAAGTCATTAGACTTCTCATTAATGGCCTAGCTCTTGGGTAAGACTCCTAACAACTCCCGGAGCATGAAAAGACACCCTGGCAACTGCTGATCTGCCAAAAGATTTCTTCCTCCCCTGCTATTTCCATTGGATCTTTTATTTAAAAACAGGGAGGAACTTGAAATATAAGATGTGAACCATGATGTGAAAGACGTAAGACCGAAGTAAGTATATTAAGCAAAGGCCTTGTGAAAGCCAGAGCTTCTTTGCTGATACTGTTCCATTCTCATTCAGTAACATCGTGCTTTTTGTCTTAATTATACATGCAGGCCTACAGAAACTGTAAAGTATGAAAACCAGAATGCTTTAAAAATTGTTTTTATGATCTTTGGTTTAAGTAATTTTTTTTCTTATGTCTGTGACAGATGGTAAAAACTGAGATAACGCCACAACTGTGTGAGGCAGAAGTAAATGTAGATCTAAAATGACTGAAAGTGCATGCAAAGATTAATTACAGTAGAGGGATTTGCATGCGATAGCTGGCACAGTCTCTCTATATCATACGTAAGTATATTTGATTATATAAGTTCAAAAATAGCTTTTGTGCAGTGACTCAGATGCCTTTTTATTTTTGATATGCATTAACTTTCATGAATTCCTTTGATGTAAACCAAACTCCACATTCTCTGCATCATCATTATGACTTCTTTGGATATGTTGTGGCAAAATGCAAGAAGTATATGCTACCCCAGCTGCACTTTGACAAACTGGATCATTCTTTGTGTGCCACATCCATGCCACAGCAGGATGATAAAACAGTACATTTTAACACAAAACAGGGACGCCATTCTCCCACCTTCTGCATCAGAAAAACAGGTAGGTTGCCTAGGAGAAGACTGTGGGTAAAAGAATGTTAATGAATGGTATGAATTTGTAATAAATCAGATGTTCTAGGATTACTATTTAGTCATGTTCTGTCTCCTATATGTAATGCAACTTATTCATTATGAAGGGAGGACTGACACATAAATTTGCATTTATCATAGGTTAATAGCATGGATACTGGAAGCAATTTTAGGATAGATTTTAGGAAGGCAAAAGAAATACTCTTGTTTACTGATTAATATCTTCTTCTTTGGAAGGAAAACAGCAGCTTTGAAGATTCCAGGTACAGAAACACAAGGAACAGTCTGAAGATGTAAGAGGGCATAGTGTCTTTGGGCTAGCCAGGATGTTAACTTCGAAATGCGGATCCCTTGCTCAACGTTTCTGTATTATCTTTTGCCCCTACATGGTCAGCTTTTTCTTTTCTCCATCTCTAGGAAATGGGACAGAGGATGGCTTTATCTAAATTACAGTGAAAGCACTTTGTGGAGATGAAAATGAAGTGCTTCTACTTCCCCAGGGCTCCCTTGCCATGTCAACACCATTACCTAGTTTGGAGAACGTGCATCTGACATTTCTGGGCCTCTGCTTTCGGGTGAGGGAGGGGAAAAGGAGGTTGTAGGTCTAAGATCTCGTGAGAGAAAATGGAACTGCCCTCCGAGATCTGGCCTAGTGGTACAGTTTTTCAGCTGTGCAAACCTCTGCTCTTGCCCCAGTTTCTGCTCAGTTGGATGCTGTTCTGCTGATCAGGGTTTCAAAGAAGGAAATATCAGTCCCCTTGCAGGGGAAGACAGATTTTTAGTAAGCTGCACCTTTTTTTTTACTTCTGCCATTGTTACTAAAATGTAAGACTTGGAGTCAGTGATATTTTTGGAGTGGGATGAGGTAAAAATAGTAAAATTATAAAGGTTGTAGAAAGACCACTTTTCAGTCAGGTTTCAGCATAGTACCTTCATGCTTGCATGGGAAGTTTCTTGTGTTCTTCCTATACATGTGATACCTCTTCCATTATTCTTCTTCCTAGAAGAGAAAACATTTTTTGTAGCTTGATGTGTGAGAAATCAGCACAATCTCTTTTTCTTCCATTTGGAAGATTAATTACTGGTTTTGTTGAAACTAGTAAAAATTGCACTAAACTGATCTGCTTCATACAAAATTCCATCATGTGTTTTAGTGCTAACAGGCTTTATTTACCTCGAAGTTGAAGGCTGCACACTCAGGCATGCAATTGCCTGAACTCTTCTATTTTCTTTGCTTTTATTTGCTTGCCAGAAGCTAATTTGCTAATCACCAGAAGCTCTCTATAGTAGAGAAAGAAACAAATATTTCCTCCTTTTGCCGGTGGAGGAGTAAAGACTCTTACTTTGGCTATTTAGGTATGAAGATATTTTAGCATAAACATGGTTGCCAAAAAAAGGATACAGGAAGCATGTCAAAGATAACTCCATTTTGTTATTAAAGCAAAAGCAATGTTGACTCAGGGAACAGAGATCTATTTAGTATTCCCCTAGAATGCTGTACAGGATACATCCAAGGGACAGCTCATCAAATGCAAGTAATGTTAGCTCCTGCCAGAATAACAAAATAGTTGAGACTGAAAGGCACCTCCAAAGGTCATCTAGTCCAACCCCCCTGCTCAAAGCAAGGTTATCCAGAGGAGATTGCTCAGGGCCGTGTCCACTTTTGTTTTGAATATCTCCAGAGACAGAGACTCCACAGCCTGCCTAGGCAACATTCTTGTGTTAAACAATCCTTACAATAAAAAGTGATTTTTTAATTTCTTATTTTTAAACAAAACTTCCTGTATTTCAGTTTGTGCCCATTGACTCTTGTCCTATCGGGGGTATCACTGAGAATGGGTCTATCTTCCATAGCCCCCCACTCTGGTATTGACACACATTGATAAGAATGCCCCAAGCATTCTCTGCTCCAGGCTGAACAGACTTATCTCTCTCAGTCTCTCCTTGGATGTCAGATACTTCCATCTCTTACTCACCTTCATAGTCCTTTGCATCACTCCAATATTTTCATGTCTTTCTTCTCCTGCAGAGGCCAGAACTAAGCCTAGATTTGATTCTGTGTCATATGCACCACATAGATAGCTTCCTAGATTTTGCATTCATTTAAGTCAACCAGACAAGCTTTTTCCTTATCTGTCAGAGTGAGATTTCCTGAGGACCAATCAGCTCTTTCTTTCCCAGTGGGATCTCATATTGATATTGCTGACTAGAGTCTGAATCAGAATGCAAAGGATATGTGAAGCAAATTGTGCCTTTGACAGTGGCTGCAAAAATGGCCAGTCTTCTGGTCTGGAAGTTGGGAGATACAATAGTGAAAGATTGGTCTGAAAAACAATGAGGGAAAACTGGAAATTGCCTTAAATCAATGCTCATCAGAAGTCAAGCTTAAGGAAAATAAATAGAACAGGGTGGACTAGACTGAACAGATAATTTTGATATCCCAGAATCATTTTACTGAACAGTGATGATGGAATTGAGTCATTTTACTCACTATGATTCAAAGACGTGTCAGATAAAATCAAGGTCTGTAATCTCTCTGCCTGGAGTAAATTATATTTAAATGGCAATAAGAAGATAAATTCTATTTATAAAAATGAGTGAAATCAGTTAGTATGCTGATTGGGTAGTAAAATATATCAAAGAAGGAAACTTATCTCTGCAAATTTAGAAAACATGTCTTTCAGTTCTGTGGGATACTCCATACCAATAGCATGAGCTATAGATATCATAGGTCTTTTTACCTTCTGTCTTGTACCTGCAAGAGACATGTACATGTCTCAAAGACGTGTGCTAGCCTGCTACTAAAGTAGAAAAGTAGTTTTTACTTATTTTCCATTGAAGGAATTAAATAATTCATCTAAACTCCTTGCACATGGATGTACCCATTGATTCACATTGCAGGAATTTTCAAGCAGAGTAAAATATCAGAGTGGAATTGTCTTTTTCCAATAAAGCAAAAAAAAAAAAAAAATTGCATGGATCTACAGGATTTCCTCTTACTCCTGTGCCGCTGGTAACTTGTGCCATTACTCTGAGGTTATTTCAGGGACAGCGATTAGATTATTGCACCTTGATTTTAACATTGCATCAGACCAGTATGATTTTAAAGGAATTATGTCTGGGCGCAGTATTTCATTTACTCATTGCTCTCACTGTCTTGTTTTTTTTGCCAAAGTAAAGAAGAAAGGGAGACACATATTTCATTACTAATTAAGGGAACATGGTGAGTAGAGAGGACTATCTTCCTATTGTTCTAAGTGTTTGGCCAGATTTTCAGTGCAACACTTTCCTCCCAGATACTTTAAGTTTTCCCAAAACACTTGTGGGTTTAGCTGAAATATTTAGTCTGAAACTTTCCACCTCAGCAAGGTCTTTAAGAGGAGAAACTTTTATTCCAATTCCTTGCTTTCTCCTCACCTTGCCTCGCCTCACCTCGCCTCTCCTCAGAAAGATTTCAGAGAATAGGAACCCAGTAATGAGATACAAACATAGCAACTTGGTCCCAAATTCTTTTTCCCCATTAGAATGAATGGGAAGAAAACTTCCCATAAGAAAATATGATGGCGTTTTCTTTCTCTTATTTTTCCCACACTGAGGCATCCAACGGGAGTGTATGATTGTGTCCAAATCACCTTTTATGTATGGGAAACACCATCCATATTCATCAGTTCAAATTGTGGTCCAGAGCAGGTGAATTGGTCCTAATCTTCAAATTATGCATATTAAATTTGTAAATTTACAACTTCAAGGTAGTTAATGAAATACGAACATTTATTCTTGAACATCTGCATCTGAAATGGTGACAAAACCCTCAAATTAAGTCAAAATAAAAATGCAAACTAAATCAAGTTGTGCTCATCACACAAATGAGGACAATGATCCTTTCAGATCATGATGAAGATTTTGCCTCTAGCAGTAAACATCCAGGACTCAGAGTAAATCTTATGTTACAGGTGCTACTTCCACCAAACACTCCTTGTCTCCAGCAGTATCTTTCAGGAATTTTTTTCACCTCCTCCTCTATGTGACTAATTATATTTACCTGTATAAATGCTGAAACAACACTCTTGTTCTTTTGCTGTACTTATTACAGAGTGAAAGGATGGAAAAGTCTCTAAGGATTATTAGCCAAAAAAAGCATATACTATGTTGGAGTCAGAACCTTTCCTCTGCATAACCAATACAATTATTGCTTTTGGAAAAAAAAGTGATACAAGAACTAAGTCTTTAAATCCAGTTTTATGTCACTTGTGTCACTCTTATTCATTCATCCATACTATCTCATGCTTCGGAAGGTGGTGTGATTTTCTCTCTTGGTTTTTTTTGTTGTTGTTGTTGTTGTTGTTGTTGGGTTGTTCTTTTTTTTTAAACTTCTCTACAATGATTTAATAGAGGTGCTGTAATAGCATAGTCTTAGAACATACTGGGTCATAACATTTCTCATAAAGAGGATTTTGTAGTCCCTGTGTAGTTGTTCCAAAAGGATTACTTGTAGATAAACTCCATTGCTCTCCATCTGAAGTGGGACTGACTCTGTCAGAAATTTGTAGATTTTGCCTACAAAAATTTATACGATTTTATTTTAATTTAGTGTGATTCAATTTACAAGTTTGCACTCTGGCAATAACCATTCCATTTCAAGTGAAATAATTCAAATAAAGGTCACTAGGCATTATGACTTAAGCAGCTGTGAATTATTAAATCAGACATATGCTATACCAATTTTTGATAAAATCCAGTAAGAAGTATTCCTTATTTTGATGCAGAGAAATACTGGGTAAAAATGGTGAAAGTAAATCAGGTTTGATCATTAAAACACTTCTGGGCTTTTTTTACAAGTCTACATTTTTCTGGAGGTTGAATATCATGTAGTATATAATAATCACTATCAATGAGACTGTTTGAGGGGTTTTCTGTAATAACCAGAATGACTTGCTGTGTCAAACTCAGGATGGAAAATTATACTGCTCTTGCTATAAAAGATAATTTACCACTAGCATCACCATATACTGCATAAAGGTCTGCTCTGCCAAGATACCATCATTAAACTTCTGTTCAAATTCCTGGAAAATCTCACAAGAGTCTAGGAAGTTTGCAAGGGTACCTAGCCTATAGTCATAAAATACAGCAGCAGTGAAGTGAGAATGTAGTGTCCTAATTGTAGGAGTGCCATATTCTGCTTGACCCTCTAACTCTGTTCCTGCTCCGGTTGTTCCAAGTATTTTGTGTCTATGTGATCTCTTCATTCTCAGTTCCAATCAGCAAGGATTAAATTACTGCCCTCTGAGTACTGTTAGGAGTCTGTGGTGAGACTTAATAGAAAAGTGAATCAGATTGATGGGCAAGTGCTCTCAATCGAACTGCAGCTAATCTGCTGATTTTCCTTAGCAGAGAGGAGTAGGAGAGGAAGCCAAGTCTATGGCACCAGCATGAAGCCATGTCTGTGCTAGGGCAGGTCCAGTGGCTCCACTCCCCCTCTTACAGTGTCCCTGCATTCACAGGAAGGACAGCACCCCGGTCCCCTGGGCTACAGAAGCCAGTCAGACACGGGGTGCAGCTGGAATGGGAGGTTGCCTGACCCACACCTTCCTGAGCCGAGCTGATCATGTGCAGAGCTGCTCAGAGGGATGCAGAATGGCCCTGATTGCATGTTTTGCCTAATATTCCCTTTTTTCCCCTCTCACACATAATTACCCCCAGCTAACTTTACTCTTTTCCCCACTAGCCCTGTGTTTTCTTATTTTATGCCCTATTTGTTAATTCTGGCTTGGTGCAAACCCCCACCAAGTCAGGACACCCACTGCAGTACTTTAATGCTATTCACCCAAAGGGAGTTTCTCTTACTTGCTTTCACTTAGGTATTTTATCCCACTATTCACTATTGTCTTAGACCACTTCGAGTTCTGCCATCTACTTACCTTTGATTTTGTGCAGTGTCCAGCAGACTCCCACATTTTTTCCTTGGTAGTCTGACCTCAGAGCAGGGTTCCCTATCTACCTGTATACCTGAACTGAGTGATCACATTTTGATTACAGATAATTACTTATGTAGAATCCCATGGTAAGTGTTTAGCCGAATAAAACCTCGTGTCTTATCACTTGCTTGTTTGCCCATGCTGGGGTATTGTACCCTATTGGTGGCACTGTGATAGTGATTGCAGACTGGCAGCCTGGGCAGGTGAAAAAAATTTTGATGCTAGAACTGAAGAAGGGTTCATGCAGGTGTAATCAGACCAATTAGGAACAGAGGGAAATAGTTACTGCTGCAGTGGTGAAGCCCTCTGTTGAATTTCAGGAATTTTATAAACATAGGATGCTGTGAGTTCACCTTTCTTCCCGCTCCTTGTGCCTCCTGTAGGGATGCAACCTGAATGCTGGAATTATGGTAGTGAATCAAACCAAAGGTCCCCTCAGTTCACCAGTTAGTGTATCTGAAAGCCTCAAAAGAAAAGGTATTTCAGAGAAATGTGCTGAATGAGATGAACATGCTCAAGTGCCTTAATATCCCTTTAAGCCTTGTATGTGAAGGTCTATTTCCAGCCTGTGGATGACTCATTTTGCATGCTCCCAGCTGCTAGACCACTTTCTGCTGCTTCACATCCCTCAGGAATGGGGAATACTAGCACTGAAAGCAGTATCCTGGGAACTGGTCAGTGCATTACCAGACCATTTTCTTCCTTTCTCTTGATTGCCATCTATGAACAACATTTGGTGATTTGGTATTTCAATCAGTCTTTCCAAGGCTCATGTGGCAGATCTTTAACTAAAATTTTTCCTAAATAATGTCTTTGATGCTTGTCATACTCTTCATGTTTATATTTGAACTTGTAGTTAGTTCATTAGTGTCCTGAGTTACCTATTTTTCAGAGCAGTTTTATCCCGGATGTATGTGTATTTTAATTGAACTATCCACAGCAACAGCTGTCTCCCTCTGCTAGCTGGAAAAGCTAGAGGATAAAATTAAAGCTGACTGAAAAAGCTGATACATTCTTGTTTAGATGCCTTTAAGAAGCTGTGATAAGAATGCAGTGAAATCAAAAAAATTTCCCCTGCTGTGCCCTGTCCTATTTCTAATCAATATTCTTCAATGCTTTGAGCACTGATTATCGCTATTCTGCCTCTGCAGGAATGGATGCATTTGAGGGAGGTGAGGTGAGGATATCTTAACTGTATACACTGTGTTTTGCTGCTGCCTGTCCTGGCACAAGTGAGTGTTAGGGTACAATCTAACCCAGGGGTTTGGTTCTCACTGAGGTGGTTCTTTTCAGCCATGTCAGGTCATCAGCAATGTACCCTCAGGACAGGGAGGGAACACTTTTTACAGAAATGCTACATTCCCCAGGACTACAGCACAGGTACAGGCTTTTGATCCTGAGGACTTCTTTTGTAACAAAAGCCTTTGTAAAACTTTCCGAGAGTTTAAAGGAAAAATCAGCTCCAACAAAATCCTGTCCCTCATTAGCACAATGAAGAGTTGTTTGTACAAACATTTGATCTTAGCACAAGCATTGACAAAGAGGATTAAAAAGTAAACCAAGCCTTCCCAGCAGGTATCTCCAAACTTGACGGGCAAAGAAGTTGATGTCCTTATTAGAAGAGTGGGATACACTATGCAAAGAGGCAAACTGGACTTGTTTGGAAAAAACCTCTTTCTGAAAGAACAGTTTTTCTTCTCTCATAAATTTCCCATCTCACTAGAAAGCTGACAGACTAACTTTTCTTTACATGAATAAGGTAACACTGCTCCATTTGACAGGGTTTACACATTGTGCTATGACCAGATGTGGAATTTCATGTTGAGATAGTCCCAAACAGCCTGATGCTACAGCAAATAGTGTATGCAAGTACAGCTTTTGCGTATAAGGAAAAAAGAACATGGAGCAAGAACTAATTAATTTTAGAAGAGAAGTAATTAATTTAAGGCTTAATTAAAAATTAACCTGCTTTAAGACCTACTGAGAAAATTACTGCAAACTGTGATTTAGCTTAATTTTGGCATAGCTACATCTCACGTTCACTTGAGACAAAGAGGTTTCAGATTGAAGCAGGTGGGAGTCTCCCCCCTGGGCTTGTAGTGAATTCATGTTTTAGCAGACTGGGTTACTTCACATCCTAAACCTTAGTTTTCCTTCCCCTGAGTACTACTAACAAATGTTCAAGGCCAGGTTGGATAGACCCCTGAGCAACCTGATCTAGCAGATGACATCCCTATCCAAGCAGGGGGAGTTGGATCTAGATGACCTTTAACATGCCTTCCAACCCAAACCATTATATGATTCTATGATTCTGTAATATAATCTATAACTCAGACATTCACCCTGTGCATCACCCAAGCAGATTTGCTTTAGTCTACTAATGCAAGTGCTCACCTTGGGATGTGTGAGAATCCAGGGGCAGACATGACTGTTGATGCCTTTTTTTGTAAGGTTTAAATAGGTCCAACAGAGGGTACTGAGAAAAGACAGGGCTGTCTCCCACATGTGTAACCTGTCCTCTGAACTGTTCTAATATGAAGTGTTTTCTGTGTCTATTTTTATAGTTAAAAAAAAAAAAAAAGACCGCTGAAGTGTTTTGATGGTGTCCTACTAAGAAAGGGATTAAAACAAAAAAAAAAAAGGACTAATCTTCGAACATTTGGGGAAGATTTCTCTAACTGAAATATACTGTATTTTCTTGCACATTGTTTAAAAGGAACACAAACTTGGTGGTTTGTTGGGTTTTTTGCCCTAAAGAGAGAGAATGAAGTGAACTGTTTAAATCTTCAGGATCTACAGAGATTTCTATATATGTCAAGGAATTTTGTTTAAAAATAGTTACCCAGTAGTCTCTAGATGTAAAGCCTAAAGCCACACAAATGCAACAAATAATTATTACCCGGGCAATTTTGTGCTTTTCAATAATGGATAGCTTTGGCTCTTTGCTATTTTTTTCCTTAGCAAATAGTAAATTCACAATTACATGCAGTTCTAAAGAGATTGTGTGGGCAAATGCTTTCTGCCAAAAAAAAGTGAAAGAGTTTTCAAAAATGTTAAAATGTTCTAATAGCTGAACACTCAAAATACTTTTGACATTTTTTAAAAGAAATAGTTCATCTTCTGATGTTGAAATGGCCTTTACTTTTTGAAGTAACTAAGTGATAAAGAGTGGGAGTTAAGAAAAAAGGTTAAGTAACCTTGAGACAAAACCAGATGCTCGTCTTCCAGCAAACTCTAAACTTTAACTTGACCTGCACTATTATCTCTTCCTTGCGTGGTTTTCATTTTCCCTGAAACGTCTTTTTCTTCTCCTCTTCTCTGACCCCTCTCCCAATTCAACTGAACAAAAAAGGTCTCTTGGCAATCAGACAGATTGCTTTGCCATGGATACAAAATGAAGAAGTCATATTAATAACTCCACGAGCATTTTCCAAGTTCACTCAATTCTGAGTTCTCTTCAGGGGGGAAATGAGTGATTTGGAGGGCGTAGGACTGGAGAAAGAAAATATTTTGTTCCAGCTTTAAACTACCTTCATAGAGAGTTTCATAAAACGCTAATGCTTCTTGAAATAACTCCTTTTCCTTTCCCTTTCCTTTTCCTGATCTGACTGTCAAAGTCCTGGTCACATCAAACACTGAAGCAAAAATAAGGAAGGTTTTGCTTCCTATGGCTTCTCATGGTGACCCGTGTCTGTTGCTGGCATACACTGATGGCCTCTGAAAACTTTATTCTAATTGAATGTTCCAGAACTAGTTTAAAATTATACTAAATTGAACCTGTAATATGTTTCCAATTCCATCATCCCTG
The DNA here is from genome assembly GCA_013397815.1 of Aleadryas rufinucha. NCBI lineage: Eukaryota > Metazoa > Chordata > Aves > Passeriformes > Aleadryas > Aleadryas rufinucha. Next base: position 44,275 of record VZTH01004622.1, read on the forward strand.
TCCTGTCCACCTTCTCTTTGGCTTCAGCATTTCACTGCATTTTATGTTCCTTCTGTATATTGGGTTGTGCCTGAGACTTAGCCAGTGGACTACAAAGGTCTTCCAAAATGTTTCAGTGTTGTAAGCTTTATCACTGGCTTACAAACAAATTTTTTTTAATCGTTTTAATAAATAAAATTTTCTTCACAAAATGAACTTTTAGAGAATAATAAAGGAAAATAGTAAATAGTACTAATATCTTGCCTACTTAATTTTTTATTTAATTATTTTTTAGTAGGGGATTATAGTTATTTACATATTGTACCATATTTAATTTGCTTGTTTTCATGTGTCTTTTTTTAATGCAATTGAGTTATATAACAAAATTATAATATATACATTGGCAGTACATATATGATTAAATATCCTGCTGGTCTACATATCTACTAAGGTGGATTAAATTTATGTCCTAAGCATTTACATTTTTATGCAATCAGTAAATTGAAATATAGTGACTAAGTAACTAAATAATATAGTAACTAAATAACTAAACTGAGCTATAGAACAAGTCTGATAGATAATTAATGCAAGGGACAACTTGAATTCAGTCTTTTTGATTAAAGCATAACACACTGCCACAAAGTAATGTATCACATACTAATGCATAAACAAGGAATTACAGGAAATAACTATCTGTTTCCAGCAAAATACCATAACCAGAAAGCAGCTAGACTTTATTGATTCTTCCCTCATTGCTGCTGGTATTTTATTAAGGGACACGTAACTGAGGTTCAGGATAAATATATAGATATAGATATATATAAAATCAGCTGACTTACTGTAGCATTGGCATACATACCAACTGTAAGTTTAGCTTTACTAACAAGCATAATAATTAGCACAGAAAATGTAGTAGCAGAGCCTTTAACCTAATTAGTAGTCAAAGCAGGTACCTAGGGTTTCTGGCAGGCTTGATTTACTTGCACCACAGCCTGACTGACCTGTGTTCACTCTCACTAGCTACATCAGGAACAAAATAGGTGTGAGGGTCTGTGTGCCTGTGCTGGGACTGTATTTCACACCCAGGGAGGATCATTTTGAAGGTAAATCTTGCAACAGCTACAAACCCATCTTACAAATGTGATGCATAAAGGTGCTATGCCAGATTTTAAAACTGTGTTCTATTGACAAGAACCACTTCCAAGCTATGACTATCACAAAAACATGGTGGGAAGAATTCAGTCTAGAGTACAGAAAAAATATGTTTTAAAGCTTAATATGACAAGACAACTATTGCCACATGAATTGGGCCTGATGAACTTTATCCTAGAAGATCCTAGACCACTTTCAGCACTATTAAGGTGTAAAGTAGGCATGATAGAGATTATCAATTACTTACATATATACTGAAGAAACTTTGCTATTATTTTATTTTAATTTATTTTAGTTTTAGTGGAGAATCTATTAAATTGTAGGTCAGGCATCTAAACTTCAAACCCATGAAAAAACAAATCAAATGAATAGTGGTATCAAATATTTGTAAACATCTACAAGATAAGAAAAAGATTAATAGCAGCCAACTTGATTCATATTAGCAAGTCAGATCAAACCAATCTGAATTCCTTCTTTCCTTTCTGCCCCTGTGTTCTGTTCTGTACCTTAGCTCTAGTAAGGCTCTTAACAATGTCTCCTATGATATTCTCAAAAGCAGTGTGACCAACAGGTCAAGGGAGGTGATTCTTCCCCTCTACCTCAGTCTTGTGAGACTCCACCTGGAGTGCTGCATCCAGATTTGGGGCCCTGAATATAAGAAGGGCATGGACCTGTTGAAGTCCAGAGGAGACCACAAAGATGCTCAGAGGGCTGGAGCACCTATTGTATGAAGACAGGCTGAGAGAGCTGGGATTGCTCAGCCTGGAGAGGAGACTTTAGGAAGATCTTAAAGCAGACTTCCAGTACCTAAAGGGAGTCTACAAGAGAGCTGAAGAGGGACTTTTTACCAGGGCTTGTAAAAAGGGGAAATGGCTTCATAGGACAAGGGGAAATTACTTCAAACTGAAAGAGGGTAGGATAAGATTAGACATTAAGAAGAAATCCTTTACTGTGACAGTGGTGACACACTGGAACAAGTTGCCCAGAGAACCTGAGGATGCCCCCATGCCTGGAAGTTTTCAAGGCCAGGATGGATGGGGCTTTAAGCAACCTGTTTTAGTGGAAGGTGTCCCTGTCCATGGCAGGGGGCTTGGAACTGGATGATCTTTAAGACCCAACAAAACCATTCTAGGATCCTATGAAGGTGAAGAAATATGATTTACAGTGAAAGACTGATTGGATAACAGTACATGAAGAATTAATTCTAGAAGATTCCCTGTCAAACTGGAAGGAAGCATCTAGCCAAATTCAGCAGATAACGTTTCATAGGTGAGGTCTTTTATGTTCAGTGGTTTTACTAGTGATGTAGGGAAAGAAATGAAAAGCATTACATTTACCAACAATTAAATTTGGAAAGTTTTATTTGGTTATATATATATAAAATCATAGCATATATATAATATATATAATGATATATGGTTTTGAACAAAAACATTTGACATTAAAATAAAAACTCAGTGAAAGACATAGAAGTATTCAGGTTCACAAGAGCAGAGGTGAAACAAGTGGGTAGGCAGTCGCTCTGAGGAAAGCCTCTGGGAATTGCTGTGGATCACAAGCCAAATGAACCCTTTAATGCCGTGCAGGTACACAAAAGATCATTGTACTCAAATATGTTAGCCAGAGCCGTGGAAAAATTCTTTAGTAATATTTCTCACTGCTGAGACCTAACCCCATTTGATGTTTCAAGAACCACCTCAGGAAATTGTAGACCAATTAAAGTGCACTAAGAAAAACAAAAATTCTTTAAATAGAGATATAGAAGGCTTTATTTATGAGAAAAGCTGTTTTGTTTTTTTTTAGCTGTTTTAGTAAACAGAAGAAGAATCTGAGGGGAATGTAACAACAGGCTTTCAACGTGAAAAAGCTGTTTCAAAGAAAAGGGAATAATCTATTATTCATGTCCAAAATGGGTAGAGACCAGATGTAATAGTTTTAAGCTGCAGCAAGAAAGACTCATACCAAATGTGAGGAAAACTTTTCACTTGTTAAGTGAAGCAGTGAAAGAGACTGTGCAGTAAGCCTGCAGAGTCTCATCACAGCAGGTTTGTGAGAGAAGGTAATGAGGGAATTGAAGGTGCTTAACACCTTCTCAGGGACTGAGGATGAACTAAACAACCTCTCAAAGCCCCTTCCATCTTTACGAAGGCCCTATATTTCTTTTTTTGTTTTAAAATAAGACTTTGAGTATTCTTCTTTTTGTTTTTCTAAGGTGAGAAGCACATTCATCATCTGAGTTAGCATTTTATAGAAACATAGAATTGGTTGTTGTTGTGTTGGAAGGGACCTTGAAGATTATCTAGCTCCAACCCCTCCTGCCATGGACAGGGACAACTTCCATTAAAATAGTCTGTTAAGAGCCCCATCCTGACCTTGAACACTGCCAGGGACGGGCATCCACATTTTCAGTTTATGAGGGTTTTTAGGGAGGCAGTTTTTAGCTGAGATTCTGGCAGCCTCGTCTCTGTAGTTATAGATGTTTATTATGCTTTGACATCTTCTCTTCCACTCATGTCAGCTCTAGAAGGTAGAGATGTTACAGTGTTCATTATGGCACCTTCACTGACAAGTGAGAGGTTGGAATTGTCTGCTGACGTCAAAAATCTATCATCTCCATGGAATATTTCAATTTTTTTTTTTAGCTTTTGATTGAATAGACTTCTGTGCTTAATTGTTAATCAAAAAATGTTAGTCTTGCATAAAACTTTATATGTATCTATATACTTATTTGAAATTAAAGGTACTGTAGACACAGAATGTCTTGGTTCTCTTACTCCTTTTGGCAAAGGCAGTCCCATGTTGCAGCCTGCAATATAAAATGGTAAAAAGTACATTTGTTTTTTAGGTATGCACAGTGTCAATAGACACAATGGAGTCCATTTGTATCTGGATTAAAATTTCTAATTAGAAATCAAATAAAGATCACTGGATGAAAAATTGTAGAAAAATATGAACAAACCATAGTTTACAAGCTGATGTAAAACTAATCAGATTTTAGACCAAGGTTCGGCTGTTAATATATTATTGTATTACAAATTACTCTTTCTTTTTGAGAAACAAAATCTTGTTTTTAATTTATTAATTTTTGTTATTATTTTTTTTTTTTTGCTTTCATCTAACAGACAATACCCAGAGAAAACTTTCAGGCTATAAACAGGAAAATCCTAATTTAGTGTTCTTAAGGTGCAGCATTCAGTACTAACTTTCTCATGTAATTAAATAGAAGCTAAAGGGCAATTACTTGACTTTATCATATTAAAATAAAGTTCTTCACAGTCAGCTGGCAACAAATCTCCTCTTTTTTTTTTCAGTGCTTATGTATCATTGAAGACAATGTCCTACAGAGTGCAGTCAAGATTCCTGATCTTTTCAAGGTCAAAAAATAGAAAAGGAAAAAGTAAAAGAGAAAAGGAAGTTAAGGAGGTGGTGGGAGAGGGGGAAAGAACTATTGTATCTCAGAGGTAGTCATAAAAATTCTCACCCAGCAATTTCAAGTAGTAGATACAATTTTGCTTTTCTATTGCAGCATAAAATGTTTTAGTGACACAAAAGCAGCTTGCAGGTGCTCTTGAACAATGATAGATAACTACCGCTATTGGATCACCAGGCCAAACCAATACCCAAGGTTTCTGATGGTGTTTGAATTTGCAGCTACCAGTGCTGTGTGACTCATGGAAAATAGTGAAAGGGAGATAAATATATACTCAGAGCAGGCAGGTGCTTCTTGTACAATCCCTTCTGTGCTCCCTCTATTTTCTTCAGCCAGTTTGATTGCCACTTGGCTTCCTTTCTCCCAAATCCCTGGCTAATCTCTTCTCTCTAGGCTCTTTTGCCACCCTTATCACCACAGCATCCCAGCGGCCAGTAGGTCATTAAGTTACACAGTAAGATGTCAAACATGACTCATGGTCTCTTTCATCCGCTTTCCAGGGGAAAAAAGAAACTGTGTGGACAACAGGATGTTTTATTAGGGTATTATTTCTTCTTTTATTTTTACTGTGTATACTATAATGTTTGAGAAATCTTGGCAGAAAGTGCTTTCATTTGAGATAAAAGTGGGAACTGTCACGTATGCTGATGAATTGGTGTGGATAGTTTCCTAAGGATTGATGACCTTTTTCCCCTCCCCCAGAAATGGCAAAGATAATTAAGGCTGAAATATCATCCACCAGGATAAAACAGAATGTCTTTCCAGCCAAGGATGACTGGAGCCTTCTTTTCTGGCTTTCTGTGAACCAGAGTAAATCCATTAGCATTTCCATGCCAAGAAACCCAGCAGACCGAAAGTGCTTGCACTGTGCCCTTCCAGAAGCCCAGTTCTGTAATGTGTGCTGGCCCCATTAAGGTATTCAAAAATGAAAATGTAAGCTCCCAAATATGAAACTTTAAATGGTGGTTTTAATTATTTGCTTCAACATGAGTTTTCAAGGTCACACAAATACACTGTAGCTATATATTTAATCTGTTTTTAAAATTTTGGTACTAAGAAAAATATTTTTTAGAAAATCATAACCAAAAACATCACATAACCATTGAACGTGAGTATTTGGACTGTTGCAAGAACAGCTATCATTTCATGAAAGCAGTACAAGTAATATGGACCCCAGTTAATTTCTCTATAAGTAAATCCCTGGGTACTTTGGTGCTGTGGAGCAAAGCAAAGCAATATTCCTACTTCAGGCTGCGTCTCCAGACCACACCAAGTAGCTCTCAACTGCCTGCCATGTTTGGAGATTTCCTACCTGTGCAAAGAGACCTCTCAGGGCTTTCTTCATTCTTCTGGGTCTGTGATTACTTTGAGGTTGAAACAGAACATGGGTCTATCCATCTGTCCATCTAAGGAGAGAAAGCACAGAAGACTTGTAGCAGTCTAAGAGCTGAACTAGCAGCTTACTTGTGATTAATATCCTGCAAAGTTTCTGCAGTGATCACCAGCTGACGACCTGCTACTTGAAAAGAAAGATCAACAAAATAAATGCCTTTGTTATCCCTGTGGATTAGCACCTATCATAATTAAATTTATAGTCTAACACCTTAGCAGACACTTAAATTGCTTTCACTACACTTATTTCTGCAATCCATGATGAGACAAGCTCACACTTTAGGTAAGACAACCTTCTCTCATACCGTTTTGGAATTTGGTTATAAAGTTTTAAACACAGGAAAATTGTCCCCATGATGAATAACATCAAAGTGTGTTTTTAATGACAATCACATCTTGTTTGAAAGGGAAGAGCTACCACTTGTACCATCATTCATATGTGATAAAGCTACACCATCACCCACTCACTGATTTGTTTTTATTTAATTTTTTAAAAAATAAATTACACTTCTGAAGTAGAGGTAGAACTTCAACAATCATTGGTGGCTTGAATGGACTTCTGGAAAGACTTAGTCTTCAATATCCCTTTTTTCCACACATCATTCCCTCTAAGCAAATTGGCAAGGAGAGTCTTCTCTAACGATGATTCTTTTAGGGATCTATTTTACTCATAAGGATTTCTGGAAGAAAACTTCTCTTCAGTGAAAAATAGTTATGAGCTATTAGCATACTCCAATTCACTTTCAACTCATTTTGCATTCATCTTTTGGATTACTGTTAAAGAGTAGAAGCAGGGAATAGCAAAGTGTGAAATTTATTGGGTGGCAATACAAAGCTGCTGTCTCCAGAAAAAGCTTAGCTGAATATGAAGTGTTTCTCTGCCATTTAATAGCTCGCACAAACATATGTAGTCTTTAGTAGAAGAGCCTCTCAAGATACAGAAGCCAACAAAGAATTGTGGTTTTCCTTATCTACAGGAGTTGAATAAATCTGCCACATTTAATTCATAATTCCTAACAAAGATGATTGAACTATATTTCAGGTGCATTAAACTTGTTTTCCATCTGTTTCAGTTTCTCACATTAACATGATCAAGTGTGTTGAAGACCCGAGTTTCTTTTAATAGAAAGTTTAACATATTCTGAAGAAAACAGAGTACTATGAAGGATTTGGGTCATGCAACACAGAGAGGTAAGATACGTCACAGGGCTGAGTTCTTCAAAAGATCAAATACATTATTTCACTGTCTAAGACTAAAGTCACCCCCCCTCCCACCACCTCCCCCCCACAAGGAGTATTAAAGACATCTGTAAACAAAATTAAATCACTCTTGTTCAAAAAACTAAGTAGGATAGCAGTGAGGTTACTCTGCAGAGTTTCTAACCTCAATAAGATGGCAAGAATGCTGAAACAAAACTAATTTAAAAGAAAAGCACAGGCAGAAAGCCAATTATAATGTTTAGCCAAATCAAAGAAATGGTAACTCTCTATTGAGTAGTATTTCTTCATGTCCAGAAATAAAGCATTTGTAATAACTTTTTCTAAAATAATTGCTGCTTAAAAATGCCTCAAAATAAACATGAGCCTAAGTGAAAGTACTTTTATGTCTGGAAAACTACAAAATTATATTTTGTACCCTTGTCTAGGTTTTATGGCATATTGCAGTAATTCTTCCATCAAAATCTAATCTCAGAAATTTTCTAATTCTTCATGTTGCACATTAGCTTTATTACGTCAACCAAGCTTTTTTGGTTTGGCAAATTTAGTTTGGCAGAATTTCCCGTTCCGTAGCTCTCTAATATTTTCAGTGCAGGTTTGCACCATAAAATTAGAGACTTCTTTAAGCCTTACTTTGGAGTATGACTTTTTAACATTGTTGAGCACAGTCATTTTCCTGTGATCATTCATGGTGAACTGAAATCAAACTATTTCCTTATGCATACTTTTAAAAGAAATATTTTTTGTTAAGTAGAATCATAGAATAAGATGAATTGAAAGGGACCCATCAGGGTCGTAGTGTCCACTCTCAGATCTGAGCAGGACACCCCGAGAGTCACACCATGTGCCTGAGAGAATTGTGCAAATGCTTCTTGAACTCTGTCAGGGTTAGTGCTGTGACCACTTCCCTGGGGAACCTGTTCCAGTGCCCAACCACCCTCTGGGTGAAAAACTGTTTCCTGATATCCAACCTAAACCTTCCCTGATTCAGTAGCAATTCAATTTTTTCAAAAGATTCATCTTTCACCATCTTAATTAGAATGACTCAGAATGAAATCTGCTAAAATTAACTAATTAAGCATGTTAACACCTTTCTTTCCATATGTAGAATTGAAGGTCTTCTTGCCCTTGCCTTTCCTAATAAGGAGGTTCTTTATGAAATGTTATTCTTAGATTTTAATTTCTTCAGTATTTCGTAGATGCTGCTGTCAGTTATCCACATGCATTTAACAAAACATAAATTGTTTTTTTTTTTTTAACTGAAATTATCTTTACTGCTAATCAGCAGGTCAATATTTTATATGGGTCAAAATCACTTCTCTCTGCATTTTCCACTCACCACCTGTTGTTGAGTTTTTAGGCTTTCAAGGATACAAGAGAGAATTGATCACATGGGCTTGTATTTCTACTCTATCAATCTGCACCTACTCCTTGTATTCAGCTAAATGCCTGTGGTGGGTTGAACCTGAGTTGATGGACAGACCTTTAAGCCAATAACGCTTCTCGAAATTTACATATTTAAACCCTGGGGAGACGCAGGAACTTCCCTTTTTTGTTCAAGCCCTCCCACAGGGAGGAGGGAGAACAATGGGCTCCCAGCCTCTCCTCTCCTGGGGCACGGGCCCCAGGTAGCTGTGGGAGAACCCCCTCAGAGCCATGGGCAGCTAAGAAACAACTCAAAGCTGCTGCATAGGTGAGGCTTCTGAGGACTGGTGGGCTCCCCTCCCCTTCCACGCGGCCCTGCGCACATCCAGCGGGAGATGATAGAGCTTTGTCCAACTAACGAGGCCTATATCGAACTGGAAGAAAAGCACCAAGCAGCCAGCCGCAGAAAGGGAGCGAGGCTTTTCTCCAACCTAAAGCTGAAGGAAAATGAGCTCTTCAACATGAAGGATTCAAGGTCAAGAAAATAAAGAGAAAGTGAGTCACATGGGACGAAGCTAAAGATGGCGGCGGGAAAAAGAGGGCGAAGTCGCGCTCAGCGCAAAGCTTAAAACTGCTTTCTGCAGACCGTGGTAAAAACTGTAATATCACAATCTGGTTTTTTCACTCTTTAATCCATTTAAAGACATGGGGGGGTGAGAATTCTGTGTGCAGCCTGCGAGGAAAAAAGAAAGGTGACCACGCCAGGTCACCCAGGAGCTGTGAGAGATTGTAAGATACTTTTAGAGATTTTTGTGAAGAAGAGAGCTGTTGTTTTTTCAGGCTGGAATTTGCCCATCCTTAAATGAGAAACACCCCATATGTGGCCCATGATTGCAGTGTGAAAGAGACTGTGATTTTTTTTTTCATGGGAGAGATGTTTTTTTCACTGCAGCAGAATTCCAAGTGTGTCTGTTGCTAGTGGCAGTTTGGAAACCACGTAAAGAAAAAGAAACCTCTTTTCCTTAAATATTGGAGAAACTTTTAAGAACTGTAATGCTGACCAAAATCATAGTTTGTTGTCCTTTGTGCAAGTTGGGGAAAAGGGGGAGGTGCTGGAGGAAAAGGGGGTTTTGCTTTAATATCTTATTATTTCTTTTTATTTTTAATTCTGTTAGCAATAAACTTCTTTATATTCTTTAGTTTTAAGCCTACTTTCCATTTCTCCAGATCCCTTATCTCACAGAAGGTAAAAGATGCGAACAAAACCACTAAAAAGCCACAAAACCCATCTTGAGTTAAAAATATTTTATGTTTTAGGTTATCCAGTCAGGCATCAACTTTAAAAGAAGGGCATGTAGAGTACGTAAGTGACGTCATTTGTTGGGTCAAAGTGTAAAACACTTTCATAATGGAGGTCTTAACCCAGAGGGCTTCACTGACTGTTGCAAAGCATCCTCTTACAAGGATAGTTTAATTAGAAAAGGTGTTACTGAGAAAATACTTATTTCCAAGCCTTTAATTTATTTGCTAATGCTTTTAGCACAATCTCCTGTTGGCTGTGAACCTTCTTCACTTCCTCCTCTGTTTCTTCTCTTGTTGCCTCCAGCACTCTTTCCATCAACTTAGATTGTATAATTTAATCTATGTATCCTTTTCTAAAACTACTCATATTTCCACCTATTGACACATGGCCCTAAATTCCAAGATATCAGTGCCAATTGTCCAATCAAATACCTCTAAACTCACTTTGCATGCCCTTAGTTTTTGCACTTTTCCTTCACAGGACTTGAATTCCTTTCAGTCTACATAAGAGAATGCACAAAATCACCATTCTGTCATGATCGTCTCTCACTTGTTGCTCGTTTAAGTGATCATTGTCTATTCTTTTCTGGGGTTTTCAACATCCACTAACTTGAGATTTGCTTCTGAAGTTCTTGGAATTAAGTGACAGGAAGCAGGATGCTGTCAGCTTTTCACAAAACTTTGTCACAAATTGCCTGTATCTAGGTGAACCACACCACTTGAGTATTTTGGCATTTGATGAGTTACACCATTATTTCTTACATACCTTCCAGCTTACAAATATTTACCACCACCTGACGACAGTGATTGAAACACACGGACCAAGCATCGATGATGCAAGGACATTTATTGAAAAGAGGAACAGATATTTATACTGTTTAAGCTTCTGCATAACAATTTCCACTTATTCTGTCCACGTGCTAGCTAATGCATAGCAAGCTATAATGTTACTTCTTCCTTTGTGCTCTTGCTTATCTTGCTGCAAAATGTTCTGCAATCTTCAGCAGGGCGTTCTGTTCTCTGCAGAAGGATGTGATTTCTGCAGCTCCTTCTTCATGTATCTTTCTCATAGTTCCTGCTGGACCAACTTTAGCAAGTCAGCAGTGCTGTTTGTGTTTAACCCATTCTGCTCTGCAACAACCACCTAGCCAGGGCTTTCCTGAACTGGGATGAAAGAGAAAGGGTGTTGGATTTTTTGGGGGAAATGTTTTGCCTGAAGTGCAGTGAACAAAAATTTTGCATGAAAATTAATGGAAGCAATAGAGCTTTAAGTGGTACCATTTCTGTCTCTGTCCTTGCTTCCCAGCTCTTTTCCTGTTTAGAAAATACACAGCATGAGTCACCAGAAATGTTAATGACTACAGGACTTACTGTACAGGGAAGATATTCTTGCTCTTTTTTAATGCTGTGACTTGGATTATGTGGAGAGGACATTTTTGTTGTATTCAATATTAAAAAATCTACCAACACACAAAAACCCACAAAACCCAAACGTGGAATCATAGAATAATTTGGCTTAAAAGGAGCCTTAAGCACCATCTAGTTCCAACCCCAAAATAGATTTTAAAATGTATTACCAAAATAAAAATATATTTTAAAATGTATGACCAAAATGTTATTTAACATGTCTAATTATTTTTAATGTCTGTATTTTATCAAGAATTTAAAATCTAACAAAGTTATCCCCTTTTTAAACTATCTGATTAATCTTAGTACTGTGGCTTTTTAATATATCATGCTATCCTTTCTAAAATATACCTACCAAGATAAATGTGTTGACAGGTTTCCATTTTCCGTATTTGCTTGGCGTATGTTTTTTAACAATTAAAACACCACTTTACTTTGAAGGCACCTGTCATTCAAGGGTTTTCAATTCTCAGCTACTGGTACTAAGATTAGTTTCCCAAACAAATACAACATGACTTAACTTCATGCACTGAGAGTCTCCACTAATTTGTTTTGTCATTCAGGGTATCTAATCTTAGCCAGAAGTCTCCAATACCACATTTAAGAAGAAAGAATGTTATGGCCTGTAAATGACAAGTATTATTAGGAATATGGAGAGGAATGGATCACTGCAGTGATTAAGCGATGGCCATTCCAAGCTTCAAAGCTATTCTTCGGGTGAACTCTCATTCTTGTCCTGACCCTAAAATTTATCAGAAGTGTGTAGAATAATATGAAGAAAATTGCAGATGAATGTAAGCACATTTCATTTGCTGGAAAATAGAAAGAATGCACATTGCTAGATACATCTTTCACCTTTAACAAAAAGATAACACTCTACTCTTCTGTAGATATTTTGCTTCAGAAAATTCAATAATGTCTTAAATTTCACTCTTGAGCAAAAGCTCCTATTATAGTAAATTCTTCCATTAGAAAAGTGTTCAAGCCAGAAAAGGAATTATTGACCAATAAACAAAGTTTGCCATTTACAGTATTCAGACAATGCACTTTAAGATAACAGCCACAGCAATTTGGATAAGGCACTTGTGTGGAATTTGATTCAGCTGCAGGGTTTAATATTTCAGTAATACTTGACAGTACTGGCATACTAAAGAGAAGAAAATGCTCTCTCTACTCATGTAATCTAAAGGAATTTGTAATTGCCTCTGGTCAGGTATAAAAAACATAAGACTATTTTCCAATAGCAGTTGGAGAACCTGTGCAGTTCCTATCCACTTCCATGGGACTGTCAGTACTGATGTCCCAAGGTTTTGTTCCCCACAGAAGAAATCCCAAATGGGACCCTGGATTTCAGGTTCCTTTTGAAAAACAGTTTTGAAATGTTTTGAAGAAATCCTTTGGAATGATCCTTAGAGCATGCAAATTGGTCCGACTTGAATGGACAAAAATATTTGAAACTGTAAGGTGTTTTCAGAATCTAGCTTAAAATTGTAAAGGCCAGAACCAAAATCCTGGCTGAAAAAAATCCGAACCTTAAGTATTAGGGATCCAAAGTATATGGAGATTGATTATATACAGAACTGAAAACATCAAGGGAAACTTCACTGTGTTTGAAGGACCACTGGCAGTGGGATTATCTGCAGCTCCCAAAGAAAGCCCATGAAAACTATTGGTCATCACTAGAACTCACCTAACCCATTCCAGAGGTAATACTGACTTAAAGCAGCTGCCAGTTTTGTTAAGCCAGTTTAAGAAATGGAGTGGGCAGCATACTTTCCACAGAAGGTGTATGCTTGATGAAATATGGCTTTTAACCCCATTTATCTGGATTCTCATCAGAAAAATATCTCAAAATTTTTATCTGGAAAACATACTCATTAGGATATTTTAAACTAGCTCCCTCTACTTTTCACTATTTTCCCTATTGCAAAATTCAGAAACAGTTTTCTATGGAAAGACACATGCTAACAATTCAGGTATACAGAACAAATGTGTGTCTACCTCACAGCAAGGAGAAAAATTAAGTCAAGGTACAGATTTCAGGCAGGCAGGCAGCCTTGCCGCTGTTGCTGCAGCTGCTCCTGCTGCTGCCTTCACCAGAGCCAGCAGCACCAACTGGTATCTGAGGCAGCAGGAGCTGGAGAAAGAGAATCTGCAGTTTGAGAAAGGAGTATTCAAAGGATATGTGACTATTTCTTCAGGGCTCTCTACCCTGGGCGTATCTCATGGCTGCTGTCCAGAGCTCTGTGTGAATAAGGTTTCCATGGTATTTTTAGAGAAGCAGAAAGAATCAGAACAATGCAATATTTTAAAAGAGAAACTGGTGAGTAATTAAGTACATGCTTAGTTTTAAATACACAAATTGCTTTGATTATTTTTTTTTTTTAAAGTGAGTAATCTAATCATGTGTTTGCAATCATATGATGTTTTTAAATAGGGATTGTATATTGCTTCTACTTTTGGCATGGTATTTATGGTTGCCTTTTAAAATAGAAAGTCTATCATTTAAGAGGTGTTAACAGTTAAATATACAATAGAACTTAAAGTAATGTATGTAACAGTACCATCAAGTAGGACAAGAAACTTTAAGACAAAGGGCGAATTACACAATATACACTGATTCAATTTAAGTCTAATTTTTCCAGTTCACAGTCAAACCGAGGAACTGTGGAACTAGAAAGGATGAGGAAGATTTTTATTTCTCAACAGGCAGTTTGCGGGCAGCTAACAATTCAAAAACAAGTTGGAAAAAAATGTACTTTCTGAACCACTTACAATGTTACCTCTTTATTTCAAGTTTTGGGCAATATGGGTAACTTGTTTCATGGATAGAATAAACCACTAGGTGCATCAGTAGGGGAGAGATGGTTTTTACATCTGAAGCAAAGATGCAGACAATCATCTATGACAGGAGACTCCACCCTAGGGAGCAATGACTCTAAATAAGGCATTATGATCATGGTGATAACTAATCATAATTCCAATGAGAAACTTGATGTGATGTTGTCCTTCAGGGTGTAACTGTTATGGTACTGATGTGAACATTACTGAAACGTTTCACAGTTTGGGTGTCCATATTTCAAGAAGGATCTTGAGAAACTAACATAGGTTGAAGAGCCCAGGCACCATTAAAGAGGTGGAAACTATACCTTACAGGCAGCGATTTAAGGATCTCAATCAATTTAGTTTATCAAACAGAGGATTAAGAAATACTTTTATCAATCTTGAAGCATTTCAAATCAGATAAAAGATAATTCTGTCTAGAAAACAAAAAGTAATAATACCAAATATCTGGAAGTAAACTTAAATTTAATGATACCGAATTCTTTGCCATAACACTGAGATCAAACTAATGTGCCAATTTGAAGGGATAGGTGTTATTTACTGGGACTTGTAACCAAGGCCTGTGATGAACTCTGTAAAAACAGTAGTTCAAAAATCAACATGAGGAGCTTTTCTGAAAGGTGTGCTTAACTTCAGCTCTGAGTATTAGTTAACGAACACAAACAGTGAAACTTGTGTGAATCAGAAATTTGGAAAAGCTTACCTACATTCTCTGAGCTGGCCTTAAGAACATTGAGAACTGTCAACTCCATTGCTAGAGAGTTGAATCACCCAACAAAAATAATAAAATAGAGGGAGCTCTAGGAAAAAAGAGGTGAAATGTGAATTGAAAAATGCCTCTTTAAAAAGAAAATTCAATTTCCTTTCTGATAAATATAGCACACTAGTTGAATTCTGATTCTTAAGAGGAATGATTCATCAGTGTTTTTCAACTTCTGTGGGGCGTTTTGATAAAAATTTTGCCGAGAAGTATTTCATGTCTGTCTATTTAGATAGAAAACTAGACATAACTTTTGGATAGAAATTCTTCTTGGCTTCAGAGAAAATTGGTTACTGAAAGTTAAATGAAATTACAAAATTAGTGTATATGTTTGAAATAAAATTTCTCTGCCTTAGTTATAAAGGATAAAAGAGGGAAAAATCCAGTTAGACTATCTTATACTCTAGTTTTGTGAATAGCTTATTGGTTTAGAATAATTATAAATCTGCCTCTTTTAAACTAGTGTATTTTAGAATGGAATCTTGCTTTATATAAATACCAACCAATGTGCCAAAAACTGTTTTAGACACATGGGCTTTAAGTCTTGAGTTCCATTATTCTTCCTTAATTTATTAAATATCTTCTCCTTTTATAAAATGGTAAATGGAGTAAAGAAAATTGGTTGACCTTTAAAATGGAGATTCTCTAGTGATTAGTTTCAAGCTTGTGTGTGTTACTGTGTTGTTTGCTTTTGTTTCAGCTAGCTGCAAACCATTAAAAATACTTGTTTAAAAAAAACCCCTTTTTATGCATATTATTATAAAAAGTCCTAAGTCAAGCAGTTTTCTCCCTTGACTAATTCTGGAAAGTAACAGCTAACACATCAGTTCAGCGTCCATACAGTCAAAATTATCTCTATATAAATTCCAAAATGTTGATCATGTTGTGGTACAGGACAAAGGTTTAAAATCTAGAATTTGTCTCCCTGATACATAAGAGACCATAAGTGCTCACAGAAGTGATTCCATTTCAAATGGCTCAAAATCGAAAAATTGCCATAGATATTATTGAACTCAGAAACATCCTGGGGCTTCATCTTCAATGTTTGTAATGGGCTTCTTCCTAGCAAAGAACTACCAAAATTTTCAGAGAGGAACTGAGATTAGATTTTTAAATCTGTATGTGTAACTTAATCGTGTGGAAGTCTCTTGCCCACAGAGATTAACTGGGAGGAGTTCAAACAATTTTTTTAGCTTTCCACCTCTTTCAGAAAGTTATAACAAGATATTTTCTAATTTTACCTCTTTCAGAAGAGCAGAGGAACACTCTAACTGGCCTAATTGGCTCATATTGCAAAGGTCAGCTCCTGCAAAATCCCATGCAACAGAAGTACAATTAATATTACTGTTCTAATATATGTAAACATACTGAAGAATTTCAAATGCTGTTTATGATTTAATATTTATGAACAAATAATATAATTTTAAAATCTGTTCGTAGCTATATGTTGGCTAAAAAAAGGTTCAAATTAGGCAGAAATTATATATTTTGCAAACAGTCAATGGTAGAAAATGTCTTAGCTTCTACTGAATAAAAAAGGAACTGGCAACCTGAACTTGTGTGAGAGCATTACAGGCTAAGTCACACCTAACAGATTCCATATGAAGTAGTTAGGATAACACAACTAAAGAAATGCATTATTGCTGAGGAAAAAAAAAAATGAAATGGGGAAAGAAATACTACGTAGGCTATCATCCAGCACATCATTCTCCCATTACTTTTACAGTTTCTTATCAGAGGCAGCTTTAATCCTGTATCTGAGTATCAGGTGTAGAAACTCAGTTGAAAGCTCTATATTTGTTAGTAACATAACCAGTGTAAGGTTATCTCTAAAGCTTCCACAGCACTTAAGTGCTTAGCTTGGATTTGCCCCAAGTATTTTGATTCACTTAACTCCTGTAAGAAGACCTAGAAAGCAGACTTAGCATGCAAATGTTCACACCAGAAGGTGAAAGCAATTCCTTTTACCACTGCCACCTAAGGACTTTAAAGCTGACATATCACAGCTATCCCACCTAAGAGGCTACTGCCATTTTTCCTCTTCCATAAATGTCCTCATTTTTATGCCTGCAATATCTTCTTTTCCATGGATGCAGAAGAGGTCAGAGGTTTTTTTTTTTCATTTGGGGAGAATAATTTTCTTAAAAGCTCTCTCTGTCCATGGTCCCAGTGGAGACACCACTCCAGGAATAAGGCTAGCTCAGTGTGAAGCTACTCCTGTTACATTGACATCATTAAATGATGCATTATCAGGATTCTGATTAAATTTGGCCAAATTTATTATTATCATTGTTATTGTTGTTATAGTTATTATTATTGCAGAGACTCCTAACTGATTTATTTTTTGTACTCATTACAGAGTTTTGAATGTTAATGTGTTTCGAAATCAGTAAATGGTGAAAATTCTCTCCCTCAAACTTTCTTATCACCTGGAAAAAATAAAAATAAAAATCCAGGAATTTTCAACCCAGATGAGATACAGGTGATGCTATAGGAATAGGAAGGGAGATGTATTTTAAGGAATTAGCTGTTGTTGGATATTCAACATTTCTAGAAATATACAGCTATTTCAAATGCTAACACTGTGCCAAAATCTGCTAACACTGTGCCAGGAAATGCCAATTTTTTATTCCTTGTCATGAAATATGTCTGCTCTCATCTTTTTCAGATTAGAGCTCTTCAGTATTCTCTATGTAAAGACCACCTGAAAAATGTATTTTTGATGACTAAGCAAGCCACCCAGGCCTAAGAGAGGTTGATGAATTCACTGTACTCACAGTCAGATGATGTTTAAAAACTGATTTCTTCTCAGAATACTTTACCCTGAACATCTTCTTGTCTCTAATTCACATCCTAAGTGGTCTGATATTTTATGCTATGGTTAATAATATACACGTTGAAACTACCTAAGTTCGTAGTCCGTACACTGGGGAAATCTGCACTTGCAAAATTATCTGCTGGTGGTGAAATAGCCACCATTAGTTCAACTCCTCTTATAGGCAGAAATGTTGTACACAGAATACCATGGGGTTGTGTATGTCAAGAGAAATCAGGTGGAGGAACTGTACACCCTGGAAATCAAGAGCATCATGAAAAGAGGTCTATCTTGCTCTTTTTTTTCTTTTTTTTTTAAATGGATGGAGATAACATTTTTAAACTATGGCCAGGCACAGTGAGTGAATGTGCATGTGTGTTGCCATTTAAATAACTTCAGTGTGCCAGTAAATTCCACCTCTCCATTTCTTGCCATAAAATGAGTCAGGTCAGGTCACTTTCCAAATGCTGGTGCCGCTTCAGGAGCTGGTAGACAATGGTTACAGCAAATTAAGCATCTGAATAACTAATAAACCTTTTTTTTTAGAGCCAGGTGACCTTTTTCTGTCCACATACTATTGCATGATTGCACTCCATTTACATTAGACATTCTTTCTAAGTAGCTCTTCCATTGTTGCCATATTTATTAGAAAACAAATTCTCTTTCACTTACATTCCTTCAAATATATTCCTACTGTTCAAATTCCCAAAAACTCTATGTAAACCTAAACATAAATTCAAATCTGTTCTGCTACCAGCTTGAGCTAGGATAATAAAGAAATTCTGATTTAGGACGCATACAAGCTAATAAATGTTCAGAATAATAGTTCTCATTTACTGCATATTTATTTTCCAGTTTAGTTTTTATTACCATGTAAATTTTAATTTTTTTTATTAACTATTAGCAACCCTCCTGGGAAATGAACACTTTGGAATATATCCTCACATGATCTGTAATAACTTCTAAAATATGTGCATCTGTAGATGAAATAACAGGAAAAACTGAGGTGCACTGGACAGTTATATCATCAAGGACTGATTCTGCAGGTTCCCCATGGTCTCTCATTGCTAACTATCTTTATTTCTGTTTTCAATATGCTTTTAGTAAATAGCATGCAGTTAAAGTTTCATTTTCTTTCATTGCACAGTTATTTTTTCCCATCTAGTCACTGCTGAATATTGTAACAGTAAAACTGAGAATGGTAACTTTGCATTTGATTGTAGTGGAAATGCAGTGCACAAAGGACATTTCAGTTTTCCCCTGCAGAGCAGCAAGCTTCTAATTTACTTTGCTGTTTGGTTATAGGTTGCTTGTTTCATTTTGTCTTTTTCATGCTTTACAATGGTATCTTTGTATTTAAATAATAAAGTTAGTAGAATCTTCTCTATGAGAAACACTTAGCTAAAATGTTTCTGCCAAGTCATAAAATACTTCCTCTGCTTAATTTAAAAAAAACCCAAACCAACAAAAAACCAAAAACCCGCAAAGAACACAAAAAACTAACCAAACAAAGGAAATGACAGGCCTTTTTGTGGCTATTTACAAAATCAGAGAACATTATTAGCCTCTGAATGACTCAAACTGTTGGTTTTAATGTATTGGTTTTCTGTACCAGGTGAATATACATTACCCACTTATTTTAAATAAATAATATAAATTATCTCTGATGACTGTTCTAAATTATCCCTGATGGTCCTTGCTTCTATTTGCATGGATCTACTACCTTTGCTTTCAGATACAGTGTGCTAGGGCATATGCTACCAGCTGAATGGCAAAACCGCTGCAAGGAAAACACTTCTTTGACATTAGCAATGTGAGTTTCTCAAAATACAAGCCAGTCATAAGGCTACATCTTTGCTACATAAACACAGACATTTTTAACATGAGCCCTTCCTCTGTGTTTATCAAATATCACTTAATTATTCAATAACTCTTGCCTGTTTGTTTTCACACATTGCAAAGACCATTAGAATGATTTAGCATGCTTTGTTCAGTAGAACAAGGAATTACAAAAATATCACACAGGATCATTTGTTAGATAATTTTATAATCGGACACACTTTTGTTTTCCATGCCCCTGGTAGTTTTAAAAACAATTTTTTTTTTTGCCAGTTCACTGGTGTCAGGAATAATGTCCTTCATGAGAATGAAAAAATAAATCTGTGAAGAACCATATTCGTTAAATCATTTCTCTTCCTCTCTGTACCACCCTTTCCTAATTTCACTTGCAACTTTTTTCTTTTTTTTTAATATAACAGCTTTGACATACACAAATTCAAGCATTATAATCTGCATCTCAATCATGTATAATTATTTTCTGTCTTTGTTGCTTCAGAACAAGCAGTGGAATAAATGACCCACCATTTGACTGAGAATGAGATTGGGGTGAGAACTAGCTGTATGAAATAAAAATGAAAAAGATTAGAACAGAGCCTGAAGCTGAAGAAGGCCACTGGAAGAATTGGTATGAGTTATAATGTTACTTTTTCTGAGGACACAAATTCTTTAGAAAATAGCTAAATAGGTCAGGAGTTTTGAATTTGATATGAAAGTGCTCTTTTTCAGAGGAAGGTATGGGTTTTGGTGAGGGACTTCATGTGTCTGTATAGAATTTAGAGCTTTATATTGCTTTAGTACTGCAGAATTTAGTACTTTAACACTGAGGGTTTAGAAATCTATTATGATCTAAGGAAATGGAGATATTTTACAAGATTTCAAAGCCAAAACTAATTTTCTCCTCTTTCAGTATCCACTTACTCCTGGAAAGACCAGATTAGGGCTTTTCTTGACCCTGATGTTCATATGGGTATGGAAGAACAAACCTTGCAGTCTTGACATGACGGTGGATCAGCTGTTGCCTGTAAAGACATCAGCAATTCTTCCTCTCTGGCCAATTCAGCACCTTCTGACAGCGCCCTGAAGTGAACAGCCTCATGTCAGGTCAAATTGGCACCTTGCCTCCATGGAGGCGGCAGCTCCAGTCACTTGCTAATTACCTCTGGAGTGAGATGTTCTGTACTGTAACCCTAGTCACAGACATGAGATTGTGGAGGCTCAAAAGTACATATTAAGCTTTTTGGATGAGTTATTTGGGTGGGGAGACAAATTAAATTTAATACCAAATTAACTAAGCATCAAGAAATTCCAGGTATGAGCTAGGAGCTCGAGGACTAGCCATTGGCTAAATATGCAGTGAAGACTATCTTTCTATTTTATAAAGTATATATGTGTCCAAAACTACTTTAAAAATACTAATTTTTACTTTCACTTTATTTCACCTATATTTTTCACCACGTAAGAATTAATAATGTCTAGGGAACTTGTTTTAACAGTGATAAAAGTTTAAGGTTTAGCACTTAAAAAGGCATTCCTTCCCTTCCTCTGACACTGCCTCTGGATACAGGGATATGTAGTCCTGTCTAAGAGAAAATAGAGCTAACAAAGGAACAGTGAAGTCAGCTAGGGAATGGCAAGTTGATGGACTGCATTTTGAACAGTGGCACAAAGAGCTTCTCAGAGGGCAATACTTAGAACTGCAAGTACTAAATGGAGAGTGCAGGCTCCAGGACAGAGGCCAAAACCCCAATTCTAGAGATGTTTATGTGCATGTTCCACCTTACCCTTACGAGTAACCTTGCTTGCTGTCACTGCAATGAGAACCTGCATCTGGAACGTGCTGAGCAATGGGCACTCACAGCTTCCGACTCTCAGACAAATAACGGGACTCGACGGATTGTGTTCTGCTTGTACCAACCAGGAGACTTTGTATGTGCTTCAGTGTACAAAGAAAACATTCCCTCATCCCATAGAAAAATAAGTGATAGCGATTTTACAGAGGGTACACAGAAAGCTCCTCAGCTTGGGGCAATAAGGTTACTTTTCAAATCCTACACAACTTTTCTCCGTGTCCTACTACCTCCTGCCAAACAGCCCTGCTCTTGGACATACCACTGTGTACAGATTTTACCTTCACCATCACACTTATTACATACAACTGAATAATTTGAAGATGTAGAGCTCTCTCCCAAAATACGTGAGCCCCTGTGGAAAAACCTTTTCAGAGAAGCATAAATTTGGCCATATATACCACTTTCTGTTCTCTTTACATTCAATTAATGTCGTGGCTGTAAGAACATATACAAGCATTAATTCTGATTAACATTTATTGCTCTGTTAGCATGTCCTTAACTTCTAAAACTAATTGGCCTTGTTCTTGAGTTTAGATGTTTTATAAAGCATAGCTGTCTGTGACTCTTGCTGCAACCTTTTAAGACATGGCTTATGCAACATTTTCAGAGTAATCAGCTGGTTGAACTTTTACCCAGATCAAACACTTCTTCAACACAGAGAAAATTCTGAGATGCAAAAGTCTTTGATGCCTTTCCACAAAATTCATTTCGTAAATGCATTTTGTAAGTGATTTCTGGATGCTTTTCCCTATATTTAGAAGCTGGAATGGATGCCCTGAACCCAGTTAACAAATTCTCAGTGATAATATTGATATGTCTGAAACGAAAAGAGTCTTCTATTAGCTGAATGAGTAAGTTGGTCTTAAGCCTGCAGTCCTCCTTTGTTGGTATACAGCTAGTTTCAGAGCTAAGCTTTTGTTACCTTCAACCACATTCTCTCCTTGCATTCCCTACTTTTCTGTGGGATTCTTCCAGAATCATAGAATCATTGACAAAGATGCTCAACAGTGCTGGTCCCAATACCAACCCCTGAGGAATGTAAATTGTCACTGATCTCCTCTTGGACATGGAGCTCTTGACCACGACTCGTGGAGTACAACCATCCAGCCAGTTCCTTATCCAGCAAGTGATGCATCTGCCAAATACACCACTGTCCAGTTTAGGATGGATGGTCCTAAACATCCCGGACAAGGATGTCTTGTGGGACAGTGTCAAATGCTTTGCAGAAGTCCAGGTAGATGACATCTGTTGCTCTTCACTTACCAACCAAGCGTGTAACCCCGTCGCAGAAGGTAACTAAATTTGTAGCTCACAATTTGCCCTTAGTGAAGCCATGTTGGTTGTCACCACTCACTCCCCTATTTTCCTTATCTTCCATCCACAGTCTTGCTCTCACTTCATTAGTTGTCTGAAAGACACTATTTTGTTCTGTATTTGCAAAAGCACTTGGCACTGGAGAACTGATCATCCTGAGCATAGTTGTTAGGCATTCCAGCAATATGAATATTAAAAATCTCTTTTCTTTAAAGCCAACTACTAAATTGGGGTACACCCTTTATGGGTAGAGAGTTGTTTTGATTACATGGGACGCAAAGGGATGAAATTTGCAATATGTAGTCCTTATTACGGTCACAGAAACGTTCAAAAATAAGCAGGCACAGCATCACAAGCAATGGACAACATATTTCTCAGGATTCATGCCACCTTTAAGTGGCACTCGTTATCTTATCTTACGGCGTGTAATTCCAGGAGGAGGAGAATGTATGTCTTTCTACTGTCTGCTGACAGGAGGAGATAATTCATCATCCAGTAAAGCTCTTTCCATCCTACTTCTTGGCCTAAATCCAGATTGTCCTAGGTCCAGAATACACTGGCTTTAGCTAGATCAGTTTGTAATTGGCCTTTGGCTAACTCCTCTATGAGCCCAGTCTGATACTGGGATGTAACTATTCAAAGCTGGTTGATTTGATGCTGATTAGATGGTTTGTTTTCACGGAAAAGGAGAAGACTCATCTTTTTTTCTGAGCATATTTCAGGCTAGGTTGATCTTTTTAAAAAGTAAATCAAACTATCAGACCTTGTACAGGAAATTAAAAAATGGTGATATATATAGGAGACCACCTTACCAGCTGTTTTGACCTTAAACTCTATTAATTTCTTCCCTGAATGAAACTCTGTCAGCTTCAAATAGACACCACTTGCTTCTGTCAGGGCAAGTGAGAATATGGTTGGTGGTCTTGGATTCCAAGTTGTGCAGGCAATTTAGAACAGCTCATTAACAGTTTAAAGACAGCCAGTTCTTTGCTCCTATAGTCTGCCACTTTCCATTAAAGAATACTGGATGATAACCAGACTGCAAGGAGAAAACAAGGTATTAAATTATCAGGACAGAGTACCACCATGCTCATCTGTTACAGAGGCATTTATAATAGTATTTAGCAATCTCTAGAATTTACTTTACTTTATTTTAGAGCTGCAAATATAACCATTTAAATATACATGAAAGTCAATACAAAAAAAAATCTTTATGTTTGTATAAGTCTATTTAGCTACTTGGATGAACAAGAGTATAATCTCAAGTGCTTCCTTCTAAAGAGTATTTAAAATTGAAGAAATAGGACTCTCCCTCAGGAATCTGCTCCAGATACTTATAGAAACCCAGTATAGAAGTAACAGGTCAGATTGGATATATCTCACTTTTCTTTTCTTCCTTTCTTTCCCAGGTCTGTTTTCCATTGCATTTATGGTAGGACATGAAATATGATGAAATTAAAACAATGGCATTTTTCACACAAAAATTCCTTCTTTAAAAATATAGCTATTATTCTTTTGAAAGACAAAAGCATGTATTACCACTTTTTATTCCTGTTAACCTTCTATCAGTGACAGATAGAAATGGTTTATAAGTGGCTTAAAGAGCAGCACTAAGTACTACATCAGTGGCACATTCTTGACGCTTTCTCTCCTTCAGTGATGCAGAAAGAACCCCACCTGGGTTTCAACCCCAGCTTCAGTTTTCAAGTATGACAGTTTTAAAAAACCCTCCTCTTTGAATAAATAAATGGAGGCAGCATTGAGAAGAATTCAATGCAGTACCCTATAATGCAGTAGGTAATAATGTCCTTTGGTATTTTACCTGCGCTTAAAATATTCTATTCCTTTTGCTGATCTCTGGTCATCCTGCTGGCTTTTGCAACCTCTTGATCACAGCAGCAAATTTAATTATTATTAGATATTACATGATGTGATTCCTTTGTGATCAAGTTCAAACTGGCACTTTTTCTTCCTTCCACATTCCTTCTGCAAGAGTCAATTATACCTTCACAAGAGCCTCATGAGCTCTTTGTGTCACTGAACCAGCACAGAGAATCTCTATAGCCAAGGGTCTTCCCCCAGCTGTAACTCATCACCAAAGTGCTGACTAAGCTCTGCTGTGGCACTTTTTATAAGCCGAGGAATCCGCTTGTGATTGGCCAAACTTTTCCCCCACGCCATGGTGGTGGACGCTGTGCAATTTCCTAGTTTAGTTTTTGCCAGGAGTTCTTGCTTTCAGAGCTGCTGCATTGTGCATGCATGGTAATTTATTCAAGGTAGCTTGCTGTCCTCTATCTACTGAATGCCATTTTAATGTTAAACTAAAATTTAATGAGTACTAAAAAAAAGGAGCGAATCAGGCTCTTTCTTTTTTTTTTAATTTATAAGCTTCTAGGAATGAAATGTTACCAGGTCAGATCAAAGCTTTCGATGTTGGAGTTCTGTTGTGCAGGAATGATTTATACAAGAATGCTGTCAGATATACTTTATTGTGGCCTCCGAATAACTTCATAAAATATGCTGAGCTGCAAAGCACTTTGCAGGCACTTGCAGATTTCCAAGGCAGTGCTGGCTCAGCTGAAGACAGATTAGTTTGCTGATTATTAGAAAACAAAAATTTCTGAATGGCTGGTAGCTAGAACACTGGAATGGAAGAAGTGCATTTCCTCTTATGGGAAGATTTCTTCTTACAGTAATTATAAAAGTTGCCTCTTCCTGCACATATGTGTCTGGGGTTTTTTTGTGCTTCAGCTGTTTGGATATAAGCAATAGCAGGAGTACACTGAATGAACTGATGTTGGATGGCTGCTAGGAATGGGAAAGGGTGTTGCCAGAGTACAATTTATGGGGAACAAGGCAGTGCCGTTCAACAGCTTCCAGCTTTCTGATGAGGAGAAAACCCTCTGAGAATAGTTCATTCAATCATGTTGAATAAACTGTCCTCCTTGCTTTTTAGGGAATAAACACCACCGTCCCAAATACCTGGCAGAAACTGCAACAGAGAATGCAGAATAGAGTCACTCGTTTTCAATACACACTTTTCTCCACACCCATTAATAGTGAACTTTTGAAAGCAGTGGGCACGATTTTCCCTAACTGCTGGAACAACAGGAAATATGTATGTGTGTGCATATATACATACATATACAGACACGCTTCAACAAGAAAGGACTTCTCTGGAGTAGTGAAATTCAGTTTATGACATGCAAATATCTGGGGATTTCAAGAGACGTGAGACGCCCTCTCTTAAGTTGCTCCAAAACTTTTAGCATGGCCTTCCATACAAGGACCCTATTTTGTGAACAGCTGTAAATTTGTATCACTACTTGAAAACTGTGTTCTACTTGAGACTAAAATATGTCGTAGTATGTTCTCATACATTTTAAAAAGTATCATGAAGTAGCTTATTCCTGAGTTGTCTTTAATTTGTTTTTAACTACAGACCTTCCATGAAAGATGATGCTTAATTATAATTAGACTTAACTGTTATACATATTCCAGTTTTGGGTACTTTACAGATCCCAGGTGGAAAAGAGAAATAATATTTCCCATATTCTGATGAGATATTTTATTATTTTACTCCTCTGCTATCTTCACCATAAAACTCCTGTTGATTTCCATGGGAGGAAAAACAAGCCTAAAATATCTCTGTGCTACCTTCATTGACAGTTTTAGCTCTTTATTGTGCCTTAAAATAGTTCCTTTCCCATACCTGACTGACAGCTTTATTGATGTAAGTCTTAATTATCGGTCTTTCTGGAGTTTAACTCTGTCAGAAGTTCCTGTTAAAAGCTCTCCTCAAAAACACCCTGTGAAATATCAGCGTATCTTCCAGACACAAAGTGAAAAATAATTGAGCATGTTGTAAAAATGTGGATTTAATCTTGAATATTGGGACATCTTGACAACTGTGCAGTGCTTACTACTTGATTTGTTGGGATTCACATGAAAGGATCATGAAAAATGGTTGAAAAACCAAATTGTTGACTCCTTTTCCCACAATATAAAATAAATAAAAAACCAAGCACAAACTGCAGAAAAGAATGAACAATTCCATCTCAAAAGCTTTGGATGTCTTTCCATCTGCTTTATTGCACATTTTATGCTCAATTTCTCTCATCCTGGAATAGGCTTAATAAGAAGGCAGACAACTGCTATATCCCCACTCCCTTTTTTGTACAAATGACAAGATTATTGCACAACATTAAATCTGGACAGATCTAGCTATCACTCTTTTACATCCAGCCATTTAAGGAGAGGGAAGGATTGGAGTTGTCACATCAGAAAGCCCTGCTGAATGTTTTTAGGACTTCTCTCCAGGAGACTGGTGCTTTGTGTGAAGGCCTTTGTTTTAAAAATCTTTTAGTGGCTGAAACAGACCAAGGTGGATGCAAATCATAACCCTACTGTTAAAATCTACAAGCAGAATATACAGGAGTCCAGTTCTTGTTTCTGCTTGTATCAATACTCAATTTTCTACCTGCAAAATGGAAGTAATGTTTTCTTATTCCTTTCATGCTTCATCCTGTATGGGATTAATATTTTTTTTTTTATTTATGAAAAACATTGCTTACAACAGTCTTTTGTCTTCAACAATGTTTGAATTGATAACATCACTAGAAAAATGAACTCATGGTCTCAATTTGGCTCTCAGTTGACTGTTATGAGCTCTTTGATGTGCAGTTGGTCTGAGCAGAAAAGAAGTATCTTCCACTTTTACCTCTTGCAAGAAAGGAATAATCCCACCTCACACAACACAGAATGATGGCTTCCTACAAACTAGTCATGGTAGTATTCAGATAGCTCTGATTGCTTTGTGCTATTTGTGCTGCCTGAAATTAATGCAGATGTAAAATATTTTTATCTAAAAATATATCATTTAAAATCTTAAGTTAGAGAAAATTTTCTGCATGATTACCAGTCTTCTCATTCCCAGAAGGTTCTTACAAAGCTTTCTGTTTCCCCACTTTTCTGTCAAAGAAGTAAAAATACTCTTATTGTATTGCACTTCATTTTAGCATTATATGCTCATACTTAAAAAACATGTTATTATAACTTATTATAGACCTCCTTAATTAAGAAATTGAATGTATGTCCTTGCTGCAGATGTTTAGAAACTAACTTGTACTTTGCCATTCTCCCAGGGCTTTCAATATCTGAAAAGGTATTTTCATTCTAGTGAGGAAATTTCATGGGTTTATTGGTTTGAACTAATTTTCCCTCCTCTCTCGTTTTGTTTATTCTTAACATTGCTGTTGATACCCCTGAAATATATTCTGGTATCTGAAAGTCACAGCAGCTTGCTTGTTTCTAGTACCAAACACAGATCTTTTTTAGGCAGGGGAAGGATGGCACACTCAGATTTTCTACCTCACATCTTTCAAAAGAGAAACCCCACTGAGAAGCCTCTCAAGACAACTTACTTGCTGATAGAGGTTGAAAGTCACAGGTTTTGTGGAACTATATGTTTGATAGCCTAAAGATCACAAGAATAGTACCTTCAACTAAGTACTTGTTTTGTTTCTAAATCATAAAATAGTATGTACGTTGCCTTATCCTCCATCTTTAACTGACCAGTTAATAGTCAGTGTGGTTGTGCAAGGTGAGCTGATGCCTGATTGCCTTTCCCTTTGAGGACAGCTGTCATTTAGGAGTCACTCTTTGGGAACAACGACTCTACTCCATGCCCTATTAATTTCTTCATGTTAGCCATTAGGATAGGGGAAGGAATTTACTGCAGTGGCTTTTATAGCAAGTAATTAGGTGACATGAAATGAGGCAACCCACAAAATTCATCTACCTAGGACAATGCTATCTTCAGTGCTGCCCAGTAAAATACAACAAATAGACCTACAGTGGCTGTGGTGGATGCTAAATATTTTCAGCAAAAGACATTTAAAACATTAGGGAAGTAAAAATACTTTAAATTAAATTTTCTAGACAGATGTCTGCTTCAGAGTACTTAGAGAATGAAGAGAAAGCAGATTTTTAGGCTGAATGGCTCTGCCATTAATCAGGTTAGGTGTAGAAGCCACCAAAACTGTTATTTTGCCCATATTGTACAAAATTTAAAAACATTGAGGTGCTGGAGAGAGCCCAGAGAAAGGCAACGAAGCTGGTGAAGGGTCTGGAGCACAAGTCCTTTAAGAAGTAGCTGAGGGAGCTGGGGCTGTTCAGCTGAGCCTTGAGAGGGGTGACCTTATCACTCTCTACAACTGCCTGAAAGGAGGGTGTAGACAGCTGAGGGTCGGCCTCTTCTCCCTGGCAACCAGCGACAGGATGAGAGGACATAGCCTCAAGCTGTGCCAGGGAAGATTCAGACTTGACATCAGGAGGAATTTTTTCACAGAAAGGGTTGTTCAACATTGGAATGGACTGTTCAGGGAAGTGGTGGTGGAACACTCCATCCCGGAGGTGTTCAAGAAGCAATTGGACATGGCACCTAATGTCACTGTCTAGTTGACAAAGTGGTGATCAGTCAAAGGTTGAACTCAATGATCTCAGTATTTTTCCAACCTAAATTATTCTGATTCTACCCTCACAGCCACAGTCAGAACGCCTTCTTGCCTTGAAGCAATAACTGATGCCACAAGGATGAGAAGAGCATACATGTGATCTTCATCTTTGTAAACTTGACCCAGATGTGGCAAAGTTTAAAATTAACACAGAAACTGGTAGCATCTACTGCGTAGAAGAGATATTTTGACTTTGATAGTGAAACTTTCTTTCCTGTATGCTCTGACCAGGCCTCATCCTTCACAGTTCTCAGAATGTCTTGGCGATGCATGTGACCAGACAGCTGGAAAACTCAGGGCATTCCAACAGAACCTGCCCTGGATGTGTATGGTTGTTGTAAGAGCAGGTGGATGAAATGAAACACTGAGGAACTGAGAGAATATCACTGCTGTGCTATCCATGTTTCAGTTGTTCTGCTAATGCCCAGTCTGGGAAGAAAATGAAAATAAAATATAACAAAAATGTGGTACTCTGGCAGTCTTGATATAGATGGCAAAAGGCAAGCATAGAGACATGAAAAGTCAGACAGGAGGGATGAAGGGCAATCATATTGTAATGCGATGGAGAGAGAACCAAAGTATTTAGCTATAAAAAATGATGAGGTTATCTATAAAGCTATAAAACTACTTACCAAAGCAACACTACTCTAAATTTTCAGCATTTCTGTGACGAATTTAGATGCCTCTTTCACAGAAGTTAATGGAAAATACTAATAAAATTCTCAACAATTGCTTAGTCTTCATTTTGTTCGTGTTAACAAACTGCAGACATAAAATCGCATGATCAATTCTTTGAACTCTTGCGGAAAAGGAAATCTTTTTATGGATGCTGGCCACCCAGATCTTCACACCTTTATGCCTTGGCTGCAGAAAGGCGACTCACCAAGAAACGAGGAACACCAGCAGCTGCCTTGGCTCTACGGCTTCTTGCTGAGACCTGATGGAGCGGTTCTGACCTTCTCTCCAGTAGAGGGCAGCGATACACAAAAACTCACTGTATTTTCAAAATGAAAAAATTGTAGCATGGTAAATATCAGCTTATGGAAGGAGTTCATTTAAGCGTGCATATAGTTTAATTATGGAGTAATGACAGTCATGATGACTTCTTCCACCATCAATCAAAGCAAAGAGAACTTCCTCCAAAAAAGAAAGAGATCAAAGTGTGAGTATAGTATAATTATAAGGACTTGTACGTTTGGGGTCATTTGATAAACTGCAGATGGTTGAAGATATTCATACTGAACTCCCTCTCTTCCCCAGGCCATTTAAAATGTTTCCTTTCTGATTCCTACTTTTCTGATCTAAGAAATATTTTGGAACATTTTTTTTCCAGTTAGTGACGCCCTACTTTCTTCATTTGTTTCTTATTCACCTACATTCATTTACTGTCCTTCCTGAAACCCTCTGCTTCACATCCTCTTCTCAGTTTTATTCATGCGTGCCATATATTACAGAGCCAGAAGAATCTCCACTCCCCTCTTGGTAATCTCACCCCCAAATTGCACATCTTCTGAGACACCCAGGAGTACTGGGACTACTAGTACAGAAAAGTGATAGGCCTAAAATCAAAATAATTAGTGGCTCACAAGGACCATCTACATCATTGTGTAAAACAGCTTGAACTTCTTATTTCACCAGGATGCAGACTCCTCTAGAACTATCAGGAGAGAACTTATAACAAGACTTCCCCCTCCTACTCTCTTGGCCCAGCTAGACTTAAGTCAGGCAAACAAGGGGAATCCAAAAAATTCATTAAATGGTTTACATTCACATTAGGGAATGCAAGTAAAAGAAGGAACAAAAATCTTCATGCTGGCATTTACTATGAGATCAGATAATTTTATGCACAAATATCTCCTCTTTCCTTCTTACTCTTCAGTTTTCAAAGGAAATTGGGTCTACTTAGTTTTCAGGAAGTTTGGATGAAGGCTAAAAATGTGTTATCTGTTTTCATGACTACTTAATTCTACTAATTAATGTAATCAACCATATTTGGTACAAATATTTTCATAAACTATCACATGTAGCATGACTAACTCTGCTTTTTAACTTCACGGGCCTATGGAAGGCAGTCTACATCTTCACATAATTACACAGCAAACATTACATGAAGTCTACTAATTAGGACCTCACACACCATCGTATTTTAAACAACAGATTACGCCAGATTTGAAACTGACTTGAAAATACAGTTCATGATGACAAGTCAAAAAATTCTTAAGAGAGAAACTAAAATACTGCATAGGATAGTGCTGTGTGTACAAACACTGAAATAAACAATGAACCATCTACTCTTTAGCTTACTTACCTGAGTTAGCTCAGCTTCAGCGTCTGTGTTTCAGTTTACGAACTAAGAGAGTATGTATAGCTTTATTTTATAAAAAGTGAACAAATTATATGGCTTTAGAGTGCAATTTGGTTTTTTAACAATGTCATGCTAACTTGATTTGTACAATTTAGTAACAACAAATTTAGTCTTTTTCATTTTATTGCAGGACTTCTGGGAAGTGTGAAAATATTTTATTGTCAGCAGCTAAATCTTAACAAGATGGACAGCCTTTTCAGTGATTTCCTCTCTACACCACCTATTAACACCTACAACTAAAATAAACTCCAAGAATTATTTTTAAACAGATTGACAAATTTTTCCCCACTCGGTTGATTGTTTGCTAATTAGCAGGATTATCAACTCATCAGAATTTCCTATCTTACGCAGTAGATACAACCTATACTTGTAATTAAAACTATCAATAACACCTTCCTTTCCTCCTTTTTTCACCCCCGAGACATTAGGTCTACCTTGTCCATTACAAACAAACAAAAAAAAAATAGCATAAACAGCATACCTGACATCTCCACCAATATTTTTTTCATGCTTGTCACATAGTAAACCTTTTCCTATTACTAATATTATCTTTTAGTCCATATGTGTAACTTTTTTTGGTACGAAAAATAAAATATCAAGTACATTTCTCACTAACTTTTCCTGGTTTGAAGCTTAAAGAAATCACATCTTGAAACTTGCTGATATGACTCACTACTAAATTTAGGACAATAAGAATAATATGAGCATTCTGTTCTAGCTCTTTCAGGAATTGTATGTCAAAATCTCATTTATATGCATATATTCTGCTGTACAGCCAAAAGATGGATACAGTATTTACTATCTAGCAAATAAGTGATTTGAACCACTGTTCAAACACCTTTTAGTAGGTCATACACCGTGGCTGAAATTTGACTGTAGCTGACTGGATACGCTAGTATCAGGGTGCCCGCACTGTGGCCTGCACGAGCACAGCCTTTCACCGCCTTTTCACTTTCTATACTCGCTACCACAAACATTTATAGTTACACCTGCAGCTCTCACAGACGCCCAGCCCACACTCCGCACCTGCAGCCTCCGCGCCCCCCGACCCACAGCGGTGCCGCCGGGCGCTCCACGCAAGGACAGGGGGCGACCCGCATGCTTTAGGGTGGTCCGCCTGTCGCACCCCCTCCTCCAGCAGCACCCCCGGGGAAACGCCGCGGCCCCGCCGCCACTTCCCCTGCGCTCCCGGCTCGGCTGGGACCGCTGGAGGGGCTCCGCATCCCCGTTCCAGGCGGGGCATCCCTGCTGCACAGGGGCGCTCTCCGGGAGGCATTTTTGGGGCAGAAACGTGGGAGTAGGTTTTTTTTTCAGCAGCTTCCCGAGGGGCTTGGGTAGCCCGGGGTGCAACGAAGTCCTCTGGAACAGAGGCCCTGAGGGTCTTTCCCGAAGGCATGTCCTTGGGAGCGGGCGGGAAGGGCGGTTCGACGTGCGGGGCTGGCTCGGAGGGGCAGCCCGGCCGCCGCCGTAGTAAGAGAGCTGCTCCTCCGGTGGTTGGGCTGGGGAGCGCTGGGCTCCTCCTCCTCGTCCCCCCCAGCAGTGCACAGCCAGGCGTGTGACTGACGAGTCTCCCCCCGTCTATCTTTCCCTTTTTTTCCTTTTTTTTTTTTTTTTCGCCATGGGTACACACACCGAGACACGCACATGACAGCACTTGGGTGCCAGCGCCGGTGCATCGCCAGGAGGGCTGTGCTTCACTCCGGGCACGCACACACGCATGCTGCTGCTTCTGCTGCTGCTGCTGGAAGTCTTTCTACACGGGGATTAGCAGCCGCCTCTCGCTCTCTGTATTTCCCTGTCTCTTTCTTCTCCTTTCTTTCCCTTTCTCCTTCTCTCCCTCAAACGCCTGACTGACGGACGGCGGGCAGGAAAAGGTAAATGCGGGCGTGCTGTTTGCTGACGATACCGAGGGGTGATGGTGTTAGCGGCGTGCTGCGCGGTACGCCCTCGGCTCGCCGGGCAGCCTGCCTGGCTTGCCTGCCCTCCCGCCGAGCCGGCGGCTGCCGCTCCCCGACTCTCCGCGGCTCGGGGAATCGGGTTTTGCCACGAGAGGTTTGGCTTCTCCAGCCCCCCCTCCTCTTCCCCCGGGCTGCGAGGTAGAGAGGTTCCCCGCTATTGTGCCGCTCGCACTTGGCACCGCGGGTGCGAGCGTGCGGGAGCGCTTAGCCAGGGTTTCGCCGGAGGAGGCTGGCTATTAATTGCTGTCTGCGCGGAAGACGAGAGCGCTTCCTCTGGCAGGGAACCTGGGCATTATTTATTAATCGGGGCTGGAGAGAGTGGCAACGGGAGGACTAGTCGTCGTCGCCGCGTCGTGTGCCCCCTCCCCGTTTGCTGCATCATTCAAATGAGTAATTCCTAGCTGGCCTTGCGTTGCGGAGCTCTATCCCCCCATCCGCGGGGGCTCTGCCAGCCGCCGTGGACTGCCATCCTCCTTTGCCCGGGGGAGCGCCCCCTTCCCCGGGGAGCCTGCAGGCGAGCGGTGCGGGGGCATCGGCCGCGCCAGGTCCTGCCCTGCCAAGTCCTGCCCCGCCGGCCCCCGCAGCCCCGCGCGGGCTCCGTAAATAGTTGTCGGCACTTGTTCGGGCCGAGTTTGTCCCGCGTCCCTCCCCGGCAGGACAAGGACAGCGGGGTGGATGTTTGCCTCCCCCTTCGGCGAAGCCCGCGTGGTGCGGGGATCCTGTGAAATCGAGAGGTCCGGCGCAGCCCCACCGAGGGGACCGTGTCCCGCGGGGCTCGTACGGATGCCGATCCAGACTTCCATCCCCAGAGGCGCGGGTGCCTGGGACAGACCGCTTCAAGCCAGCAGGGGACAGGAGGGAGGCGGTGTTGAGGAGCCTGCCCTCCCGGGCCGCTTGGGCAGCGGAACTCCCCCGCCCCGGAGAAGGGGGTGGTCGGGCGGGGCAGCGCGCCTCAGGCAGGGGCACCCCCTCCGCGGGCCGGCCCCAGCTCCAGCGCGGCTCAGGTGTGGGCATTTAGAGACGAAGAGCTCCGGTGATCGCCTGGGAAGCCCCCGGGACGGAGGTTAAAGCTCCCCCCGGGAAGGGTAGGCCTCCCTCTGCCGTGCCGGTGCCCATCACTCCCCGGGCAGCGGGACCGGCACAGCCGCTCCCCTCCCTGCGGCTGCCGGAGCGGAGTGGCCCGGGCTGCAGCCGTCCCCCCGTTCCTCCTCCGCCGGGAAGCGAGGCATTTAGAGAGGTCCGTTATGTAATTACAGCTTTTTTTTTCCTCCCCTTCTTGTTGCTGTTACTAAACCCGGCTCAGGATGCCGGCAAGGAAACGGCTACACCGCGCTTGTTTCTGAAGGAGGCTGATATTTGATCTCGGAGAAAAAATATGTAATAATATTTAAGCTCTTTGGTTTCACACGATTGATTTTTTGATAATCAGATCTCATTCATGTTGTTTTCTACACCTGTCAGTGGTGCCTAAATATGCTGTTAAAGACAGAAAGCCAAAAAAAATTTAAACTATTAGTAAGAGAAGCAAAACCAGTGAGAACTGTAGTGGACAGCATATGAAGTTGGTTATTTAAAAAAAAACCCAAGTAGTTGTTTAACTTACAGCCTACTTACAAGTGAAAGGTAGGTGTGCTTGCAGGCATGGTGTATGCTGAGCTTGGATTGGATTGTATTGCAATGTTAATGCACCTTTAAAAAGGCAACACTAATTTCTACTCCTGTGTGGGTCCAGTGTAGATGCTTAAGGTATTTCCCCTCCCTTAAAAGACGTTGCGAGATTGAGCATTGTTCACAGTTCCAAGCTATCCACAAGTCTAAAGGGTGCATATTCAAAGATAAATAGGGTATATATTTGAAGATCAAATCGCTGCTGATAACAATGATTACATGAAAACTAGGAATAGTTAATGGCAACAACACAGTTCCCTGTTTTCTTCTGTTACAGCTTACTTGTATGTCTGATACTGCATATTTCAGATAACAATATAAATTAGGTAACTAAATTACACATTTAAATTAGGTAACTATTTAAATTAGTATGAAATAATTAAAACATGGGAGCAAAATATGCTGTTTATTAGAGAGTTTATTAAGTACTTGAAAGGGTGCAGTAGTGTTTCATTATATATATATATATATATGTGTGTGTGTGTATATATATATGTAGCCTTCTGATTTAAAGTTTTCTTTTACTTCACCAGAACTCTATATAGTTTAATTCAAGGCTCATTATGGTCTGTCACTTGTGGGATTAACTCTTGGAAGCATATCAATGTAATCTGTTTGTGTTAAGCCTTGCAATGTTCTTTCTGTAAAGGTGGTGCATCTCAGTGCAGCTCTGGCTAGTGATGTTTCCACCTGGAAATACAAAAAGAACTGCATAAATAATTCATGAGACAGTGTAAAAAATGAAGGTAATCCCATACCAAGGAAGAGTAGTATGGGAGGAAGAGTCCTTGGAAATTTTTCATTGTCATTTTCACCCTGATCTCATACTATACAGTAACTAAAATTTTCACCCAAATTGTAATAGACAAATGCAATGCCCTGAGACTGGCATTGCCGTTTTAAGTAGATGAGAGTTCAAGGCACTTTAAAGTGAGATAGTTTATTCAGCCCTTAATCTCTGTAACCAAACTTAATTTTTGCTGCCTCTGGTGTATTATCTCTCAAGGTTTAAGAAAGCTATTTTTGTCAGTGGCACGTAATTAATACTTGTTCTCCTCTTATGCCAAATTTTGCACTTGTGCATAAAGCTCATCCAAAGGAACCTGAAAAGTGGATCTCCATGGTAACGAGAGAGAGATTGAGAGAGAGAGGATTTGCTCCCTCACCATAGGTCAAGACTAGACGCCTACCCATTCCTTAACTTGTAGCAGCATTCATTGGCACCTTCCTCTTTGTGGTTATTTTGTCTCCTGGGGTGTGCTTTTACTGCTGCCTCATGTTTCCAGAGTGAGAACGATGCTACGCTGGATGAGCACAGCCTCTGTGTTTCTCCGTGCCCTAATCCTCCCTTCTGCTTGCATTGTATTTAAGTGTTTCTATACGTATATGATTTTACTGTGGGATTTTGGGAAATAGCTTGTTTTCCCCATCAGATTTTTGTTTTGAAGACCTGTCTTGTCTATAACTGTGTGTAATAGCTGAGACAACCTTACTCTTTAGTCCTCTTCAGATGAAAGTGTGTTCATCTCCTTTTTCTCTATTATTTGTCTGTGCTGTTTTTGGAGTTTCAGATGTTTCATAGCTGTAAAAGCAGTCTACTTCTTCTCACCTGGGAGCAGGGATGAATTTCACTTTTTTCAGTCAGCATGTGAGATGTGATACTGGGATTACTGTTTGGAGATGTTCATCATAAAAAGAGTTTCTTTTGCCCTAACTCTGTTATCACAGAGCAGCAATATGGAACAACTCTTTCTAGGGGAATCACTGGGGGTTTTTTTCCCCTTTCTCTTCTTTGAAGAACTGTTTACCTAGACTGTGTCTCTGTCAAAGCTGAGATTAAGTGAACACATTTTATTCTAGATGATCCTGTAGTCAGATACTTAAAACTTTCACCAAGGAATATAACATATTTTTTATTTCCATTTTCCTTTCTGTACTCAGTTTTTTAGCTACGATCTCATGACAGAGCACCAAATGGCTTTTTAAATGGCTCCCTTAGGCTGCTGGTGCACCAGGTCTCTCTGGGCATATTTCCAGCTCTTTTGCCTTTCCCTGTGACATATCTTGGGATGATTTGAAAACATCTGCTAAAGCAACCATCTTAAAATAAGACAGCAGTCATCATTTGTCACTGAGCAATATGTCATTTGTGGCTCTCTAATTGGAAGACAGGTGCTGATGCTGACTTTGGCCTTCTTAACTTGTCTAGCTGGCAGATTGTCTGTAGAAACACTTCTCAGTGCTTTGAAATCCCACCATGTATTTCTACTTTTCTGTATCTCTATGTTTCTTAAAGAATTGCCTGTGCCATTTGAAAATCTGCTCAAGAAACCATAATGATAGCAGCTAGCACATTCATAATCTGGCTTTCCAAGTAAACTTGACTTTATGCATCTCTCCAATGTCTTCTGGCTAGGTGAAAGTTATTTTTAAAGAGTTGCCTGTGAAGTTTTTTGTTTAGTCTTTGTATATGAGAAACTTCTACTGTCTTGCTACCTGATGCCTTGTCC
Organism: Aleadryas rufinucha; assembly: GCA_013397815.1. Lineage (NCBI taxonomy): Eukaryota > Metazoa > Chordata > Aves > Passeriformes > Aleadryas > Aleadryas rufinucha. The sequence continues at coordinate 81,958 of VZTH01004622.1, forward strand.
CTGTATTGGTGGCATTTCAATGAATGTCACTCATTCCAGTTGTTTCCCTCTTTTTGAAAATTTAGCATCACCTTTAATTGAGGAGGTTCTTCATCTTCTGATTTCTTATGGTAAGGAAACTAGGAATTTGAGAAATGGACTTCTATCTGTTAGAAGGAAACATACATTTCTAGATGCCTAGATCCAGGCTTTGAACCTCAGTTGCTGTGTTTCAGGTGACAAAAGGAAGTGGGATCAGCTCATAACCAAAGATCTCAGTAGTTATGGATGGTGTTTTATACCTAGAAGGTGCTTTTTTTAAGCTTTGTGGGTTAATTTTGAATGTAGGTTGCAGTAGCTTGAGTTGACTTGCAACATCTTATAGGTTTCAGCATCTTAATATCCTAGTGTGGTGACTCTGCTGGATCCAGTCAAGGATTTCTTGAGGTTTTTTTCTGTTGTGGAAAAGAGAGATAAGGGGGTGAGGATCCCCAGAAATTTTGTCCAAGAACTGTGCTTGAAAGCCTATTAATTGTTCTGGGTGTACATCCTCTCTGAAGGTATTTCACGGCATGTGATGATAGGTAGGTAGCTGAGGATGGTAGCTGAGTTACTTTTTCAAATGAGGGAAGTGGTTTTTTCAGCCAGCTTCCTGAGTGTGACTTCAGTTGCTAATTCTGTGCTTGTACACACTTTGTTCCTGTATGTCTGTTTAGTTTTGCAGATGGAACAGGATGATGTATCTGACTGGAGGTCAATAACAATAAGAGACAATGATTAGCAGTCTCACCTACCTGTGTCACAGTAACTTCAGTTTCAGCAGTGTGCATCCAGCATTGAAAGTCAACATTGAGAATTAATGTCTCACTACTGCCCTGTGTGTTTCTTTCATCTTGTCATTGGGGAAAAAAAAAAGAAAAATGAAGAAAAAAATTAAAGAAGGGTGGAAATGAAATCCAGGTGTCTGCTTTGTGGTAGTGGTCTTAACAGTATCTTTTCATTTATAGCTGGTCAACAGGCAGAGTGCAGTTGCCTTTGTCCAGCCAGAAGTATTGAGAGTCCACGTGCTCCATGGATGCAAGGTGTCTCAGATATCCAAAGTATGTGGGAATCTCTATCTTCTTTCCATCATGCAGCTGAAAGAACTTCGGACTCTTTGCAGCATACCATTCACATAGGGGGACCTTCATTTCATGGTTCATAGAGGAATGCACCTCCTGGTTCTGTGGTGCTGGAACTGCATTGGTGCAAATGTTTCACAAGGACTTCAGAGGTCCCTTGTTCTCATCAGTCTGTGTCTTTTAGCGATCTATTTACTGGGCAAAATGCTCAGGGTGTGGTTTGGTCCTTTAAAGGTGTCAACTGTTTTTGCATCTGGTTTACCTCCACAATGTTGCAGGGTTTTTCTTCTTTTTTTTATTTTTCTGTGTGGGTGTGACTGTACTTTTAGAACATCACTAAATTCTGTTATCAGATCCCATTTTCTAAGAACATACCATAGGACGGGATCTGAGCAACCTGATCTAGTGGAAGGTGTCCATTCCCAAGATGGGGATTGGAATTCACGATCTTTAAGGTCCCTTCCAACCCAAACTGTTCTATGGTTCTGTGATTCACCTCCCTGTTCCTTCTAACAGATCTTTACTTGCAGAGAAGTGTTTACTGCCAAATTTATATCCAATTTTGTAAATAATATTGATGAATATTCCAGTGGAGCTTTTTAGTGGCAATGGGATGGCAAAGTAGAATTAAAAGGGGAAAAAAAAAACCACCACAGGAAGGAATGAAAGGTAGAATTAGGAGAATTTATCATTATTTTGTATAAATTAAATATTACAAACGTAGTCATGTCAAAACAATTTAAATTAAAAAACAAATGGTAATTCTGTAATTTCATTCTTGGAAGAATGCAACCATAAAATGTAATATTTGAGACGATGATTAAAATTATTTTCTGAGGAAAATATCCCAAATATCTAGATGGCATCTGACCTTTAATAACAGCAGCAAAATAGGGCTAGTGATTACTAGATTAGTGGTACTTTGAGAAGTATCGTATGCATATCACTGTATGAAATTAAATACTCTAGAAGAAGAGATGCAATATCTGTTTAGGAAGCGCTGTAACTTCTAGTGAAAAAGATGAATTTCTTAAAAACTGTGATATGGATATCTACATGATAAAAGAAACTTAAGTGGAATTATAAACTGGAGATGAAACCTTTTTCTCACACATTAGGATCTCTCTCTTCCTTGGAAAAAGAACCAATGCCGGTTTCTTTTCTTAGCAAAAACAAACAAACAAAAAGACAAACGAAAAAAAAAACCCAAAAGAAACAAGCTACTGATATTGCACTCAGGAGAGACTACTGAATGGTACTCAAATCAGCTGGTTCTCCTGTTAGCTCAGAAAAAAAAAAATCAATTTCTAAAATATTAGAAACTTATTAATGTAAAAATTATGGTTGCATCTTCCTTTTTGTTTTTGTTTTTTGGGGGGCTTTTTGGTCCATGACAACTACTTCAAATATGACATTCTTTGTAGAGCTGTTTCAATATCCATGTAATGTTCTTTACAGAATTGCAGTAGCATGGTAGTTGATGAGCATTCACTTCACCTCGGGTAGAAATGTTAGTTGGAGTGTCTTTGTATGCAACCTGCAAATCTATGTGGTGTTTCTTATCATACTGTGATGGTGTGTGGGCTGACTTCCAGAATTACTTGTGTGGTGTTCTACATCTCTATAGTGTGAAATAAATGTCCCTACTGGGAATCTTCATGCTGTGTTTTGCAGGGAGAGTTGTACAGCAGAATTATATATGAACAAAAGCTAAATACAAGGATGTTCTTCAGTGTTCAAGTACTTTGGTCATTTACAAAGTAGGTAGTGTATGAGGTACTTCTAAAATCAGTGCAGCATGATGCAAAATAATTAATGTGTTCTGTTAAATTACTTTCCAGAGGATATTTTCGACAGAATCAAGGCAAAATATGAGAGTATACTACAGTTCTTGACCCGATCCTTTGCTCTTTATGCTGACAGGCATTTTGAACATGAACTGCAGGAGCAGGCTGCCTGCCCTCTATGAAATGTTAAATGTTGAGCACCGGTTGGTCAGGCCCATATTGGAGGGCTTTCTTCAATGTGAAAAAATGCTGAAATGCAGTAGCAACACTTGTGTGTGTTACACTTGCAGAGACCTTCTGAAGACAGAAATATTTGCTAAGACATTACTCAAGGATCACCGCATTTCTACAGGACCTAGGAGAAAATAATTACATTGTGTTTCTTTATTCTAAATTTCTGGTCCCTCTACGACAACACACAACAAAGCACAAAGAAAGATGAAGGTTCATCTCAGTGCCCATTTCAGTTTCTTTTGGAACTAAAAAGAAATTTTGCATACAGTGAGAAGAAAATTTTCTAATAATCTATTTTTTTCTAGCATACTTTGCACATTTATAGAAACTCTTAACTTGCTTTTTGCTATTTAACTTTGCCTGTAATTTGCTTTGAGCTGCTGTAGGATCAAAAATAACTGGTCCATTTTCCCAAGGACTTACAGTCTCTCTAAGACTAGAGAAACTAATATAGAGGGAAGCCTAAAAATGTAAATTTTATTTGTTTAAAAGCTTCAATATTATTATTCTGTAATGGTGTCATGCTAAAGTTTATTTTCATGTTTTAAATACTACATAATTGAGAATGAATGCTGCCACAGTGATCTGTGCACAGCTCCCAGTGATCTCTGTGCAATGTGTGATGAAAGAAAAAATGCTTGAACCTGAGGCTATTGCAGAAAACCTCAGTATTTTATTTTATTGCAGATTAAGAGATACTGATGAATAAATTGAATGTGGATTTTTTGTTTCTTGGTTCAAATGTGATTCTTATTTGTTTGTTTTTATACAGAACTGGGATCATGAATTATTTGTGGTATAATTAATTAATTAATTGATGAGTTTGCCAGATCTAGTTTAATCTTTCTGGCTTCATTATCATACAGAGTCCTTGCAGCTGATTTATACATTGGTTTGGAAAGTTGCTGAATGAGGCAGTGTCCTGGTTTTCAGCATTTGGGTTTGGTTTTTTTTTTGTTTTTGTTTTTGTTTTTTGACTGCTTTGTGTTAACATATGAACATTGTGTTGACTCTGGTATTGTGAGCACCTGAGAGCCTTGTCTTATTGTAGAACATAAATTATTTCAGTTTTATCTGACAATTTTGCTTTAACATTTAGTCTAACCATAAACTACTCTGAACTCATCTTTCCTTCCATATCCAGCTCATGGCAGCTACTGCCCATGTTAGCAATATGCTTGATAAATATGGAGCACCTCTTCAGGCTCACATATGCTCTGAATTTAGGTCTAAGTCAGGATTGAGTTTTTTTGATGTGGATTTTTTTTTTCTCAACCACAGGGAGAACAAAAGTGAGTGAGTGAGCTCCCTTTAAACTCCCTTATTCTTGATGTTGATCTCTCCCTGCTCTTTGGTTTTGTTGGGAAGGCTGAAGAGAAGCTGAGCTTAGCTGTTCAGGCACATGGGACACTTTAAAGAGTTTTTGTTGCCTTTCTGGTGGAGGCAATGAGAGCATCAAGGAGGAAAGGTGAATTCCTTTCTGGAAGGTGATGAAGGCAGTAAGTGCACTCCTCACTCACATCTCAGGGCTGAAGAGGCCACTTTAGCTATTGTCATCAGGTGGCCTGGAGAACACGAATTTATAGACCTGGTAGCTTAAGTCAGCAGCAGACTGCACGAAGCCCAGGTCAGACCTACGGTGGTGCTCGCTTGGCTGCACACGGGGCAGACCCAACTGTCACAAGTCTGCTTCTCAGGAATAATCACTCAGTGGGTGTATTATTAAACAGCTTTTCTGCGTAGTCACAGTGACTGGCCAGAATTTTGGGGGCACCAGTGGCACAGTTACACTGCACTCATATATTTGATAGTAGTAAATGCCTCTTATTCTTGGTAAAGGAAGTAGTATTGATGCCGGCAGGCACGTGCCTTCTACACAGTGTATGTAGCCAATATGTTATTTAGTGTACTATGTTATATGGCTGAATAAATAAATACAAGATGCCTATAATAGATCTGAATAGTAAAATCTAATATGATAATGTTTTTCCCACCACTAGCAGAGCTCAGTAATTTATTACTACAATTTGATGTTGTGGATATGATTCATTCTATTTTAGTGGATGCAAACAAATTGCTTTACATTCGTGTGGTAATTTATTACTCAAAGCTGAATGAATGCTTTATGTGATACTGAGATTCTTGAAAAATTTATATTTATTTTATTTATATGTATTTTGGAAGGGGAAAAAAAAGTAAATTTTTCAGCACATACTATTTAAATAATCATCAGAAAATATTTAATTCAGCAATCAAGAGGACAAGAACAGTTCTTGATCCAATTGAATTTCAATGACAAATCATGCTGGAGCCAAACTGGGTCCTCCTAACTAAACCTGTGTGTAACCCAAATACTCAGACACTTCCCAGTTTCCATCTGTAAAATGATTTTTATTAAGCTAAGCTGCCTGCTGTGTGTTTTGTGTTGGAAAACGTTAAGCCACAGTATTAGAAAGAAAATGTTTAAATACATTGATCAGTATGTGTGCTGCACATCTTATCTTTCTAAAATAGAAAAATAATGAAAAAAAAATTCATTTTGCTTCCCTCTTTGAATTTGCAGATTAGTCATGGATTGTTGCCCACAATTTTATGGAGCCTAATCATGTAGTCCTCTTTTAATAGATTCCATTATTATCATTACAATATACCACCTAAAGTAAGTAAATTAATTCAGTAGAGTCTTTCTAGAGCTAAGTTTGTGTGTGTGCTGGAAAGTTAAGTGTTGCAAATGTAGTATTAACGGTTATTTTGTTAAGCATTTTCTTAGAATTTGCATGGACATATTTTAAGAAATAGGATTAATTTTTTTTGTATTTATTGCTGGGTCAAATACTTTTTGAAAGTAGTATGAAATTAGTCATGCTTTATCTAACAACTACTTTTAACTAATTCTGCTTGTGCTAATAAATAAAGGCAAAATTAAACAAAAGATATACTGAACAAAAAACATTGGAAAAAACCCTCTCAAAACTTTGTATTTTATCTAAATAGACCAGATCTTTTTCCTCTTTATGCACTAACTGGATAGCATCAACAGAAAGCAGAAATGTATCTGCAGTAGAGTTTATTTCAGTAGATGCAAAGTGCAGAAAACAAGGTTTGTGACTGGTGTGTTCGCAGGGAGGTAAGTGGGATGAAAGCAGGAATGGATTTGCCTTAATGCTAGATTCAAGTAGGTAGAAATGCAAGTAACAAAACCAAATGAAAACCTGTTTTTTGTTATGTAATTTCTTTTTTTCGGCATCTAGACTTTTAAAATTTGCCTCACCCTGGACTGTTTGGGTTTTGGAGTTTTTTTGAGGAAGAGAGGGGTAGAAGTTAATCATCTGGATAGTGGAACATATGGCAACTGGAGAGAAGAAAAGAAAAACAAACAAAAAACCCAAAACAAACCAACAAAAACCTCAAGGTCATCACTTACGATAGTTTCTTTAGACAATTAAGGAACGAATTTGAATTTTAGGACCTTAAGGTTTAGCACATAGAACATGAAGACTCGGATTAGTCCATGGGTAAAGCAAGAGCAGAATCTGTGTATGAAATGTCTTCATGCCTATCACAACAGGCAAATCACTTGTGGAGGTCAGGACACAGTAATAAATGAGATGTGTTCACTGTCTCCTCCTCAGAGACAAATACAACATTGCCATCCCTGTTACAGTAACAACATTGTCATTATTTATTTGGTAGTAATGAGTCTGTGTTTAACAAGAAGAAATGAGTTCATAGGAAAATAATTTTAAATAACAGAAAATCACATCAAACTGAAGTAGTACAGATAATTTCAGAGTGTTCCTTGCCAGCTTAGTTGCAAGTGAACACATAATTTGAATTCGTTTTATAACATAGCAGAGGTATATAACGAAAGAAAAAATTAAACAATTTAAAGTTATGCTTTTAGATTTGCAAATATTTACACTTTTATTTATAACATCAGTTCCAAATGCATTTCCTGTTTCAGATATAATAAATAGACCTTTCTTACTTTCAGACCATATCAGGTAATACCAGTGAAAACAGCACAGTAATTTGGAACAGTAAAGTTGAAAAAAAATTACAGTCCTAAACAAATTGTAACTGGCTGTATATTCTCTAAATAATTACCTAATAGATGAAGTCAAGATAGATTAAAATATGCTTTTAGTTCCAAATTACAATTAATTCTCCATTGTATTTTGTCAACAGTCTGAATTTCAATTTATATTAACCTTTCCAACTATCCTGTAAGGTCAAACATTATTATAGGATTTTTTCTGGTAGAGTGGTATTTTTTGTGCCTGTCAGAGTTCAAGGAGCTTCTGGACAAAGGTCATAGTCATATGGTTCAGTTTTAGGTGGTCCTGTGGGGAAGTGGTCTTGATGATCCTTGTCAGTCTCTTCCAACTTGAGATATTCTATTTTCTTAGATTGGGCAAAATCAGAACACCCTTTGAAATAAAAAGCAGATTTAAATGGCTCCAGATTTCAACATCTTCAGCAAGGTGTATAAAAAGAAGCCTGTCCATAATCCAGCATAGCCTGATGAAGCCTCTAACATATACACATATAATTTTTATTGTTAAAAGCGTCTCATGATTGAACATAGCTGGAATAATCCACAGGAGCCTGATCTGCTGCTCACTGAAGTCTGTGGCTCACACTGTGAAAGTAATGTCTATCATTTCCTTAAGCACGCATTGGATTGTGTCAATACATGAGCATAATACAAGATCGCATCTCTTTTTTTTTAACTTTGAGACCTGCTGGGATATTGGCACTTCAGAATGTTATCTCCTAAACGCTTTGCCTTTCTGCATGAATCATTTGAAAGGCAGACTTTATACTGCTACTTGGTCTCCTTTGTATGTGGTTAATATTTGTGGGGCTTTAGACATTGTATGTGCACAAAAATGACACTCTTGAAGGGACAAAAAAGGCTATGCAGGTTCAAAAGTGTGGATGTGCATGGATAACTGAAATCCCAATTCAGGCTTGACTTTTTATATTGTAGACAGATACTCCAGGTTTCTTTCAAAGAAAATCTTAATCCCCACTCGGTAAACCTGCACACAGCCTAAGCTTTATCTCTATCTCGTGTTAGATATATGTGTAGTACTTAACAGAGTTTAAAGTAGTGCATGAGATCATCTGAGCTGACTTGAATTTTACATATAGAGGATGGAAACTGGCAGTTAAGCTAAATGTTGGAAGATAAAGACATTATTTCCCCCACTAAGGATTCATAGTCGTCAAGACTGTCAAATTCATTTGTGTGTCAATTACAGTTCCAGAGGTGAAAAGTCAGGCTGCTTTTCAAGACAAGTTTTTCTAATTAGAGTAATGAATGTTTGATTAATATTCCATTAGTAATATATGATAATTATACCCTGATGGGCTGTCACTTTAAGTACGTACAGAGTAAGATCACAGATGCATTTTTATGTTGTTATGCCTTTGTCAGCTTTAGTTCCCATCAACAGTCAGCTTTATGCAGATGCTCGCCGAAATATTTCAGAAATACATTTTGTCCATAAGCCTGTTAAATGGTGCTACACGTCTGCTTTGTGGGTCAATGCCTATATCTTGCTTTGTTTAACATTTCATCAGGGTTCTACGCTTTGACATTCACTAGACTGAGCTTGCAGAGAGAAACTTTACTATTCAGGAAATGGAATGCGTGAGGAAAATCCTGATTACTAACTGTGAATAAATCCAAATCAGGAAATAACAGCAACTTCACAGAACTGTGGTGGAAAATCTTTGGACTTCTGGAGGTTTAAAAACACTTCCCTACAGTAATAGGTTTTGTAGAGATGCATGCAATTAATACTTAGAATCCCTGAGTTAATGTCATGTATCTCCCTGAGGATGACCGTGGCATTCCACGTAGCTCTGAGGGATGAGAGCTTATGATGCTTTCCGGTGAACCTCATGGTCTTCAGCTTCTAAAGCAGTTCTGGAACTCGTTTACTCTGGGCATCCTGGTATATGAGGCATATGAAGAAGGAATGGGGGAAAAATGATTGGATGAGATGCTACAAATTGCATAGCAGAATGCTGGAGGAGCAGACAGGGACTGTCTGGATGCACATCTGACCGAACTCTCCTTTTTTATCTCCTTGCATTGTTTTCCATTCAGGCTAGATCAGAAGACCATTGTCTTTGTATTGCAACCTTTACATTCGGCTGAAAGCATGTGTCACAGAGCAAGAATGAAGCTTTCTTTCACAGTTGAAGAAAGGAAACCTAATTGATGCTGGCATACATGTTTTCATGTGTGTTAATTACCCAGGGTTGCAAATGAGCAGAGATGTACTCTGGTTGTGTGTGTGCATGCAGCAGTGTATATAGGAACAATTACAGTATTTGAATGTTTCATTCATTCTACACTGAACTAAATTAAATTTTTTTGAACAATTTTAATCTTTGAACATTTTTGTGATATTAAATAATGTATTTTTTAAACTTAGCATAATTACTTTTTTTTAATAGTATCATGTAGGGATCAAGAAGTTAAGAACTATAGTGCACTGTAGTCTGACTCTTGGAATAGTGAAGGAATGAGTTACTGTAGAGGACTGTTGCCCTTTCTGTGTCCAGCTGCAAATCTGTGAGAAGAGCTTTGCAATTAGCTTTTGTAAATACTAGCTGACAGCAGAGGAGGGTTTGAGACTTTGGTTTCCTGGGCTCCACTCCAAGTTCTGGAATGAAATACACTTCAGTGACTGCATATCTCCCTGCCCCTGTCTCATCTGTCTCCTCTAGCCTGACTACTTTGTCTCCTCATCTTGACTCATGTTCGTTCTGTGTGCACCATGCTTGCTTCTCACTGCCCTTTTTCTCCATTATGGTGAATGCTACCTCTGTCATGCTTTCCATAATGCATGGATGGAGGATAGAAGGTACTAGAAACAGTACATTTTAATCTCATTCTTAGCATTCATGCAGTTGTGCCCCACTGGACAGCAATAAGCAATGACAGTCTTGCTCACCTGCAGATTTGGGTGTGTTCGGTGACTGTTGCAGGCAGAGCATGTTCTGTGGGACTGGTGGGGTACAAAGAGGAGATTTATTTCAATTTCTCATGTACTCCTTTTGGATGAGATGAAACAGCAGATTTCTAAGGCCAGCTTTTTGTGAGTTTTATTGCTTTCAAGCCAGAATAACCCTGTTGCCCTATTTTTAAAAATGAGAATGGTAGCTTTCAGTGATATTTTTAAGAATCTAACTTCAACAAAACTTTTTTTTTAAACTCATATGCTCAGATGTCTGAGGTGCCCTTCTAAAAAATGTTTAACAACTGTGAACAACTCAGGCATTTTCAGTTCATTTGTAACTCAGATTGTTTCACTTTTTTTTAATAAAATTAGTTAAGTGGTTAAATCAGAACTAAGATCACTCTGTGGCAGTAGCTGAGACTGAAGAGATGCAGTCAATTGCTATTTAAGATGGATTTCGTGTTCATAGGGGAGATCGTTTTACCAGGAAGTTGTTGGTAGGATATCATGGATGACTCAGACTGTGCAGAGTCTCTCTGCCACTCATATGGAGCTGCTTTCAAGCACAGTCTAAGCAGAGTCTGTAATTTAGCTGTGGTTGATGCTAACTGCTCACAGGAAACTTTAATCCAGAGGTGGAGCTAAAAACTGCTTTGATGGACATGGCAGCAGGAGAAATTTGGCCAGGAAGGGCAATTTTGAGCTGTTGTTAACAGGGGTTACCAGTACTTTTCATAAAAGATCTTCTTATGGCAGTGAGCCGAGAAATTGAGATCCTAACACAGAAGCAATTAATTAGGATTGTTTGAGGAAAAGATGACATAGCTGTTTGGAAAACCACTATTAGGAAGGTGAAGGTGACCTTAGAAATCAACTGATGTGCTCAGCTTTACATCCCATTAAGTATTCCCGACAACAGAGGAGATTTTGCTTTAGACACGTACAATGTACACCCCATGATTTACCAGCAGAGAACTGCACAGCGTATTTCCACAGTATTAGGAGTAAACTGGCCTTGTGACAGGAAGCACTTGTAATTCAAGAGAATGTTCAATGAATGGATTCCCTCTTTAAAAGAGAGAGGATAAATGTTACTAAATACTGCGGTTTCTTTGTGGAATTGTATTGGAGAAACTGCAGTAATGCCTAAAAGGATAAGGAAACAACTCAACTGCTTGCTAGTTGCTGTGATGTGTGCTGGACTTGAATATGGTGAATACATTCATCTTCAGCTGATATAATACCCTCCAGTTTTTAGTTTTCTGATGCCAGATGATAATATTTTTGTTTTAATTCCTGCTAAAACTCTAGTGTTCTTAAAACAGTGCTATCTTAGGGTTGTGCTGGTCGCTTCATCTCCTCATGTATTTCCCCATTTTTCCAGTTTAAGATGTCTTTTTAAAAATTTACTTAGTTTTATGTGATTTTGTTGTAATAAATATGTACTTGCAATCTGCTTTAAATGGTTTTAAAGAATTTAAAGGTCTCCTTTAGTCATTGTTAGTAGTTGAACAGAAGCATTCATTAACTTGATTTGATCAGATCTGTGCTCCTTAGTGCAATGATATCAAATGTAATCTAACATCATCTTCTTTATACAGGGTGATTAATGAGATTGTTTTCACCCAAACAGAATGTAATTTTTTAAAATTTTTATTTTCGCTTTTATTTTCCATTGAATTTTTTGCACAGAAATTATGATGCTGCTCATGTTTTAGTGGCCTCTTGGTAGAGAGCACAGTTTATTCGATTAAACCCACTTTTCTTTCCCATCTTCACCATATAAATGTTATTCATCTTCAGTATCACTATATTTCGAATCATATTCACAACTAAAATACTCTGGTAATGGTGACACCAAGCACTCTGTGTATTTCAGTGTCTTGAGATGATTCTAGTGCCATCTGTAAGATAATATTTCCCATGTTCTCAGCGGAAAAGCTCTGGAACCTTGTATGTGGTGTGTGGGAAACTGTGCTTATGGATATTTTTAATGCTTATTCTGCATTAGTACTGCATCATAGAAGCAAAAGCTTCAGGAAGAATACTCCTGCTCAGCTGACAATTCAGGAGGTGTTGCTGTCTCTCAGAGAAAAGATTAAATTATGTCTTTTTCTTTAGGCTTTACTTGGGTTTGTGTGTTCTGTGGTGCAGGAGAGGATATGGGTCTTTTTCTCCTGTGGCAGACAACCCATTAAATGTACCTAATACAATTGAAATAGCTATTCCAAAGAAGAACCAGTTCTTGTCCAGTTAATTACAGCTTTTTGATGTGTCATTTATTTGAGTGTCTTACCACAGCATCTTGTTTCCTGCAGAGCTCAGAGGCTGGCTGTTCTGATTAACTGTGGGCGTGGCACATTGCAACAGAGGGAAGTCAGCATTGCTTGTTTTCCTTGATGTTAAAAATGCTATGTTAGTAATCTCACATTTTAACAGTATTATTTGGTTATCAACTGATTTTATAGAAGATTAAACTACGCTCGTGCTGAGAATAAATGGATTTTAAGCTTCAGCAATTAATATAAATTTAATGTAATTTGACAGATCCTAACAGGGTTTCAAACAGACCCAAATCAAGTACCTTTGTGATCATTTTGGTGGTTCCTTTGTGGCATTGAAACTATTGTTCTTTCATAATCACATCTTGTTAAGGACCATAAATAAGTTAACTCTGCTCATTTTGCATCAAAATAAACTTTGAATATTTAATACTCTTGTGTCTTTCATATAGTCACAAAAGACTTTTGCAAAAATATTGGGTGAAAATTCCTGCATGTTAAGCAACTGCATGGAAATTATGACCTATTTTCAGATCCTTTTTAGGCAAATTATAAGATGGAAAAAATGCATTTGGAACTAGTGTAGGAAAATGGTTTATTACAGTAACTGTGTAATGATAAGGCTTGAGGAAAAACTGATATATATGGAAACTTCAGAAATTTGTTGAAATTCAATGGATTCCAACTTGTCTTCCATTTGGAGTGCTTATGTCTCACATTTGTTCCTGTAGACCTTTTTACAGGAACGTTTCAAGAAGGATAATGACTTGCAGTTTACATCTACTGCATGCAGAATCGCACCAAGGAGAAAGTGGGGTTTTTTTCCTACAAATGTTTGTTATCAAATATGTGACAGTACGTTCTCATATAAAGCATTCGACTGCTGGAAACCATTTTTGTGTTGTTGATGTGGTTTGTATCTTTTGGCTTTTTAGACTTGGTAACGTGGAGTTGGGTTGTAAGCTTTGACCTGGGTTAAAGCCCACCAGAACAACATCTCTTTCACTGTGGGCCACTGTGGTCAGAGGGTGCTGCACTGGGACCATTGCACCTGGTAGCCAGAAGGTCATTAGTTCTCTCCTTTCTCTCACTTTGAGTAAGAAAATTTAGGTTTCTTACGCTCCTGAGGCATAGTTCTGAAAGGCCACCTCCTCAGAGCTAGCAAGAGAAATTCAGTTTATCTTGTGAATTAGTGGATGAAATGTCAGGATGGGAGCTAAATCTCAGCTACACTGCTCATTTGGGAAAGCAGCCCTGGGCTCAGACTGCATACAGATATACAAATAAGTAATGATATTTTAAAATAAGGACAATAGTATGCCACTCATAATGCAAATGCAATAAGTAACTCCATGTCTTTTATCTGATTTTAGTGACCCTTTAAATTCACTCCTTATTAGATGACCTGAAATTTTGTCATGAACAAAGAGAAGTATGCAAACTTCATAACTTCAATTTATGCTGTGAATTTGCATATATGTATATAAATAAAAGCTACAAAACCCATGTACAGATAGACAAATGCTGTTTCAATATTTGCAGACCTCTGTTTGGATATTTTGGGATTATGTTGGATCATAAAACTAAATTGAGTTTTCATGCAACTCCTTATGTTTCTGTGGTGGTGCTCAGAGCTAACTTAAGATTTTCATCTCCCTTCTATACATGAGAGGGGGCAAGAATGGAGGCCAAATTCTGCTTTCTTTCATATTTTACAGATTATCTGTAAATTTTCTCTATTTTTAGTTAATGATCATGTCATTGCAGCGCCACCTCCAAAGACTGATTGATACTGGTGACTTCTTATAGAAAACCAGTTTTGCCCTTTAGTATCCCAGCCCTCTGGAATTATAAGCAAGTAATAGTCCCCAAATCCAATGAATTAGGTTATAGGTACGCATTTATATAGTCAGACAAAAGACCAAGTTGTGTTTTACTTAACAATCTATTTAATAACCAGTATGGGTGATTAATTTTTATGTCAAACTGTACTCCCTGAACCTTACCTTCTTGGATTATTTAGGCTAATATTTAGAATATATTTTATCCTTCTAAAAATCATGCCGACCACAACAAAATACATTGTACAGCTATTTTCATATACCTAAATGACAATTTTCAGGGTGGTCATGGGCTCTCCATGGAGGCCAGCAAGACAATCATCTGATTAATATTTTCTTTTCTCAGGTGTCCTACAAGTAAGAGATACAAGGAAAGTTGTGTAGCTCTTTGATTAGTGTAAAACTAGGTCATCGGTGACGTCCTTGCATGCTAGGACTTTGAGGTGTAAAGCCAAATTTACTTCCCCATATCACTTCAGTAAGAGCCAATCTCCTGTTACACAAAACTCCACAGAATTTCTGTCTGATTAGGGTTCCCAAAAATTAACCAAGTTTCCCTAAGGTTCTTCTGTGTTTCATGCTATTATAGCTGTGTTGCTTAATGAATACCAGGTGATGTCTCCTTCGAGGACACATTTTTTTGAGAAATTCTCCATAAAGCAATAGCCTGCGGTACACAGCCTTGTAAAGACTGTGAGAAGGCTGGCAAAGTTTGGCTTCCTCCCTCATGTAGCAGAATTTGGCTCAATATGGGTTTATGCTACATAAACTACTCCCCAAAGGTTTTTATGAGCTGCTGTACCAGAAATCTCCACTCCCTTTGGGGTAATAACCACTTATGAGTTCGTGCATTAAGGCACATGTGCATCGAAATGTATTGACCTGAGTTATGTTGTCTGAAGAACAATCCACTTCAATATTTACTTAAAGCGAAAGTAAACCCTGTTGATCAGTAAAATACAGAGATGAGACAGTGCAAGTAAATTTCCCCCCACCATCACCACTTGGGCCAAAAGTTTAATTTTCTGCATCTGTCCCTCATTCGGTATTACCAACAAAAATTTTCATAAACTGTATTGCAGATCGAACTCCCAGGGTACTCTGAATTTCTCATAGGTAGACTTTGAATCTGGGGAGAGCTATTTTGATCTGTTACTGCCATGTTAGAGCTATTGGAAGGATTCATGTGAGCAGCTGGTAAATTTTACTTCAAGTTTGTTAATGAAGTCCTGAAATGTTAGTGAATCACCCAGGAACTTGGACTTAAGTGTGTATATGTGATCAGACTGGATATAGCGTGGGCTCAGGGAAACCTATTATTGTCCTCTGAGAAGCTAAACAAGATGAAGTCATGTGCAGGTCTGATCTCATTAGTTTACATTGTTCCTGATCTCAGTGTTGTTGACCTCTGAGGAGGCCTAAAAAAACAAAAATGAAGTGTCATGTCAATTCACAAGCCATACTTGCACTAGCATTTTACTTTGCTGGTCATATTTTTAGTTATTGTTACAAGTGGAAAATGGTGTGTATTAAAAGAGAGCAAATGGTTTAACAATTTGTAACACCATTATCTGGTGCCTGCAGTTCTAGAGAGAGCTATTTTGCAGCAGTGTGATAGGACTTGTTTTGTTTTGTTTTTATGACAGCAAATATTTGTTTTGAAGAGTGAAATAGCTAGAATAGTATTCCAGGGTTAGTTTTTTTTCTTAAAGTGTGAAATTTCATATTATGTTTTATACTCTGGGTATATTGAGTAGCTTGTGACTGACCACAGTAACTTCACTGAAGGATTTAATCATGCAGATCCACAAGTTTTTTTAAGAAATGAGTGATGAGTTTATTGAATGTGTAGGTGAGATAAAGGAAGTAAAGCAAGAAAAATGCAATTTTCCTTGCCCCAGTGAAATTTTTGTTTTGACATCTCTACCTACAAATATATCTTAAAAGAAAAAAATTTGAAAGGAAGTATGTCTAAAGCATAGCCTATTGTAACAGAATGTCCTTTTATTTCCTGGTTCCTCTTTTCTGCTTATTTTTATTGCTCACCCTCTACTATGTATTTTATCTTTTTTAATAACTTCAAAATATTAAAGCAGCTAATGCTTATGTTTTAAGTTAATGGCCCTCTTTGAGGAGGAAGGTACAACTTTTGTGTTAGGGGTTTTTTTCCTTTCCTTTGTTTGTTTTACAGATATGTAATATGAAATTCCCTATATGTTGTGAATATTTTCATAGAAAGTTCATTGAAAAGTAGAAAAAGATAATTTATTAGCCTTAAAGCTGTGTTGCTTTAGCAATAATTTCTTTTGTAGGGGAGGAAGGAATGATATGATAATTTATAAGGTGTATGGTCTCCACTTTGTCTCTCTGGCTAATTCTAAATAAGACATCCAGTTTCCATATACCAGTTTTACATGTATCATAATAATAATTAGCATTTTATTCTGGTGCCCTTAAAAATATTCGTAGTTTATGGATACACTGCTGCACTACAGAAAACCTCTTCAAGGTCTTGGGTAAGTGTTTGGTTTGAAGGTACCAGAGATTCTGAGAAGCAATGTAACATGGATAAATGAAGTTGGGAGGTCAAGTGTGCCCTCCTTACTTAACGTTAAAAAACATCTTATGGAATGCTGGAGTGCACTTCTAATTTCTTTTTATTATTAGAGTTTGTGTCAATAAGTACTTTTAACTGTCTGAGCCATAACGCAAATCCTGCTAGATATTACATCTATAGTCTTTTGCAAGGCTAGATTTTTTTTTTTGCCCATGGAAATAATGAATTATCCTCATTAAACATACTGGCAGCTCCTAAAATGATTAATTAGTCATGCCATGGACTTGGAAGAAAGTGTAGCATAAGTAAAAGAAGCTGTTAGATTAAAATCTTTGTTGAGAAGCAATAAAAGAAACTGTGTTGGTTGTGAAGAGAGAGCTACCTGGCAACTCCAGAGATGGAATTCAGTGCGGATAGAGATCCCTATAGTGTTATGTGGAAAGATAAAACTCGCTCACTGAAACACAGAGGTGGAGAATGGGGAGCATATACTGTTATCAGTGGGGTAGCCTTAAATGCTTTGCTCTGTGGTTGGCAAGTTGTCATTATTAGAAAAATAATTTTATTTAAAAATAAAGTTGTAAAAACCTCTTTGAATTGAGTGTTCACGAGCTCATTTATTTTGATTTAAATAGAAACATAAATGAAAGTGTATTAGCATTATGTTTCAGGTCTTCAGTTTCAAAATAGGATATTTAGAAGAACTGGGAAAAGCAGGTAGGGAAGTTGCTGAACAAATAAACTGAGGATTTTTTGAGAGGGAGGGGAACACCATTACCTTTATCATGGAAGAAGCTATCTGAAACTAGTGGCCAAGAAAAAAACCCAGTAAGAGGTGTTTCCTCATTTATCTGGATAAAATGGTTATTCTCCAGAAATTATTTAGAATTAGGGAGTCGGTTCCATTCCTTCTAGGCTAATCAAAAAAGAAATCCATTAAAAGATAAAATGGAAACTGCTAAAAGCAGGGGTTACTTACATATAATAGGAGATGTTTTAACAAATGGTTTTTCAGCCAAAGGAACAAAAAAACCCAAGGAATGAGATATGCCAAGAGAAGATTAAACAGCAATTTCATTATAGGCATTTAAATGTAGACTGAAAGGTGCATTAACATTATTTCTTCTGTTGGTAAGGGTGATCCAGCTGACTGTGAGAGCAAAGGTGAGTTGTAACATGCACTTAGTGACTGCAGGACATATGTCAGTGTCTACAAGTTGGAGTGATATGGGAGGTATGGAATAGTTGCCCATAATTTTCCCCTTCACATAAATATTATGTACAGTGGCAAGACCTTTATTTTTACTAAACATTTGTAAATACCTAGATAAGAATATTGCTGGAGAGAAAAATTAGACATGTGGAGGTCAGTAAAAAGTTGCATGGAATTTTATATGGACTTGGCAGAAGCAGATGTTGTTAAACAAGCTCTACCTTTAAAAAAAATCAGTGAAGAGCTTTTAATGCACGAAAATATGGCAGATATCAATATGAGATTAAATAAAGCACTTATGGTGCCACATGAGGACTTATGAAACATGAACAGCAAAGAACTGAGATGGACAAAATATTGGGCAAGGGAGATATCACTGTGGTGAAAGGAGCAGTACTGGACAGGGGGAATTTGCGTTCATCAGAGTTGGTCATCAGATGTGTTGTGGTTTAGTATTTCATTGTCAACCCTGGCATAAAGTGTAGGAGTATGCTAAGGAATGAGTCAATGTTTTGGAGATATCTAGAGTTCAGAGGAGGTCTGGATCTGCAGAAATAGGAAAAAGTTTAGCTTTACAATGTGCAAGAGATCAGTGTGCAAGCATGCTAGTGCTTGAGGACTTATTCAGATTATTTTTGTTTATTTGGGAATTCAGTGTTTGAGAGAGAAATCTGGATAACTAGCTGAGTACAAAATTACTGTGAAGGCTCATAATAATGGTTTGAATGTAGGTGAAGGCTGCTTGTAACACAGAACATGCAAGGACGGAGATTTCCTTAGATGCAGACCAAGCACGGTGTGTGCCTGGGAAGCCAGCCTGCTGGCAGAGGTGGAGTGTGCTGCTCTGCCTGCGTGGAAGGCTGGCCAGTGCCATGGCTCTGTGCCCCATGTGCATCCAAGTCAGCTGTCCCAGAGCCGCCTGCTCTCAGATCAGCAGCCCAGAAGGCACTGGGGGTTGAGGCTCGGATGAGTCAGACTGACAAGCAGCTGCTGCCGAAGGGAGGAGGGTGCTCTAGGAGGAAGGCATGCCTGAGTGGACAGGGATGAGGGAGATGTGCAGGCTCCAGAGACACCTGTAAAGATGAATGTTCTGCCACCTCTTGTCTGACCTCAAAGCTTTACTTTGTGTGCTTGGTTCTTTCTTCTTGCCAGGGAAATCTCTGCATATCTACCAATAGTCCTTCTCCCAGAGATCACCAGATCCTGCAGCTTTCTCTAGGCTTGGTTATCATTGTCATTGAGGATGATCAGAGTGCTGGAGGAGGACAGGCTGAGAGAGTTGGGGTTGTTCAGCCTGGAGAACAGAATGCTCTGGTAAGACCTTAGAGTGGTGTTCCAGTACTGGAAATACTGGGGGCCTAAAAAAAATTCAGAGAGGGACTTTTTATAAAAGGTGTGTACTGACAGGACAAGGGAATGTCTTCAAACTGAAAGGGGATGGGTTTAGATTAGATATTAGGAGGAAATTCTTTCCTATGAAAATGGTGAGGCATTGGGGCAGGTTCCCCGGAGAAGCTGTGGGTTCGCCATCCCTGAAAGTGTTCAAGGTCATATTGAATGGGGCTTTGAGCTACCTGGTCTAGTGGAAGGTGCCCCTGTCCATAGCAGGAAGGTTGGAACTGGATGATTGCTTTGAAGGTCACTTCTAACCCAAACCATTCTACGGTTCTATGATCTTCACTCCTCTGAAGACCCGTGATCCCTTCCAACCCTCTCCATTTGTGCTGATGAAATTTCCAGGACCCCTGACACTTCCTCATGTCTGTGAAGCGAAGTTTTACTTACATGGTGAGAATGCTTTGTTTGATGTGGAAGGGGCAAAAGAATATATTTTACTGCAAAATCTTAGTGGTTAAATTTTATCTGAATAACTGTGTGAATCTGATCACTCATTGGCAAAATAAGGTTCACATCTGGCAAAGGACACATAAAAGAGAATCTATCATACAGCTGTTCTTCTTCAGCCTGGAAGGTCACAAAAGGGCTCTCCATATGTGTGCAAGAAACTGAACTGAACACCAGGGAGGGAACAACTGTCTAAGTCAAAGGATGGTGGTGGTATATACACAAGATGACCCACACATGGATAGCTATGGGCTGGAAAACAGAAAAAAAATTATTACTTCTGATTACAGGAGGTTTTAGAGCAACAGTCCAAGATTGGTTTTTAGATTAAATTTGCTAGGTTTATCTAAGAGCTTATATGATGTGCTTATGTGTGATAACAAGGGAGAAATATTTGTGAACCTAGAGGCCTCTTCCTATCTAATTGAGGAAGACTTCTTATAATACAGTAGACATTAATGATTTTGCAGAGTTAGTTCTCAGTCTCAAGGGCTTTCTTAAGAGTGAAATTTATGTCCTTTTTTGTATAACAGAGCTTTTTCTCAACTGTCATGTGGTTTCCTAGGTTTTTCTTTACTTTCTGAATTACCATTTTGTAGTTTTTGAGAATACACTCACGTATCATTATTTAAAATAAGAAAATTGATCTTCTAGCTGTCTGTGATGAAGTATTTTATGAAATATTAACACGCTTGAATTGTTGTAATGGGGAGGAATGAAGGAAGGTAATGCTTCAGAGGAGGCAGAATGGACTAAGGGAGGGGAGAACAACAGAAAGACCAGTGTGAGAGAAATCTCTGTTTATGTGAACCAAGCTTCTGAATATTATGAGTTATCCGTAGATACCATACTTCGGTGATAAAAGTACACAGGCTTCATATATATCCTACCCTCAATTTTAGGATTAAACATGTGCTAAATTTTTGTCTGCTTTGATCTCAGTGGGAGTCTTCCTTCTTCAGTGGAATCTGGTTTTGGGACTGTGATGAGAGAAACAATCTCATTTTAAAGCATACTCAGGAGATCAATTTAAGCCAATTTAGTTTGGTGTCCATAGGTATGATGTTTCAAATCCCTGTGTAAGGTTTGTCTCTGTAACATCTGTTTTTAAAGCCTGAATTCTGTTACATCTCTAAACTCACCAAGTTAGAAATGTTTTATGCAACATTTTATCCCTGACTTACAGACTGTGAACTGCAGGATCTGCAGTGAAATACCAACAGTTTAACTAGGTTGTGCCAGTAGCTATTATTATAAGCTTAGTCTGGGTTTCTAACTAACTAAACTATGATATTAGTACATTAAATGTATAATTTATAAGTCAATGTAGAAATATAGTAGAATTTTAGGAGTGTATTAGCTTTAATTAGCTAACAAAAGGGTATTTTTCTTTTTGGTATTTGTGCAAATTAATTTACTATTGGAATCACTTAATCCAAACTGCTTATTGTTGATTATTTTCCATTTCCAAGGGCCAAATGTTGCAGTCTTTAGGGAAAACACTCATTCACTTCACTTGGAGTTTTGCTTGGATGAATGCCATGAGATTTGTCCCTAAAAGCCATTGAATCTATACCTACACCAAGCTTTAACAAATATTTCTCTGTTGCATTAATGAGCTGCCTCTCTAAACTCTTGAGTGTATTCCCTTTGCAATCTACAGTGCTTGTCTATCAAAATATTTTTCCATTATGAACATTCATTCTTTGCTATGTTTCATTTGCTTTATTGTAATTCAGTTTTATTTTAACATTGTAGTTCAACATAGGTAGTTTCATTCATGTAGTTCAACCAAATTTCACTTGGTCCCAGTATTTTGACTCTTAGACTTGGCCGTGCTACCATATAAGAACAACTGGTGAAGTTTATAGTGATGTTTTCTGCAATATACCTTCAAGCTTCTTGACTCAGGAAAGCATCTGTGAGAAAGGCACCATGAGAAGATTTTCTTGACAGAAGATTTTCTGTTGTGAATCGTTCTTTAACGTTCTTGCAGATTTGTTAATATCCAGGACACTAAAAATACTGAGAAGGAAGAGTTGATCCCTATCTATGAACTTTTTAACAGTTGTATCATAGAAGAACAGTTCATGTGTATATTCTATGGCCCATTGCAATCTCTGTGACAATTTTCCAGACGCCAGGTGAAGACAGTTTTTCTTTGTGAAAATATAACCAAAAAAGATTACTTTAAAAAGAAGATTTTAAAACCTCTCCAGGTTGTATTCCTTCTTTATAGAACCTCTCTTGCTTAGGAGCTGCAATGTGTCATTGTATCATTGCACCTCTAGTTACAGATAGAACTTCTGAGCCACGCAGAGAGATGACTCTTGAAAAACAATGCTTTTCTTCTTGGGGAGATATAGCAAAATTATATCCAAGTTCAGTCATGCACCTACAGCTGATCATACAGTCCCATACTCCTCTAAGGGAATAATTCAGAGGCAGCTTATCTCAGAAATGCATTGCTGACTTTTTTTTGCTAAGAGGCAATTTTCACTTTTCTTAATAAGAAGGGTGTTATGTGCCAGGGCTTAAGAAGGACACACAGTTTAAGATTGCTGGCATTTCGGTAGCTCTCTTTTCAGATGAGAGCAGTCACCTGAAAATCTTGGTTGCTTCTTCTGTGAAACTAAACACCTGATGTGAATCTGTTACTGTGAGCTTTCTTGCTCCTTACTTCTGAACAGTGTTGTTTTTATCATTGTCACCATCACTGCTTGCCTTACTTGAATCAAGATGTTGCTTGCCACCCCAAGGGTAAATAATGGAAAAGCCAGTCTTCTAGAAGACGGAGCTGAGATCTTTCAGAATGGAGATCTGTTCTTAAAAGCCAGCATTTCCTTCATTTGACAATCTCAATGTGCTTTCTCTGGCCTCTCCAACCTCTGTGCCTCATATGTTTCTCTATGCATTTAAACTGTGTGTTTTGCTTAAAGCCTGCACACATCTTACCTCTATTACATTGATCGTGATGGGAGAAATTGCTTTGCTGTCCTTCAAATCCCTGGTCATTGCACTTGTCACTTGCATTCCTTGATGAATAGATGTGTATGGCTCAGCTGTGTGGGATGTAATCTGCTTCTATATGGAGTGTAATCCATTCCACTAACTGAAGCAGGCTTCTAAAAGAGAAGTAGATGAGATAATTGAATGCAATGAAAAAAACAAACAAACAAAAAATAGAAATACAAAATGCAATCCTATTTTACTTCTATTTCTGTTTCAAGCATTTAGAGCATAAACTATGTAATTCCTTCACGACAGTATCATTTTCAGTAACTTACTGAAAAATACAAATAAAATGTCAGCTCCCTTGGGAGCCATTAGCCTCGAGCAAATTGATGATGCAGTGGAAATAAGAACATGCTGTGAAAAGCTGGTACATGAAATGCATCAAACTAAAACATACATGCTTTTGAGATTCAGAACATATTCCAAAGAAGTATATGACTGGGGGGGCAGCAGTGTTTTTAATTCATATTTATACATTCTTTACTATTATTTATGCTGTCATGCTCCTACTCAAAAGTAAATAATTTAATTTGTTTTAGCATCAAAGAACTGTAAGAAATCTTTAGTCATATCCAACTGGTATAGAGGTCCATGTCTGGCTATAGTGGAGAGAGGTGGGTTGCATATTACATGTTTGGCTGACCTTGGGAGTGGTGCTAAACATGAAGGCTAATCTGATAAATGTTAAGAGTCTCCAAGGGCTTGAAACATTCACTGTCTTCATATATTTTTAGATATTCTTTCCAAAGCTATACCAACATGGTGTCTTTCCTTGGAGAACTCATTTTAACACATTTGATGGCACAGGATTTGGACAACTTGCCAGTATGACAGATATAAACACTCTCTGACATAAATCTCACATCCAGAATTCCTTTTGATTTGTATATGTATTCTTACAGGGATTTTAACTGTGTATAAACACATAAAGTGTGCACACACTCTATTAACAAAGGATCTAGCTTCAATAGCTCCTGTGCTGTGAAGTTTAGAGGTTAGACAGGTCTAACTTAACAATATTGCTAGGGCTTTTAAAAGCAATCCCGAGGGTGGGAATTATGTCAGATTATATGACTACATTAATCTTGCTATGGAGTCATAATATTGTCAATTTATTTTGATGATCCAAGTTCTTAACTTTCTTACTTCAGAGTAGTGTGCAGTGGTTTATATTTTAATGTCTGTTTGTTCCAGCAGAATCTGTCCTGTACAGCATGTGCTCAGCAAGCTTGAAGTGGGATTTATAGATACTTTTGTTGATCCACAGGCAGCAAAGCTATAGATCTCACTTAAACTTGAGTATAAAAAAATACATTGGAGACCCCCTTTTGCTTAAGGTTTTTATGCCCTACTGAACATTTCTCCCACCCCTTGGGACTTCAAAGTAGACTTCTTGTGTGGTTAAAGTAGTGCCTGTCTTTTCTCATCTCATTTTCACATCTGTTTTAGTTACCACTCTAATTTTAAGCACTGCTACTGAGGTGCAGATTTGCTTGACTTTCTTATAAGAACCTGTAAATGCAGTGCTGTAGCCTTCCATTTTAAGAGCCCGCATTGATGAAGCAAAGACACTGACACTCTGATACTGTCTTCAGTGGCTGTGAGCTCCCTTGCTGCCTTAGTGCTCTTATTTGCTCATTTTTCACACCTTAGTGAACGGCAGAAGTCAGTCAGAATAAGCCTTTGGGATAACGCTTGATGTTAGAAGCCAACTCATTTGAATTTGGGGGATATTTTGCATTGCATGTTTTAATTTTATGCTTAAAATAGTTTTCTGCTTCATAGGTCTGGAGGGAATCAGTTTAGAAAAGAAGTGGGGCGAATCTCTGAGCTGAGACCAAAGGCAGAAAATTTTCTGTTGGAAAGGAACATTTTTCTGCAGCTGTGCAACTGTGAGCCAGTGCAGCAGAATAACTATCCTGACAGAATACGAACTCTGAAAGGTTTTGGTGTGTGATACATCCTTCTGAGTCACGTTAGTCCAGCACTGTGAAGGCTTGAAAAGCAAACCAGTGAGAGACTCCAAGTCAGAAATACAATTTAATAGGAGAAAGTAAAATGAATGCAATAGTACAAAGAAAAATCACTGACAGAGTCAGAATACAACCTGGCACCCTGTTGGTCAGGGTGATGGTAGCAGTCTGGATGAAGTGGTCTTGTTGAAGCAGTGATCCTGTAGAAAAGAGTCTGGTCTTCTCCTGAAGGTCCAGCAGTGTAGCTCTTGTCCTCCGGAAGTCCCGTAGGTAAGGGCTGCCCGTGCTGTTCCAAACCTCTGATTTATATACAGATGGGAACTCTCAGTTCCTCCTCCTGGGTGGAGCATCTCACAATGGGATGGTGAGTCATGAGGCAAGGCAGTGATGGGCCCATTAACAGGAGATAGTCCAGAGCGAGTTATCAATGAGTCATGTGGCAGGGTTCTTGATTGCCCATTAACAGAGATAGCTCCTGGAGGGAGTTATCAGGGATGAGTCATGGTAGTTGATAACAAACTCTGCCCCACCTGCTGCAACAGCCCATGAAGATGGTAACAGAATACCTGCCCTTGGTCACGTTTTACACTGTAACCTAGGACAAGCGCACACTGTTACTGCTGACCTGATGCACAAGTGTTTCTCATCTCCTTGTCCTGCCTGCTCAGTGTTTCTGGAGAGTATCTAAGGGCTTTTGACTCATTGTGTTCCAAAACCAAATTCCTGTCTGAGTGAGCATGTTTGATAAATAATATTCTCTGCATATCCTGAAAAAATGTGATGGATTGATTACTGAAACTCCACGAGGAATACAATCATTCTGTATACAAAATATGTTGAAATCAACAGTAAGAGAGTGTGTCCTGGTAAATTCAGTAATTATCTTAGTCACTAAATACCAATACTGAGAATTTTCTGGTTTCCCTGTTAAAATTAACAGAAGGTAGATAACCAGATCCCTTTTATGACTTTGAAAAACTCTTTTTACTGTATCCTAGAAAAAGAAAAGTTAGTTGCCAGGGAAAGCCACTAGGTTCAATATTATGTTGGTATTTCTATTTTGTAATGAGTGTGACATGTAAGCTAATATAAACAATAAAGAATTGCTTGCATATAGAGCTTTATTTTTGTATTTTTGGTATTTTATTAAAATTTGTGTAAAACTTCTTAGAGGCAGTGGCAGAGCAATGAATGTTCCCATAGACTTTTTGTTTTGTCATTTTGATTAAATTTGAAATGTCCAAGTTACTGCACTTTAAGGCATAAAGTTTGTTTCTGTATACTATAAATTCTGTTTTCCTGCTTTATGAATATTTTTAGAGTTCTAAATAAATGTTAACCTTACAGAAGATAATGACTTCTAAACCAGATTGTTATCTGATTATCCTCCAAGTAACATTTTCTCCCACTGAGCTAGGAACTTGGCTATATGAAAGATATCTCAATAAATCCTGGAGCATCTAGCATTTCAAGTGAGAAGCAATATAGCTGAAGGATTTCATTTCCCTTGTGAAATTGTACAACTGTGTTAATTATGTAGGTTTTCTAAACCAAAATACATGATAAATGATAAATACTGGTTTAGATTATCTTTGGAAAGAGACTGTTCTGTTAGCAGTCTAAAGTACCATGCTTTCAAGAGACCTGTCCTGTAGGTTGAGAGACTCTTTCCTACCGATGTTTGTGAGAACTGAGAATTTTTGGAACCTGCCATGAGGTGCTCAGCACAGTATCACATCCCAAGTGAGTATGGACCTATGCAACCCATAGATCTGAGACCTTCATAACCAAACCAGAGTGTCTGTTAATCTACAGATGGGGTCAAATTAATTCTTTTAACATTTGAGTTAAAGGTCAAATTTTGGCCACTGCTTTATAGACTTTTTTGTTTTTCAAACCAGGATATATTAAATATACAGTAAAAATATATAAAGTACTTTGTTTTGAAATACTTTTGTTATCCTGAGGAAGTTTTAAAAAAATGAATTGCTCAGTCATATCTGAAAATTTGTTCAGCAAATTTCTCCCTAATGGAACCATAGCAATAACAGGAATTGTAGAACTATGGTGAAGGGAAAAAAATAAGCACCAAGACAAACATTAAAATTATTACTTCTCACTTTTCCTATTAGCCTCAGAAGCACATGGGTTTACAAAACACAAAAAAAGTTTGCTCTTTTTCATGTCTCCTGCATTTCATTGTATGCATGTATGTAAGTTTTATTTGCCCATTATTAGGGTTTAAGGACAAAAAAAGCACGTGAGTTCTTGATGTTTTGATTTATTGGTCAGTTAATTGGTTTCTAATTGAGTTGAGAGTGAACAAAGGAAAAATTGGGTATAACTTTAAACTGAAAAGTTTAGAGCTCATAGCTGAAGGCTGATAGACAAGCATCCTCCTTGTGTGGATAGAGGCAAAGAGGCAATGTAACACAAACTGACAAATTGGTTACAGGGATACTTCAAAAAAAAAAAATCAATGTGAAGGTCAGGGTCTAGATCATGTATATTTCTAGGTATATGCTGGACCCTGCAGCAAAACACAGTCAAGCTTTGGATTAATGAGAGCTGAACTGAGCTTTTGTACTGTTTCTGTCTCCCTTTAGCCTGGGTTTTTATCAGATATTCCATTTATTCTGTCAAACAGAACTTCTAGCCTATCCTCTGTCTGGCAAAAATGTACCTTAAGATGTATTAAAAAATAACAGAAAAGTTCTGACAAACAGCAAACAATCCTTGAGCACTGACAGAAGTTTTGACACGTAGCAAAAGTGTCATGTCTTGCCAAATGCATCTTCCAACCCACCACCTTTTAACAGATGTGCTAAGACTGCACAGCCTCATGTTTTCATATTCTAGTGCAGATTATGAGTAGTATATCTGCCTTTACCATGAAGTTAGAGAGACTATGTTAATGTGCTATGAAAATGTAAAATAATTTGGATGAATAACAGAACATGAATTTAATTCAGAAACCCTTAGGGGTATATTCTCATTTCAATGAGAGGTGGTTTATCCTTAATGAGAGGCTTATGCATAGCTGTCTGTGCACTGAGATGAGAATACACTCAGAACTACTTAAACTTGAGAGCTACGAATAATCTATTTAGAGTTTTTGTAGTCGAAAGAGATGGAATTTTAAAAGTAACTAGTTAGCCCTTATTTGCATAAGAAAATTAGCTGAAATTCAAGTCATGGAGGAAAATTCAAAAGGCTTTGTCACCTCTATTACATGCTATCTGATCAAATTGTACATGAAGGCAAATGGACTGATCTTTTTTCCTATTTAAACCTTGCTAAGTACATTTTATAAAATTGATTAATTTTTTTCCTAAGAATCTTATTAGTAAAGAAAATAGTTTCAAGTGGCATTCTTTTTTCCTGAATGAAATTGATCATAATTGCATTGCAAAAAGATGTTTACCAAATGTTGAACATTGTTCTCTTAAATACAAATTACCATTGTTCTTTTAAATGCAAATTGCTGGTTGTATGTTATTTTATTTAGACTCTTCCTCAATTGTTCTTACTGTCAGTGTAGTCCCTTTGGTTCAGACTTAAGCAATTTCTTACCTCCCATATAGGGCAAATTCATAGGAGCTCCACACCCTGGATTTGCATGGCTGTAGTTACAATCACAGCATGCCTCTTTGATTCTCAGCAAGACCCTGGGTTTTGGTTCTGTCTGTGTTCAAAGTGTAGTTTCAGAGCAGAAGGAGAGTGCTAGGTCAAGATGATAGTGGAGGTAGTAGAGGAGAAAGGGTTTACAAAATAAGAGCGTGCGCCAAAAATAACTACTGGCAGTACTGGAGAAAATGTATTTTGAAATGTCGTGTAGGAGCATCAGTACTTTAACAGGTGGTTATTGCTTGTGCCCACATGCAGTGTTTAAAATAACTGCAGTACGTGCACTGATGTTTTGTACACATTAGGTTGGGCAGGAGAGTGATTCAATGACTTCAGCTGTTTGTGGTTTAAACCAGACTATGCAGGTCTTATCCGTTATATATTCAGCTTTGTAAGGTGGTTTTGCATGAGTTTTCAGGTAAAAATTAAATACAGTCCGCTTTTATTGTTGCACGAGATGTATGGTGTTAAAGATTTTAAACCATTCTAAAATATTTTCTATTTATTGTTTAGCAATAGCTAAATAGATGTAACTACTTTTACAACTTTACTTGACAATAGAATTTTTTTTTTCTGTCTTAGGATCATAGGCAAATAATGTATTTCACTTCAGGTAGAACGCATGTTGATTTCAGAAGAACTAGGAAGAATGCTCAGCATTTTAAGAAATCCTCTGGGTTCATACATTGAAAAATATTGCTGACTTCAGATAATTCTTACTTCAGTAACTCTAAAAGGTTACTGCTGAGAATAACAATTTTAATAGTCATATTCACTTTTGAATCATATTTAGGATAGCTGTTGAAGTTAAACATTTTTTTCTGCTTCTTTAGGCAGTGGACACTCAATTTATGTGTTTAAATGCAGTCATGCAGTTTAAAATATCACTTACCTTTTCCAGGAATTCACTTAATTTGATTTTTTTTTTTTAGAGGAATGTGCAGGTATAAAAATAGCAACAGAAAAATGGAGAAGTGAGTTAATTCTGACTGTAAAGTAGGTTCAAGGATTTTGGGTACTTGTTTGAAAGGTGCAAAGGACAGTCCATAGAGAGAAAAATGCTCTATGCTGAGATTGCCTCTGAGCTGTGGGGGACGTTTCTGACAGCTTAATTGTGTGCATGTTGTCATTAGTTCTTGAAATACAAAGTAATAAGGCGTGTGGCTGTAGAGAGTGGAGCTTTGAAGAGCTTCAGCCACAGATCTATACCCTCTGCATTGACACGAGGAATACTCAGTTTAAATGCTAAAATATATTGTGGTCCAGATGGAAACCAGACCACGTGGATCATCCCACTGACTTCAGTTTTGCTTCTAAGAAGGACACTTGCAAGTTCCTAGAAGCGACCTGAGTTGCCGTATCTGAAATAATTCCTGAGCCACAGCATCACTCAAAGCAGAGACTTCCTTGCAATTTGAGACAATCCCCTCTCCTGTTATGTTTTATATTCAAGTAAGACATGAGTGAGAAAATACTTTATTTTTATAATTTTTTTATGAGGACTCTCAGACTAAAAAAAGTCACTGAGGGTTGATCACTTTCAATTCCACAACCTCTTTTGAACTCTGTTTTTCCTCCTTTACAATTTTGGTAATTGAAATTTGTGGACTAAGCTTCCAGCTTTGCTTTCATTGTAAGCATGCCTCTCTGCAGGTTTTCTTGGCTAGGACATGGTGAACTTAACTTTAGTTTGCTGTCTTCAAGTCTTAAAGTAGATGCTTTCTTTGTTAGCTGTAGCTGCCAAAATACATCATTATTTTTCTTTGATGCACTCTGTTCTGTAAGGCAGGAACAAACAGACCCGTGCTCAAAAGGAAAGAGGACAGCTCTCTAGAAGAGGTGGAATTCTTTAAAAACAAGTTAGAAATAGACACTCCGTCACTCCTGATCTGTGTCATAGATATCAGCTAGTTTCATGCATGTCTATCTGAGAGCTGAACCACAAATTATTTTAGGCATGCTTTTCTTTTTTTTTTTTTAATATCAGTGTTGATATAATGAAGAGATACACGATAGGATTGAAAAGTAACAGAACTAGAGCAAAATGTGTGTGTTCAAACCATGATTATTTTTGAGATGTCAATAATATTGCAAATAAAATCTTGGAAGGTAACCAGATTTATCTGCAATGGAATGTGAGGAAATGGGTACTATATTAATTTGCAGCAGCAGAGCAGGATTAGTACGATTTCTGTGTGTGTATGGCCATGCTGTGAGAAAAATACCCTGCCTTGGTCCTTCTTCATTGAGACTCCCAAGGTCATGCTGCTCTCATGCGGAATCATGCCAATCATTAGCTGTGCATAGTTGTTGCCATCCTCAGTTTGGCTTAAAGCAAGGACTGTAGTCAAAGCTGAAGGCAGGATGACTTGCTAATTTTTATCTGAAGATCCAGACCTTCCATGCTGCGCATACTTCAAGTACTCTGGGAATGCAAAACATAGAATAAATACAACTTTCTACTCAGGTAGGAAAGCCATTTAAAATCCAGGAGATGAATGGCAACTAGCAGGATAAAGGACTTAAGAAGCTGTAGAGCAAATGACTGTATCAAAGAAATAATTTTGAAGGAGCTCAAAGGTAGCAAATGACAGATTTCTTTAGCTAGCAAAGGTGACTACCTGGAGGCACCTGGACTGCACTGATTTTGTTCAGATTCAGGAACGGCTTGCACCTGCTTTTGTGATCCTGCTCTTGGGTCAGCCAGTGGTCTTACAGTTGTACATGCTAATGGGTCACCTGAATTAAGGGACAAGAAGGAATTTTTCTGAAAAAAGCCAGACTCAGCACCTGAAAAACAGCTTCTCCATTTCATCAGCACCTGGGAACAGGAAGCATAAATGTTTATGTTTGTACTGTCTTGGGACTTGAATATGTGGCTGAAGTACACGATATCTTCTCAGGTTTCATGGTTCAAGGGGGAAGGCTGATGGTTGTCTGGTGTCTGGAAACAGTGAGGTGTCCTGTGGTCAACAGACTGCTTTTTGACATCACAAAGTAGTGGGTGCAGCTGGGAACTGAGCATTTGGGGAAGGACCCCTGGAATCAAGTGGGCCAGGTCTTTTTTCTCTTTATTTGCCAAAGTGTGTCTGTGTCAGGTAAAGAGCAGAAGCAATTTGTTTAATACCAAGCTGGAAGCTGAGCCACAGCAACCATTTCTGTGACAGGGCTGACCCACTGTGGTGTTGCTGTGTTCCAGAGAACTCTGAGGTTACTGGTTTTGTGCTTCAGTAACACAGAGAATTGGAGAGGAGCTGCCGTGGGCTACTGGCCCACAAAAAAACCCTCATGTCTGAGTTAATGTGACACATAATGGTTCTGGTTCGGGTTTTTTTGTGACTTTTTTTTCTAGTGTATCTCTAATGCATTTCTTCTAGAGTTGTAGTTACAGGATCTGTTACACTTGCTCAGTGTTGAAGATTAGTTTTCAGTCAGTGGTTTTGAAGTTAGTCTCTTATAATTTAGGTCAGTGAATGGAATGTACATACATTGACCTAACAGCTTTCTGAGCTTCAGCTGATACTACAAATAGTATTTTCTAATGTTTGTTTAAATATTTTGGAGAAAGGGAGTGGAAGAAACAATATAAGTGGTATAATTTATGAGTAATTTTATCATCTTTTGGAACAAAATGGATATTTGCTATTTGAATGTTATATTTGCTACTTAAGTCATCTCTAGTAGGAAGCTTCTAGTAGGAATAGGAGAAAAAAGCAACATGAAATTACCATAAAAAATGTATGTGCTTTTAGTCCTCAAATTCTTGTTTACTTTTGTGAATCAAGCATATATCTTAAGTAACAGTTTAATTTCTTTAAATGTATGGAACTTTTCCATTTTTTCTGTGTAATGAGAAGAAGTGCTTATGGAGGCAATGGATACTGGCAAGAAACACTAAGGTACTGGAAAAGTAAATATGTCTTTTTTTCTGGTCAGATATATTCATAACCACATACGGTCTGTTGACTTGCTGAGTATTTAAACATCTTACACATGGTGAGTTCTCAGTTGTCTTTAACTGATATCAGTGATCTACCCCATAGAAATGTCTTAGCTTAAAGAAAATACAGGAAGGCATGTGGTACCTGTGTGAGGAAAAAAAATGATCTGCTGCTTGATAAAGAGGTCATTACTATCACCATACCTGACTTTATTTAAAATTAGTAGCAACCAACTAATGCTAAATATTGTCTCCTTCAGAAACCTGCAAGAAGTATTGTGCTTTGTCCAACAGTCAGAAAATCCAAGCTCTATCAGAATAAGGAAAGAATAAGTTATTTTATTGAAGTAGATTTTTGGTGAAGGTGCCCTTGCTGGCAGTTGCATTGCACCTAAACCAACATACTGACTTCTTGGCTGGTTGTGTGGTCTTGGTGGCGGAAGCAAAGAGTGAAAAATAAGTAGGAGAATAGAGTGGAGGGATTAGAAGAGATGAGGTAGCTGAAAAAAATGGGGCTTGAAAAAAATGGGGCATAGGGATGTCAGGGTCTCTGGTCAACACAAATGAATTGGTGTTGTGTAGGCTATCACACAATTTGGCTGTAAAGCTGTCTTTTTTTCACAACTAATACTGAGAAGAAGTCCACCACAGAAAGGGTAAAAAAGAGTGGAACTAGTGAAAAATAATTGGAGAATTTTTTTTGATTAAAAGAAGAAAAGTAGCGTTTTTTCTAAATTTTCCAACCATTATCAAGCACAGATGGCTGTTTCCAAATGGTTTGCCTCTAAAATATTGCCTACTTCTATGCTAGCTGAATTTTTCAAATATTTTCTAACTTCAGAGCAGATTGCAGTGATCCAAGTGGAAGGTAAGAAGAGAGAGCTAGCCTCAGTAATGTCTATTTCTAGAAAAAACTGGCAACATGTCAGCTGTACATAGATGGAAATAGATTTTACTGATTCTTTACTGACACCTGGTCAGTAAGGCAATTGAGCAGCTCCAGTTCCTGAACTAAACTGAAATAAACTCCACAAAATCCTTCTTTTTTTTTTTTTTTCCTTCACAATGTTATCAGTGTTACCTCAGTCTTATGAAACTCCATATTGCATAAATTGTACCCAGGAAGTCCTCATATCACCTCATCTCCGTTGAAAAGAGGAAAGTGAAAATACTGCATCTGGGTCTATGTGTGTTATATTGATTCTCTTGTCACCCGTGACCTAATTTGGAAAAGCTCTTCAGGTCTGCATTGCAAATAGTTTGGTGCATATGGTTCTCCTCCCTCATGTCTTAGTCATATGCACACACGTGCTGTGCGGTGACAATACCAAATGATTAATATCTTTTGTTTTCTGTTTGAATGACAGCTTGTTTTTTGTTTTCTTCAATGTGCACAGATTGCCCAGTTCTGTAACATTAAAGGAGCACTGTGAAGTCTTGGACAAAGCCCAGCAGGGCACTAGGACTTTTGAGCTGAAGCAGTAGAGACTACTGTGAGGAGTTTGGGGTTGAAGAGAAGATAAAAGTGGATGAGACAACAATAGGCAGGACCAGTGGTACCCAAGTCAGGGCTCCTAGGAGGGAAGCCCTGACCTGTAGATGCTACCTGTCCAGGGGAACACATACTGAATTGATTAAGAAAAAAACTTGAGGAAGTAGAAAGACATGACTGGGGTGGATGAATGGATTCTCAGAGGTGTATATTATCTGACTCTGACAAGGTGATGGTGTGTCATAACAGTTAAGTGAACTTCTAGGTAGTTGGTTGTTGGACTTGAAAGCATGGAGTTTACAGAGGCACTAAGAACTCTCAACTGCCTTGGAACATAAGGGTGCACAGAGCAGTAACTCATTTTGGCATTTCCAAACATATTCACATTTTAACACAGGGATATTTGTGAGTATAATACCTATTAAAAAAAATTAAAAAATACTTTAACAGTCTATTGCAGTTGGTGGATTCAGCGTGAGTAAGCTGGAACATCTTGTGCATGCCATTCGTATGAAAATCTGTGAGCACTTAATATAGCTTGCACAGCCTAAATTGCCAAGTGATGCAAAGCAGATGAGGCCCAGTATGATTATAGAATCCCAGACTGAGGCACTGGAGTAATTAAAAAAGAGATCTCTTTAGACCTACTGCATATAAAAGACTTCAAGGTAATAAATATCAAGCCACAAAATTTTGAACCTATAAGATAGACAAATGGACGCACATCTTTCTGGCTGAAATGTGTAAAACATGCTCTTGCAGGACTGAGGAGAGATGTTTAGATTACATTTTCAGTCTTAGATGTGAAAAATAGTCTGCAGCCCAAAACTGGGGACATGTATTTTTGGGGGAGGTATTTATCAGTTAATAATGAACAGAAGGAGCAGGCTGACTGATAAAAAGACCAGAAAGTAAAGACTGCCTCTCTGTTGGGGAGAACAAACCTAGCTAATGATTCCAGACAGAAACTCCTCAAGAAGGGGCTGTGGATGTTTTCTGGTTGGTTTTTTTTGTTGTTGTGTTGTTTGGGGTTTTGTTGTTGTTGTTTTTTGTTTTTTGTTTTGTTTTTGCGTAGGAGGAGTGGAGGTGACAATAAGAGATTGCAATGATATAAAGTAAAGAACTTAATGCTTCTAGGTCATGAGCTCATGCCTGTCAACAGGTAAATTTATTTAGCTTGGTTTTGTATTTAGTTGTTAGTAGCTGTAATGCTGCTCTTATCTTGCATTTTATTAACCCCAACAACTCTTTGCATAATATTATATGATATATTTGCATTTTTGTAATAGTCTCATTTTCTTCTATAGCTTTTTCTCATTTATCTTATATGGTAGGTATTCAAATAAAAGCAGGGTTTTTTTTAAAAAAGAATGTGAAGACTTGTATTAACTCAGGCACACTGGAGGATGGGAGAAAACCATCTGACTCCTGAAGTGTTCTGAATGTGATGGCGTAAATGTAACAGGCAGATGAGAAAAATTATGGTGAAAAAAAGATGTAGTGAATTGACAATGATAAACCTGGCTGCATGTGTGGTTCTTTGGTAGCTCAGCAGAGACCCACTTCTTCCTCTAACTATAAGCACTAACTATAAGGACTGAGAAATTTGACTCGGTCTGAGGTACGTAAGTAGCTTTAAATATAAATACTAAATATTCATCTTTTATACATAAATGTGACCTCTATCTTGTCCTTTGTAAAAAGAGGGGGAAAAAAGCTGCTGAACCAGTTTTTATACCAGGACTTAGTAAGGGACAGTGAAAACAAATTCAGAGCCAAATTGTAAATGGGTGTGTTAATTGCATGAAGCAGTTGCTGAGACTAACAATATGGTTATCTTCTTGCCTACACGGGGATTGGGAGGGTGGATTTGTAGAGACTTCAGGTGCTCTGATCTAGTGTCTGCTGTTTTGAGCAAACCACACCTTCTGCACTGTGTGGTAAAACACACTGTGGAACACATGCTGGTGTCTGAACTATGTGTGTGGAGCAGGACATACATGTGTCTGAGACATGGTCTGCTTTTGCTTTCCTCCTTTGTTGCACAGTCCTACCACTACAACCCAAAACCCCAGGCAACTCTTGGTTGTTAGGATTTTTTAATATGGTTTGCTGTGGAAGAGAGAATTTGACAACCATCTTAAGCAGCTAAAAATGATGTGTCAGGTTCTGTTTAAATGAAGATGTTTAAATAGCTAATGCAGGGGACACTTCTGTCTTTTGTTCCTATCTTCTCTTGCAAGGCAAGAAGAAGAGTAAATATCTTCCTTTGCATGTCCTTTTATGCAGGCACGAGACTTTTTTCCTTTTCTGAAATCTGAGATTTTAAAGACCAGTGCTTAAAGAAACACGAATAATGTAACAGAAATAGCAGTCCTTCACTCTATTTCCATCAGTGTGTGAGATTTCTTTTTAGGTTCCTCTGAAGTGATCTCACTTGGAGGGGGAAGGAAAGGGAAGCTGCTTGTTGACTCACATTTGACTTCATTTGGGCTGACCACTAAATCAGCAGTTCCTGAGTTTTATCTTTTATTGTGAGAAAACTGCTATAGAGTGTCAAAGCACTTGGTGATGCTGCTGGGTTGTTCTTGGTTTTGGTTTTTGGTTGAGTTTTTTTTCCAGTTAAAAAGGTCTAAGGACATAGTTCCTGTGTTTAGATGCACCTCAGAAGCAGCTCTTTCATTTGCTTCTGAACCAATTACAGTGTCCTGAGAAGTAGAGAGCAGGGCTAATCAAACTGTGTGTACAGTTTGCACTCAGGTGTACAAAAACAAATGAGAAAACGCAGATTAGGTAGGAATTTCAGTAAGTCTTTCTTCTAAAATTTCTTACAATTTTTACATACTTTGTTCAAAAATCAGTCAGCCCATATGTAGGAACTGAATGGGACATGACTGTGTCCCATATATTTTAGTTTTACTGGAGAGGCAGAATACACCATGGGCCTTCAGGAGTACATTGGCAAAACTGGATGCCTGAAGCTGGCAGCACTCAAGACTGAGACTGAAATAAACACTCATGGTTGAGACTGAAATTTCACAAGTGAGGAAGAATATTCACATTTCTTCCTGAACTGGAGTATATTTCCACTGCAAAAAGAAAATTCTCACCAATACCTTTCGAGTATGCCTTCTTCCATTCCCCATGAAGTGTCTTAAAGAATTCTTACAGAAGCTAGCTGTCAGTGGTAGTAGCCTGCAGCCCATAACTCAGTAATTGCAATTTCTGCCATCTGCTGTTTGCATGCCAGAAAAGTTCCTTGGGAAACTCTGTACCTGTTGAACAGTAACTAGTAGCTCTCATTTAAAATAATAATTTAAGTTTATACTTAGTTCATATTTTTGGCTTCTTTACGGATTCCTACTGTGATTGCCAGTGTAGAATTCTGTTTCATGATGGTTGCCAGTGTAGAATTCTGTTTAATAATGTTTCTTTGGATTCATAAACAGACATTGGTCAGTTTACAGGATCATAGAATCCTTTAGTTTGGAAAAGACCTTTATGACCATCAAGTCCAACTATTAAACTAATACTGCCAAATCCATTCATTAATCATGTCCCTAAGCACCACATCTACCCAACTTTTAAATACATCCAGGGATGGTGACCCTCTGGGCAGCCGGTTCAAATGCCTGACCACCTTTTGGTGAATAAACTTTTCCTAATATCCAATCTAAACTTCCCCTGGTGCAACTTGAGGCCATTGCCTCTTGTCCTATCACTTGTTACTTGCGAGAAGAGACAGCCCCCCACCTGGCTCCAACCTCTTTTCAGGAATTTGTAGAGAGCAATAATGTCTCTCCTCACTGTATAGCAGGTCCCTGACCATTTTCCCTTGGAATATGGATTGCAGGGGCTCCATTCTCCTCTCTGTTCCTGTCTTCCAGCTCAGGGNCCTCTGGGCAGCCGGTTCAAATGCCTGACCACCTTTTGGTGAATAAACTTTTCCTAATATCCAATCTAAACTTCCCCTGGTGCAACTTGAGGCCATTGCCTCTTGTCCTATCACTTGTTACTTGCGAGAAGAGACAGCCCCCCACCTGGCTCCAACCTCTTTTCAGGAATTTGTAGAGAGCAATAATGTCTCTCCTCACTGTATAGCAGGTCCCTGACCATTTTCCCTTGGAATATGGATTGCAGGGGCTCCATTCTCCTCTCTGTTCCTGTCTTCCAGCTCAGGGAATGGGGAACCCACAGAACTGGCCTTACTCTTAAAGACTGAGGCAAAGAAGGCATCAAGTATCTCATCCTTTTCTTCATCCGCTGGCAGTGTTTTATTCCTCCCGTCTCATAAAGGGTGGAGGTTCTCCTTAGCCCCTCTTTTTTTTGCTAATGTATTTATAGCAACATTTTTGTTGTCTTTTACAGGCATAATCAAATAACATTCTAGTTGGGCTTGGGCACTTCTAATTTTCTTCCCACATAATCTCACAACATCCTTGTAGTTCATTGGGGTTGCATGCCCCTTTTTCATTGCTGCCTACCTGAAGAATCAGTAAGTAATCTAAGGTCTGTATCAGGGTCAGAATGCTTTTTCCTCACATCTTGAGGCTAGCCCTCAAGGAGGCAGCAGACCTCCCCAGAGATGTGGGTCCAGTGTGCTTTGGTGACTGTAGAATAAACAAAAATAAAACAAGAGTAGACATTAAGTAAGCTTTCAATTTCAGAAGCTACTAAATCAAGATAGCTGTAGAGAATCTAAAAAATGTCCCACCAGTAATGTGCAAGTATTAACAGTTGAATAAAGAGGTTTACCTTGTGAGGGAAATTATTTAATAAATTAGCATTTTATCTCTTCTCTTCCCTATCATTGTGATAAAAATAAGACAGGTGGATGATATGAAAAGAGCTAACACACCATTGGTGTAAATATTAAAGGCTTCGAGGAAACTGTAGCTCACTCTGTCAAAACCTCTCGTAGCTCTTAAACTGGTGGCCCCAACAGTGGAAGTACAAAGGGGGCCTGAAAGGAAGGTAATTTCTCAATGCTACTTCCAGTATCATGTTTAAGGGCATTATTACAGGCCCTGCATCCAGCCCTGACTTCTTTGCAAGTGAATTGAGGTGTAGAGTTGGTGTGTCTGGCCAATGGAAAATTTTGGAGTTGCAAAGAAAGTATAGCTGGAGACTGAGATGCACCATTCTTGGGAGGCTCTTGGTGTGGGGCCAGGAGCCACTTGTGGTAGGTGATGTGAACTGTCCTGTGCACTGCACAAATCTTGGAGCATATTATCTTTCCTTCTGTGATCAGATTCGCTCATGAAGGGAACTACTTGGATTGCTCCAAGCAGGAGAGTCTGTGCAAACTCGTATGTATGCAGTGTGGACACTGAGAGTCCAAGGACTGTGCAGTGAAACAGGGAAATAATTTGGCTACGTAGATAGGAATTGTCATGTGTTTTGGGGCCAGAAACTCAAAAAAGGCTTTCCCAGGTACGGTGCTCCACAGCATACCCAGGAACACTGGAAGTACAGTGCTTTCCATGACAAAGTAATGGATTCTCCATATTTAGGACAGTTTTCATTCCTGAGGTGTTGGATAGGCTTGGCTTCTGAATTATCTGTCCCCAGTAGAGTGAATGTGGCATCCTAGAAGCAGCATGTACAAGGCAGAATACAGAAGAGTGCCACTTAAATTTTACAGAAAGTTCATGAAACCTGACACATTTTATACTAAAAAGTCACCCCTAAATCCTCTCTTTTCGTTAAAAAGTTAGTTCCAGCAGAAAATTCTTAGCCACTTGGAATATGAAAGAAAATACTACTATTCATGTTAGTTAAGGCTAGATGATACAGAAATTAAGCTCTTCTGAAAATAAAAGAATGTTTACAGATAGAAATTATGGCAATGCTTCTGTCCATGGGAATGAAAATGAACATTTGATCTGAGCTCATAATTTTGGGTTTGGGTTTTTTTCTATAATGGAGTAAAATAATCACACTGACTCAGTCATCATTCTTTGGAAGTTACAGATGAGATTTTAAAGCCATATATATAATGATTTATATGAATTACAGTAAATGACAAGAACCTCCTTTAAATCTGTCGAACTTAATTTTCTGCTCTGTGGAGCACAGTGATTGAGACAGTGAAGCTGAATGACGTTTTACACTGCATATACTGCCAGCTGCCAAAAGCCTATGGCATTAGCTGAATCCACAGTAAACCCATGGAGAACTAGTCAGGAAGATGCAATGCACAATTCTCTCTTGGCAGTGCTTCCAAGGGAACTTCAGGCATCGTTTTGCAGTGCCTACAATGGCAAAGCAATGGCATTCTTGATGAACTGTTTGGCAGAGCTGTACCCAGCTATTTCAAATATTGGTGGATGCTGCTAAGTGGTTTAAGGGTCATACTTTATCTGGACCTCTGTAACATCAGAATCATAATTAGGATCAGTGTCATATTTGACTGTAGTCTATCTATATCCAAAAGGGAGTACATAGCACAGTATCTTTTTAGATAAATGGTGAGTTGTATTCAGATTCTCATTGGTTATTCTTTTGGGAAGAAAAAGTGATGAGAGAATTGCTTATAATAGTCTGTGCATCTTCATTTGTTTGCAGAACAAATCTTCATAAAATTGTATCTTTCTAAATAAAAGAAGAATAGGAATAATAAAGGGAGTCTCTTTATTCTAAAAATTCTCTTTAGTGCCAAGAATATACTTGAAATGTATTCTCTGAGCTTTCTTCTATGCTTGTATTGCAAGTGTTCCTCTGATACATTTTTGTTTCCCATTGCCATTTTTGGCCACATCTATGATGCTTTTGTCTTTGGTTTTGGGGTTTTTTTTTGTACATACAGTAGTACCAACAACTTCAAAATTGCTTTTAGCCACCAGGAGAATCCATCTTGTTGCATTACAGAACAGCACCAGAGCAACATCTGCATGAATTAAATTGGTAATTTCTTCTGTTTCTATGGGATCTTAATTTCGTGTTACGTTTACAGTGAATTCTCAATACCCTTCCAAAGCCACAGATTTTGGACTTAATAACTTTGATATCAAACTACTCTTACTATTTTCTTTCAATGTATGGCAGGGTCCTTTGAAATTGAGGACAGAAGACATTGATGGTGTCAGATTAAACACCAAGTTCATCTGTCCAGGATAATTCATAACATCCATCTTCCAATATTTGGGATTTTTTCCTCTCCAGAGCATCCCATTTAAACATGAGATTGAAGACTCTGTATCTTTGGGAATCTCTAATTTGCACATTCTATGACTTTTCTTTTGGGCTTGGAGTATTGATGTAAGGCATATGCCATTTTTATGTAGGGAATGTAGGAGGGAGCTGGGCTGTGTAACGAGTCTTCTTATGGCTTATCTGGGTTTGCAGGACATGAAGCCTGGGAGTTTGTCTTCTAATCAAGAAGACATTTTCCTAGTTGGTAATTTAATTCCTTTTTTCCAGAGCAAAGGAATCCTGAGGTTTTCTTTGAAGGTACTTTAGCACCTTACAAATGCTATCGTAAAGTATTCAATACTATGCTCTACTTTGTCATGTGACACTGGATTGTCATCATCCACAGCCACTGGCAATCTGCATTGCTAATGAAGTTTTCAACTGCAATCTTCATTTAATCTGAGGAGAAAATTAATGTTTGATATTTCATTTCCATAAATTTAAAAAAAAGTTTTCCCTCATATGCTGCACTAAAATAAATTTCAGATGAAATCTGAAAGTAGTAGTGGACATAAGTGTGCCTTGTTTATGATATTTTTCTTATTAACAAAACAATTTAAGTCCCTCACCATTTAGGAATGGAAATGTTTAGGTGCATAATATGCTCTTTCCCTTTAACTACTGGTTTCACAAAATATCTGTTGTAACTAAATACAAAGGATAATAGGGCAGAGTACTTCAGGGATTTGGATACACAGCTGTAGATGCAGTTTTGGAAAATACAGATATATATATATATATAACAAAAAAAGTACTCCATATGTGTGCCATCACTGTTGAAAAGTAGCCATGCACGTAATCTCTCATTTGCATTTGTTACTCAGAGTAGAACAGACAGGTAATATATTTCATTTTTTTTTACTGTAATCAGAAAGCAATATCATCTTTCTCATCACACAACTAGCAGGGGAAGAATTAGGTTGTATGTAGCTGATTCAATTCTTAGTGACAGATCTACAAAAGAAATACATGAATAAAACATTGTTATAAATGCAGTAGCATCAAAGCTACCTTTGTATCATGTAGATGGGTTTATACTGTTAAACTGTATAAAAATAATCTTTTGAAATCTTTTTTGAGAGCTGAACTTTAATAAAAAGACTGTATTTTCTACCGTGCTTTTAAACTGTTTACCTCTTCAAGACCAAAATTTTGGATTATGCTTTGAGAAAAATGCTATTTCTTTAAAGACATAACAGAAAAAGAAAATACGCAATCATTTACTTGTGAGTTCTCTTTTTGAGAACAGTGGATTCTTTGGCTGCCTGAAGTGAAAAGACTCGCTCCACAAATTTGTTGAGCAGATACCTTTTTTTTTTTTTGGTATCTTCAGCAGTGGATGGAGGTGAACCTTCTCAGTGTAGTTTGAAAGAAAACTTAATATAGTATGTGCCGGAGTTCAGATCTCATAATCTCATTTTAATTCTGTCCCAGTCCCTGCTGTGTAGCTCTGCACTTGTTGCCTGATTTCTTTGTGCTTTCATTTTTCAATTTTGTGCCTTTGCCTAAGTTGTAGATTGTAGTACAGGATAGATCAGCATGTAATATAATTCAGATCAGCACTCCTATGGCTTAGGTCCTTCATGGGGTAGGTAGTACATTTTTCAGGAGTGATTTCACTAGGTGATTGTGCAGAGACCATTTTAAAAGGTGCTAGAAACTGGCAACTGGACTAAAATATGACATAGCATCTGTTCAAATGTGATAAAACCCTTCATACTATAAAACCAAGATAATCTCTGAGTTGCTTTCCTATTGCTATTGATCTTCCCCAAAATTAAATTTGTACCCATGCAAATTATATTTGTAAATTATATATACGCATTATATGTGGATGTGTGTACATACTGTTTCCTTACAGATAACTTATTTTAGTCTTTTATGTTACTTCTACTTTTTAAATTATTCTCTGGACCCATTGCCACAGCTGGGCAGTTAGGGTTTTGATGTAAGAGATGGGAAATATACTGGTGGAGATCTACAACCTAGTTTAGTCAAAACAATATGTTACACAGCATGTCTTCACTTTTCAAATGCCAGAGTGGGAAAGTGCACAACTGGTCATTGTGCTGCTATAACTCTCTGAGTCTGGTGAAAAACATAATTATCTGTTGTTCTCAGGACAGAATCATAGAATGCTTTAGGTTGGAAAAGACCTCTAAGATCACTGAGTCCAACCATTAATCCATCACTATCAATGGATTAATGTCCAATCTAAACCTCCCACGGTGCAACTGGAGGCCATTTCCTCTTGTCCTATCAATTGCTCCTTGAGAGAAGATAATGAGCCTCACCTGGCTACACCCTCCTTTCAGGTAGTTGTAGAGAGTAATGTCTCCCCTGAGCTTACTCTTCTCCAAGCTAAGCAACCTCAGTTACCCCAGCTGCTTCTCACAGACTTGTGCTCCAGACCATTCCCCAGCTCCATTGCCCTTCTCTGGACACACTCCAGTGCCTCAATGTCTGTCTTGTGGTGAGGCACCCAAAACTGAACATAGTTTTTGAGACGCAACCTCACCAGGGTTGAGTACAGGGAGATGATCCCCGGCCTAGTCCTGCTGGCCACACTATAGCTGATACAGGCCAGGATGCCACTGGCCTTCTTGGCCACCTGGGCACAGCTGGGTCATGTTCAGCTACTGTTGACCAGCACCCCCAGGTCCTTTTCCACCAGGCAGCTTTCCAGCCACTCTTCCCCAAGGCTATAGTGCTGCACAGGGTTGTTGTGACCAAAGCGTAGGACCTGGCATATGGCCAAGTTGAACCCCATCCAACTGACCTCAGCCCATCGATCCAGCCAGGCCAGATCCCTCTATAGAGCCTTTCTACCCTCCCTCAGATCAACGCTCCTGCCCAGCCTGGTGGTGTCTGTGAACTGACTGAGGATGCACTCAATCCCCTTGTCCAGATCATCTGTAAAGATATTAAAGATGCCAGGACTGGCCCCAACACGGAGCTTTGGGGAACACCATTTGTGACTGGATGCCAGCTGGATGTAACTTTGTTCACCACCACTCTCTGGGCCCAGCCATCAGCCATTTTTTTACCCCATGAATAGTGCAGCTGCCCAAGTTATGAGCAACCAGGTTCTCCAGGATAATGTTCCTGGACATGGAAAAGATGTTATTAAAGTCCAGGTAGACAACATCCACAGCCTTTCCTTCACACACCGATCAGGTCACTCTATAAAGGAAGGAGATCAGGTTGGCGAAGCAGGACCTGCCTTTCACAAACCCCTGATGGCAGGGACTGATCCCCTGGCTGTCGTACACGTACTGTGGCATGGCACTCAGGATGATCTGCTCCATGACTGTCTCAGGCAGAGAGGCCAGACTGATAGCCCTGTAATTCC
This sequence comes from Aleadryas rufinucha, assembly GCA_013397815.1. NCBI lineage: Eukaryota > Metazoa > Chordata > Aves > Passeriformes > Aleadryas > Aleadryas rufinucha. Next base: position 126,390 of record VZTH01004622.1, read on the forward strand.
CTGGATCCTCCTTCTGGCCTTTCTTGTATATGGGTGTCAGTTGGCCAACCTTCTGTCAACTGGGATCTCCCCAGTCATCAAGGACTGCTGGTACATAATGGAAAGTGGCTTGGTGAGCACTTCCACAAGCTCCCTCAGCATTCTTGGGTGGATCCTATCCAGCCCCATTGACTTGTGTGTCTAAGTGGTATAGCAGGATTTGCTGACCATTTTCCCTTGGATTTTGGGGGATTCATTCTGCTCCCCTCACTGTCTTTACAGTTCAAGGAGCTGGGTATCCAGACAAAAGGCCTTATAATTCAAGACTGAGGCAAAGAATGTATTAAACACCTCAGCTTTTCCCTCAAGCACTATTAAAAGCAAAATATAACACAGACACTCCCACCACCCCCTGTGGTAAATGATTTTGTAACAGAATTAAACGTGCTCATTTGTTACTAACTCTAATTTATTCAGGGTAGGCCCAACACTAAAGCAGACAGGTTTTATTTAGGGGAGCTGGAGCCTCGTTTGCATTAATATACATTCACACTTCTGTCTGGCAGTAAAGAAATTCAGTACATAGGTGTGCTGACCCTAAACATATGTGAGGAAAACCCTGTGCAAATGCAAACAGGGTCCTATAGGTCTGATCTGGTGAAATGTTTGTATCTCAGGTATAACCTATGCCTGCGTTAGGGTAACATGAGCTTGCTGTTCTTTGGTTTAGTAGATCCTCTGTGGTAAAGTTGAAGTAAATATCCATGTTGCCATAGTACTATGTAGGTGCTTTCTTTTTTCCCTGGCATTCAGCTCTGTGACCTGTTTTTATTTTGTGTGTGATTTTTTGGGGTTTTCTGACTTGCCACCACATAGCCATCCTCATAAAAGTCTCTCTGTCCCTTGCAAAAGAAACCCCATACTATGCTTTGAATGAAATGTGAGCTAGGAAGGAGAGTTATCTATAATATGACAAAGATTATTTCTCTAACTAAAATGATGCTAACCTCATTTTAATGAAAAGGAATTTACTCCAAACTGAGTGTTTATGACCATGTAAATGGTAATGGGCAAGTTGTGAACAGCATATCAAAGTCTGTAGTGGTGATATTGTCAGGATAAATGAAGCCTCAGCCAAAGCCATATCATGTGAGATGGCCCTAAAATGTCATTAAAGAGCAATGTAATTTTCTCTCTTTCTCCATTTTGTAACTCCTGTGGCAGAGATATGTCTGAGTAAAAGCTTTTTTAGCAATTCGTTAACCTAGCTTCATTTACTGTTTCCATAATTCAGTGCTTAAACCATCTTGATCACCTGTGTGTTTAATGATGATGTCTAGATGCTGCAGGAAATATGTTGCTCCAAGGCCAAGTGGAGAGACTCATAGTGTACATAACCCAGAAGCCTGGTTGTGGCCATCTGCACAGGCCAAGGGCACTCATCTTACCTGTTCCTGAAGGCAGAACGGTGGGCGCTTGTCTGGGAGCAAAAGCTGCAGCTCCAGCTGAGGGATCGGCACCATCTATCCCAGCTGTGGCCAATGCCTCCACCCAGGTGGAGCTGCTGAGGGAGAGACTGCAGTGCAGAGCTCAGACTGCAGAATGTGCCTGCACCTTTCTCCTGGGGAAGGGATAGGCAGAAGACCTCCCTGCAAAAGGTGTGCCCGGCTGGGGGGTCCTCCTGCAGCAGGTGGCTGAGCTGCAGGAGGGGATTAGAAGGCTCCATAACATCTGGGAGGCCAAGAGGGCGTAAGGTAACTGGTTCCAAGTGCAATCTGCAGTGGACTCACAGCCCATGGCAAGTCAACCACAAACTCCCCTACCGGAGGAGAAGAATCTGGGAAGACCTTACAGCACCTGCCAGTACCTAAAGGGGGCCTACGAGAAAGCTGAAGAGGGACTTTTTACAAGGGCATGTAGTGAGTGATAGGACAAGGAGGAATGGGTTCAAACTGAAAGAGGGTAGATTTAGATATCAGGAAGAAATTATATCAGGATTCTATTAATATGGACATCATTGGTCTTCTGCAGTTACATGGAAAAATTCTGCATTTCTTAGCTAGAAAAAATACATAGCTGAAACATAATTGTCATTGGAGCAATGCTTATGTTCATTAGGAGCATGGATAATAGAACCACATTAGAAAACCTGACAGATATTTTTCAATCTATTGCCATAAATGCAGAATTTGTGTTACTCATTAAGAGTAAGTTTAAAATGATCAAATGGGGGTTTTTGATAGGGGGGTTTGCTTCGGTATGATGACTGCAGGTGAATTGTCGGTAAGAATTTCTGTGAATAAGATTATGGCATTTGATTTGCCTAGACTTTGAGCGGTACCTTTTTGCTGGCACCTGCTTCATTATGAGTGAAGTTGTAACTGTCACAGCTGCTTCAGATTTAGTTCTTGTTTTATTATTCATGCGTTCTTAACTGAGGTTTTTTTTCTTTTGGACTGGTGGCTGCGAAGTGATGATAAATATGCAAGTGAATGTGGTTGTCTGAGGACAATGACTTGAATGCCCCCATATTTTAACTCTGCTCTTGTAGTAAGTTACCAGTAATGGGTTGAGAGTTTGTCCTTTCTCTATGTGATGGGACAGTTTTGAGGGACAACATTCAACTGCAGCGTTGACTTCAACACTTCTGCAGCTTCTTTATAGCTGTTTTCAGAGCTTGGAGAAGGAGGCTAATTTGAAGGAGCATCAAACCTTGAAGTCCATGTATTTCCTCTATATTCTGGCAGGTAGAATCAGCAGGGAGTAGAAGAGTAGTTTAAAATAAGTGTAGTTGGCATTGTCTAGAAAGTTTTATTGCAAAATAATTTTCCATCCTCTGTCTGGCTATTAACAGGTACTGCTAAGCATACAACTCTATGGTGGATTTGAAAAACTGTATTCTAGGTTTCTTTTGCTGATCCCAGAAGGTTTTTGCTCTACATATGGCTGGAAGCTCAGAAAGAATGTGTAGATTGTATTGATTGAAAACAAATTGTGAAAAAAATGTGTCATCTTAAGATTCTGAAATACTGTGTCTCTCCTTACGCTTTTAGTTCCTGCTGCCTTTTTCTTTTCCTTTTTTCTCATTTCCTGCTTTTCAGAGAGAGGGTGGAATATAATTAACAAGACTGAACAAGTTCTTGTAATTAAAAGCCTCAAATGTGAAACATACTTTTATCAATTCACTTCTTTGTTAGAGTTCAGTTCTAGAGCTGAGGTATCTGAGATTACTCCTGCAAATTAATATTATGGCCAGCATTTGAAAAAGCATTTATCATGGACAGTTCATGTATTTTCATGAGTGTTCAATAACTGGTCTCCAGCATGGGAAAATCAACCAAGTATTCTATTCCATCCTTCTTTTCCACTCTATTTCTTTCAGTGGGAGTGCATTCACTTAAAAATTATCTTTTAAAGCTTACTTGCTATAGACAGTAGAGAGGAATCAAGGGTAAACTTGCTGTGGCATTGTCTGAACTTAGGATGACATTTTCTGTTGTTCCTGACAACAGAAAAATCAAATGCTCTATAAAGTTTGGTGGCTTTAAAAAGACACAATGATTTGCATTTTTGCATTTAGTTCAGCTGCTGGCTCGTTTTATTTGTCCCCCTGTGGCCTTGACAAATGCAGGTTTCTGGTGAAAGCTAGTCTACTCCACCTTAATGAACAAAATGCTTGTAAAACTGAGACAAATTTGATAGTTTATGCCATGTATTTGTCGTAGGAATCACAATTAATAAATTGCTGATACATATTTTTGTTTTGAGGATTAGTGGAAATTAGATCTTCTCTAGATTTCTGTTGCTCTGGCATTAATGATTCTGGCTATTGGTATCCCCAGTGAAGCTGGATAAAGAAGTAGCATTTAACTCGAATGTTCTTGACTCAACCTTGCAGTAATAATAAGTCAAAACAACAAAGTCTTTGATGTTTGCTTTGATGCTTTTGAAAGGAAATGCTTTGACCTCACTTAGAAATACTTCATTTCGTATCTACAAAAAATCCATTAGTTGCCATAGAATGTTCAAAGTCTGTTGAATCCATATTTTCTTCCAAAAAAAAAAAAGCCTTGGTAAAATTTCAGACATTACTGTGTAGTTTTCATGTAGTTAGCAAACTTCTAGAGAAGATGGTTTCATTACTTTCCTCTTTAAGGATCATGTGCTTCTGCACTTGTAAAATAAGAAGAATAATAATAAAACAAGAAGCAAGGGAAATGTAAATAGCCGTAATAGTCAAGCTTGCACACTCAAATATGCAAGCCTGTTTTAGTGAGAAAACCTATTAGCAATTGTTGACTTCAGAAAGTGATCTAATTTATGAATTTTGCATTTCATCTCGTTTCAAAAGGCTTTTGTCTCTTTCTGACTCCTCGGGATATTAATTCCTGAGGAAATGTTTAGGTAGGCCTGACACTTTAAAAAAGGTTAGAAAGATGTTAGCAACAGTCCCCATTGTACTTTGTGAGGGAAAGTACTGGCTTTTATTTATAAACATGTTTTATAAACATGTATAAAATATTTATAAAAATTATAATCATTTATAATGTATTTACATGCCATATAAGCACTTGAAGATAGGGTTATTTCTTATCCTTAAGTCAGAAGATGTGTCTGCTCACAGCTACAGAGACAGAAGCCTATTTTGCCTCAAGTATCCTTGCAGCTAACAATTATTTGAGTCTCTCCTTCACTTATTTCAAGAAATTTTTGCAGGTTCTGTTCTGAGAAATCTGCTGGCACTGGTGGTGAGAGCTGCCCACTCATACATGTAAGTTCAGTTTTTGGAAGGAAGGACACTAGAGTTTTTAAGAGGGTTTGGTTTTTTTTTCTGTGGGCAAGTTACAAACCCCAATCTATAAAAAGTAAACCTGAGTAATGCACTATTTTGAAAAAAAATATAAATTTGGGAGCCTTGGGTTTGGAGGCTTTTTTCTTGGTGGAAAAACATTTGGATTTTTGCAGGAGTAGCTTTACCAGGTATTTAGACAATATTAATCAAAAATTATATTTAATTTTAAAAAAAAAGGCGTGCAGATCTCCTTGTGAAAAATTGCAAAAAATAATTTTTGTCTTTATTTGTGATTCTACAGATAAGTTTATTGTGGGCTATATTTTTATTTCATTTATATAGGTCATATTCATTTGTATACCTCATCTTCATTGTTTATCCAAAGTTATTCAAACAGGCTATATAAAGTAGATGTCATTGTAACTAGAAATAATAATCAGAACTGGGTGTTGCAAGAGGGATCATCAGCTAAAATATGCACATACTCCATTAGAGTCTTTTCTGTGGGAAAAAGGATGGCAGAACTTTCTCCTTGCTCCTAATACAGGCTTGTGTGTCATATCTAACCCTTAATACAATTTAAAGCTCTGCTTGCAGATCTAAATGTGATGTAAATTATATTATTCTATTTAAAAACAAAGTCTTTATTTTAGGGGTCTTACACCTACCACCCAATTTTTCTTGATCCCATAAAAATAAATTTAAAGTCCTGGACAGTCCAATGTTGTTTCATGCTCTTAAAACAGCAAAACCCCTGCTATTGGTGTACAGATGGCATCAAAAACTGCAAACAGCTTTTAAGAATCCTTCAAGGACAATTACTTCTAAACCTTTATGAAAATAAGACAAAGCAACTTTCTCAACCCCATTTTTTCTGGCTAATAATTGGAAGATTTAGAGCTGCCAGCCAAGTGGTTTTAGCTGTGACAGCTGGAAGTATAGCTCCTTTCTTAATTTTACTCTCTGCTAATCAAGTGTTTCTGAACCTCTTTGAAAACTGTGATTTTTTTTTTTTCCAGAGTAAACTTATGCTGCCTTATTTCCTCTTCTTTTTGTCTTTGTTCCCCTCCTAACAAACAAAGCCTTAGCATCGCAGGAGGAAGAAAAAAAAACTTTTGTAGAACTTGTTTTCGTTTTTTATAAAGTTTTACTTTGTTTCAAGTGAGCAATGTAAGCCTCACCACATTTTCCTCCAAGCAGAAGGAGGATATGCCTTAAAAGAAAAGTAAGAAACCACTAACTTCTTTGCTCCTTAAATTAAAACCAGAAATTCCCAATACCATTACTAGCTAAACAAAATGATACTCTTCATGCAGACTTCTCTCTTTGGAGAAGAATCAGAGAAACCAAATACTTTGAGGCAGATATTAGTCATGACACTTGACAAGCTAATAGGAAGTACCAATAAACTATGATGTGATGGTAGTATGAAAGTGTCCATTCAAGCTGTATGGTTAAAGTCTGTTTCTGTGAGCTGAATCTGGTCATTCACAAAGACAGTAATACGTTACAGAATCATAGAACATCCTGAGTTGGAAGGGACCCATCGGGATCATCGAGTCCAGCTCCTGGCCCTCTGCAGGACAAGAGTCACACCATGTGCTGAGAGTGCTGTCCAAATTCTTCTTGAACTGTGTCAAGGCTGGTGCTGTGACCACTTCCTGGGGGAGCCTGTTCCAGTGCCCAACCACCCTGTGGGTGAAAAACCTTTACTTGATATCCAACGTAAACCTCCCCTGACTCAGCTCATGGGAAATGGGACAGCATGACAAAACTCTAAATGACAAAGCTTCCCAAGTGAGTTCCAGTCTGAATCTGCACCAAAACATGACAAATCTCCATGCATTCAGTCTTGAATCACATTTGAATTACATCACAGATCAGTGCTGCTCTTCTTTGTGAGTGCTGTGGAGAAGATTTCTAAGTGTTCCTTTCTCACAGGAGAGAGAAATCTCCCAGTTTTTCAAACCCTACCTGATTTATCCTGGCACGCCTGTAAACTTCCTGTCCATTGCACATGCCCAGCATGAGAGAGACCACCTGCTTTTGCTCTGCACAGTTGTTGCCTTCCCAGAATAATCATTCTGGGCAGCTGAGGCACAACACGTATGCACAAACCAGCCTTATCGTGTACCATGGGCACCAAAGGCTTGACTGCAGTGCAATATGCCTGAGGAGATAGGACGGCTGTTTTCCCTGATGCTGAATGACAGCCACCAAAGTCTAGAGGATAAATGAGTTTGAAGAACCCTTAATAAGAAGAGCCCATTTTGGGGCAGGTTTTATCCTGCTGCTGAAACAGATATTGAGGCTGTTTTGTCTGTCTCAGGGGATTGGCATTTACTGGCTGCATTGGTACTCCTCACTGGAGCAATGCTTTTGACCTTGATGTTCACAGCACTCACCTCCAACCATTCCCTGCCAGGACCATTGCCTACTGCTCCCACTAGCTGCCTTCCCTGCCAGTTGTTCTTTCTCCCTCTCTGCCGCTTTACTCCATCAGCCAGTCTGCCGTTATCTCCCCATCTGTTCATTTCCACTCTTGCTGTTCTCTCCTCCCCAGCCACATTTCTCTGCAGCCCCTATAGGGTTTCAGTTCTTTTAGAAAGGATACACGTATATTGATCAATCCACCTGGAGCCTTCCTCTTTTTTTTTTTTTTTTAAGAAGAAAGGCTCAACCCCTTCTCATTACTCTTTTAGTATAAACTTGTTTTTCCATCAAGAGTGTGAGCCACTGCATTCCTTTAGGGTAACTTATCCAATCTAAATGAGTAGACAGGTTAGCTGTTTATGCTTTCTAGATACATTTTCTCCAATTTACCATTTAGTTATGTTTGACAGGAATCTTGCCAAGAGTTGCAAGAATTACCCAATCTGTGTGTGAATCGAGTTTGATCAGCTGAAGCTTTTGATCCATTACAGGCAGCTTCCTTTACTGATCAAGGTCAGCACAGCCCTAGTGAACTCCCCACTGAAGTTTCCAGGGAGAACCTGCCAGCATGTCTGAAGATCTCCAGAGGAGAATAGAAATTTACTTCATGTCTCCTGTGCAGAAGACTGATCATACATCCCAGTGGGATAACTGATTTTTGTTATTTAAGAGTAGGACCGCAGTTCATGTGCATTCATTTTGTGATGAATTGTAGTTAGGTCCTGTTTTGGGGAAACTCCAACAATCAAACCTTTGCTTGATTTCTGTCCTGAATTTGTGCAAATTAGCATTCCTGTATTTCTTCAGTGTGTTATACATTTTGTATGAGAGCTGCAGCTTTCAGAGTATTTCTCTGTTTATTTGAGTGCCTTCTGTATTATGTTCATGGCCTCCAAAATGCTTGTAATCCCTCCCAGCTTAGTGTGATCTCTGAATTCAATAAAACATACTCCTTGTTCCATCATCTAGCTCACTGATAAAAATAATGAATACTACCATACTGAACATAGTCTCTTGTGAACTTCACCCAAGTAATCCTTGCATTTCTCAGTAATTAGATGTTGTTATCAATAGCTGTAAGCCTGTTTTAGTGTTGTTTGCCTTAGACCACATCTCCGTTTCTGCCTGTGAGGATATCATTTAGTAACTGGCTTATTTGTGCGCACCATTTTTTAACCTGTAAGAGCCTTTCATTTTTAAGCATGTTGTTTCAGTATTTTGGAATAAAACTTGCACTCTTGGCTTTGGGGTTTTTTAGGACTCTAGTATTCAGCACCGTATGTCTTTCCTTTTAGTCCCAATCTGATGTTTTAGCGAATGTGCACTCATGCTGGTTTGCAGCTGTAGGGACAAGGGTCTCATATGGCACAATGGAGTGCTTCCACCTGTTTGTGTCTTTGATTTGCTTTTAAAATGTAAATTGTTGCTATGTTTAGAAGAGCTGTTCAGTGCATCTTAGCAATTAAAGCTGACATTATTGTATGCAAGTGCCAGAAGAATTATTTTTGATACACAGTAAGTGATGTCAGTGTCAGATATAATAGGTGGGTATGGTGTACTTGTCTGTGGCAGCCTTCTCATTTTGAGTCTAAGTGAAAACGAGAAGTAGTGAACACATGATTGATGAATCTATTTTTCCTTCCTGTGGAGTAGCAGTTTTATTTAAAATTACTTAGCTGATTTTTTTTATTCACGTTTTCACCTGAAACTGAAAGTATTTGTAAATTTTTCTGTTAGGGATACTTGGGGTCCAAACTTGCAGTGCCTACCTCCCTTTGTAAGGATTTCTGCTACTGGGGAAACCCTGGAAAGAAATTTTTCTTAGAGCACTTGATACTCTCAGTCAATGTACTGTTCTTACTATCTCCCTTGAAGTGCTCTAGTGTTTCCCTTCACATTTAGTCAGCTTCAATTGCTAAATATAGGTATGGGACTGGTACTGCTCTTGCTCAGTTAGGGTGGTTTATTTGGCATGGTAGTTTAAAGGGAATATTTCTTCACTCCATCAGGCACAGAGACTTCAGTGTTCCATGGCCATCTGTGGAAAACAAGGAAGGAAGCCCCTTTCCCAGGTGCAGCAGTGGGAGATACAGCATGGTTCTTGGTCAAGAGTTGATATGTCTGTCACAATGGTGACAAGACTAAATTTGATCCAAATTTAATGTAAGCATGAAATTCTGCTCTCAGGAAACATGAGATTTACACATGAATTATGGGGAATTAGTAGTTATGCAGCTGAAATAGCAGTGTCTATTTGTTTAGACCTCAAGATGAATGGATATCTGGCAACGTGATGCAGTTACAAAAGAGGCAAATGTTACTCTTCTGTGAACGTGGGGAAGTAATTGGTCTACACAGCTAAATAAATGTCACTCAGGTGTCATATGTACTGCTGTGTCTAACCGTGGACACTGCACTTTTCAGCAGTGGTTGAAGAATGTGTTTTGCATGGCAGGAACTTTTGTTAGAGATCTAGAACTATGTCTATGGGGAAATGTTCTGTTTTAAATTTATTTTTTAAAAATAAGCTAATTGGGAAGTGCAGTCAATATCTGTTTTTGTATACGGTATTACTAAAAAGAGGGCAGGCTATGTTTGCAATCTTTCACACTGAAATGTTTAAATATCACATTAGAAAAAACATTTTCAGAGATGGCCTATATATATGTCCTTCATCAGAGCAAAATAGTCAGCCAGAGTTTTTAGTATACCTCCTATGATTTTGTCATCCTTTCACAGAAAATTTCCCCTTCTTTGGTTTTGCTGGGACTCTCTATTTTTAAGGGTTTCCCAAGAAGAAAGTGTTTTCACCCTATACTGAAAATCTCCTTAATACAGTATATACTGAAAGAGTTTTACCTGGTATTTACTTTACCTGGCCTTTTTGCACTAGACTGGTGAGCTGCAGGTTTAGAGGAAAGCCATGAGAACACCATTAAAAAAATTCCACTATTTTTCTTAAGCAGAATAAGCAAAATATTACGTCAGCTAATAAAGTTGCATTTCAGAGAGCTTCCATGGATGTTGGGAATGTGTATATGAAGGACTTTCAATAACATGGTACTAGAGTTATCTTTAATTACCTCTGAATGAGAGACAAAGCTTTGTTTTATATTATCTGTTCTAAATATATATGACAGTTGGGAGTAATGGCAACCAAGCTAAAATGGATTCAATTCACCTTTTCCCTACTCATTATTCACCATTTCTTTTCCTAGTTGCTTCAAAATAGGAGAAGGAATGAGACTTGCGTGGAGTCTGAAGGAAGACACAAAACCAGCCTGCTTAAATCCCAGATAATATTCCTGCAAAAATCTGGTGCCTCTCATAGATAACTCAATTACACATTTGCATCATTCACTATGCAAATGGTCGTATTGAACTGTTCTGTACTGCACTGTGGTTTTGAGCATTATCTGAGCTGAGAAGGAAACTGGCTCCCAAAGCAGCACATATTATTTCAGCTAAAGAATGAGGCTGTTTTTTCTCCAGTACTGCTTCATAAAGCAAAATAGAGTGGGCAGCAATAAATTGAGCCAAAGAGGTAAAAGGGAAAATAATCACATTCCGTACTGCGTCCAAACATCTTTGATTGCTTAGTGTCTGTCTTATTCAGGGCAATATGTTCCTTTCTGCTACAAGGCATGGAAGAAATCAAACAGAAATACCAGCTCTATCCAGATGATTAAGTTTGGGGAGGGAACAGAAGGCGTTCAGTGTTCTGTTTTTCTTCTCAGGAGTAGCAGAATTCACTCTGTATAGCACAATAGTATGAGATCTTCCATTTGTTTTGTTTTGTTCTGGCATGAGGCAGAAGGGGGAATAGAGGAGCCAAAGTAACCAGGTGGATGTGAAGACCTTTATTTGCTAGTACTTTTGACTAGGAACATGTGCAGTGGTTTTCCTTGTCTCTGATAAACTCCCAAGTTTCCTGGGCGTGTGTACTTACAGACAGACCAAAGATATCCAGCTGACGAAATGGAAAAACTCTTTCTTCCAAGAATCACCATTATCATGAGACAATTTATATAAATGTGCACTTTTCTGGAAGTATGCTCCTTAAGTCCTCGAAAAATTCACTGCACAGTGATTTGGTTTGGGTGCAAACTGTTATCAAGAATCACAAAACTTGTTCTATTTTTCAATCTAGAGATTCCCAATATAAACAGGGGGGGAAGGGGGGGGAGGCGAATGATTAACAGAGACATGTAATTTCTTGCATATCAGCCTAGTATTTTTCAAAATACTTCCAATGGAGTGCCCTCAGTAAAGTTGGAAAAAGAAGGTTCAAAGCATAAGTTGTGGTTGCCAATTTACAGCTGCTTGGTTGCAAAGTAATCTGGATGAAAAGGGATAAGAAACTGTTTGGAGATATTACAGAGATATTGTAGAGATGTCTTGCTCTCTTGCAGGTTGTCACCTGCATGGTGCAAGGTCATTATTGTTAAAGAATACTGTTCTTGCTCTCTTGCTCTGCTTCAGATCACTTGCTTGAAACAAGTCATTTGTACATTCTAGAGCTCCTGAAGAACACTTCCCATCCAAGGTTTTCTGAAGAAATTGATTAAGTTGAGAGGTCCGGTGAAAAAAATGGATGGAACTGGGCAGATTAGGGACACTGCTGCATGACGTGGGGAGGCAATAGAGTATCAGAAAAAAACCCTACAAAACTAAATGCTGATAAGAACAGGACTGCAGGTGGCCTATTCAGTGTCCTTCTTTAGACTTGGACTCATTATTCAAGTCAATAGTCCTTCCTTTCTGACGAGGAATTGTGAAACCCATAAGGTCGAGCACTTGCAAATTGGAAATGCTGGACATGTAGTTGAATCATATGGGATTAATTTAGGACCTTTGTACATATGCATTATGATGCATCTGGTTAATTATATGCTTAGGGAGGCTCTCCTCTGTACTTTCCACAGAACCTTTGCTGGCTCAGAGCTGGATTTACTTTAGGACTGTATATAGAGGGGGCAACTCATAGCAAAGTAAAGTAAAGGACTCCAAGAGGACTCTGTAACGTGGGTAATTGGGTTTCTGCTTTGCCTATGGCCCAGAATTCCTCTATGGTGCTAGAAAATTATGTAAACATAAAGATTCTCAAGCATAACTTCTCACTCAGTGTTGCTTATTTTCTGTGGGCTTTTTTATAAAGAACTGCAGCTTGATTAACTTAAGTTGGGAACATATCTGTAGCTGGGGCCAGTTTAATAGGCACTGTGGTCTGAAGGTGAAAAGTACAATAAAACATGAAGTAATCTGAAAGATCAGGCATAGGCTCCTCAAATTTGGTTGCCCAAATGGAGCTGACACTTTTGATCATTCTTGTCTTAATCTTTGTGCTTCTGTTCTCAATGTGTCAGGGACATGAAAGAAATCGTGCTCAGTCAGTTGTAAACAATGAGGTAGACAAAAACTTTCATTTGGGTATATATATGTCCTTAATTTTCATGTACATTTATTTGAAATATGCTTCTATCTGTTGTATTATATTATATTGGTCTTCACTGGTGACAACAGAATAAAGTTTTTTTTAAGGATGGCTTAAGGAGAACAGGAGCCTTGCTTGTGGGTTTTTGGGGAATTAAGGGCAAGGAGTGCTGCTTCTTTCTTTTCCTCTTCTTTGCCAGGAATGTCAGACACAGGGAGAAGAATGTAATAGAATTGCATTGGATAGAGATCCCTGGGGAAGACTGAGTCAGAACACTGTGGGCACCAGAGGCCAAAGCACTGTTGTTCTTAGACTGCAGAGCCAGGGATGAGATGCATAATTGTCCAAAAGACAATGGAAAGACACAGAACGAGAATGTGTCTGATGTAAATTACTGGTGCTTTTTGGGAGACTTGTGTGGTTGTCATGAGCACTATCCTCTTCATATGGATTGTTTTCTGGTTTTGTTTGGTAGTGCTTTGCTCCCCTCTCCTCCAGTTTGCGGAGTGCTCACAGAAGAAAGAAACTACATGGAAACATGTAGGTTCAGTGAAAAGGCACTTTGTATTTTGTTTAACTGCCTTGAAAAGCTATTTTGTACCAACAGCAACAGTTGAAATAAAGCAAAGAGAGTGTGGGCAAACCTTGGGTTTTCCCTCTCATGAGAAGTAGGTACTCATCTCTCTACCTAATTCTTTGAAAGTTCGATATTGCACCTCCTGGGCACTGTGTTCATGCTCCTGTGCAAGGATGAGCTGATGCCAGGATTCCCCGGGGTGGGATGCTTTTTGTTGTTGACCAATAGCAAGCATCAGCAAAGAAGTCATAGGCTAGTGCACTTACTGTAATATATTTGATTTAACTATGTCGTGCTTATTTAAAATATTTATTAATTACATTTCAAATACTTCTTCTGACTTGCTAACTTGTTTTTAATTAAATCCTTGTTAAGTTGATTGACTTAATTGAAATAAATGCAACACCCTGATGAGAACTGGGTTATTTTGAATCTAGTTAACCTTCAAATGAAAGTGGTATTTTTTTCTACAGTGTAATTACAGGTGAGATTAGCTTATTATGCACATAATGAGTGACCTTTCATCTTGTCCAAGGTAAATAAATACACAGAGGTATTTTCTGCATGAGTAGAAAGTACACAAGTTTTAATATAAGATGCAAACTTACTGTTTGTTTTGTCTTTTGGGGCTCTCCTTTGCTCGGAGAGACTTGCTATTTTTATCACTAAAGTTCTGAAAGACATGAGTCAGGAGAGAGGCCCTCATGTCAGGTGCTATGCAGAACCTTGGAAAGAATAAATGGATTCAGCTACTGAATCAGGCTTCATTTTTGACTGCAACTTGTGTTTTCTAGGCTGCCTCTGGATGTCCTTGTGCTGCTACCTCTTGAATAAAAATGAAGCTTCAAAACTGTAGTTTCTCTCTCTTTCTCCTTCTATAAGACTTGCCAGTTCTCTTTAAAAAAACATGATTAAAAGCCCTAGTGATTGTTGAGTAGGCCTCAAGTGCAGAATCATTCCCATCAAGGCTTCACTTTATTTTTCAAGGCCTCATTCATTGGGAATACTTCTGTTAATTGTATTGTTATATATCTTCGTAATTCATCTGGGTGCTGATATGGGATACAGAACTGCTGTGTTTTAATGAGTGTGATAATGACTTGAGATGTAGCATACACATAGAAGAAATAGAGAAAAAATAAAATTATACTTTAATTGACAATATCTGTGTAATATAAAGGATATAGGCACCACCACAACCCAGAAAACATAGCATCAAAATGTAAAGAATCCTGACTTAGCATCATGAGTAAGTCATACATTGTGTTCCTGGATATGTCACACAATGCATGCATTGTTTTCATCAGCTATAAAATAAGGAATAGCCGTTCTTATTTACTTCTGCAAAGTAAGTAAATTTAAAACTTACATCTAAATATCTTGATCCTCTTTTTCCCACCATTATGGCAGCGTGATGTAGAGTACTGAAGGTAGAAGCCAAAGTGGTCTTGTTTGTTAAGTTTTGTTACTACCAATATCATCAAGACCCATTTGTCACCAGCATCTGAGGAAAGGACAGTGGGGTTTCATGGTCAGCAAAATAGTACCAGTGTAAATTCTGTAACAACTTTCTTCAGTATGCCTGGAGACCTTCTTCAAAATGCAGAATAATATCCCACAATACATGCATTATTTCCTCAAAACTAATAGGAGTTGTAAAATTAACAGTCAAATTGAGGCCCCTTTAGAGGCAAAATTTATTTTTTACATTGTGTAGCTGTGCCAAGCCTTTCCTTTGTTAGGTTTGAGGTTGTATGAACTGCTGTTCATCCTGCATCTTCCTGATCAGAAAAACACAACTTGTGCATATTCAAGGTTCAAACCACATTGATTTGTGATGGTAATGGAATGCTGATTTAGGCCTTGTGCTGAGGAAGTGAAAAATATTTCATTCATTTGATCCAGGTGCAGACTGTAGATGAGGGAAGGGAGATGAAACTGGATTCCATATAAAACATATTTGCATGGGCTTTTCCTCAAATTCAAGAGCAAGAATTGTAGGAGGTAATATTTTCCTTTTATATTTTAACAGCATAGTAATGGTCCCACACACACTAGAAATCATTGCTATTGTCACCTGTCAAGCTAATCAGGCTTTCAGTATGAGCTGATATTAAGTTGTTAAGATATCATTCAAAGTCGTATATAAAAGATATTAGGTGCTGATTAACTTATAGAATGACTAAGTCCATAAGTGTTAGTTTGTCTACAAGAAGGATTTAATAACATGAAAGTCAAAACTGATGATTTCACAATGCAAGAAATCATGTTCTTTTTTTTTTTGCTTCAGTTGTCTGTGGCCAATATTTTCAATATTCTGACGCTGTCCTCCCCCCTCCCCTCAAATGATTGGTGTTTTCCTCTTTTACTCAGCCCATTACCTTACTGAGTTCTTTTTTCAAATAAATTGTAAATGAGCATTTAAAAAGGCAAAATAAAGACCTTATTATTGTCTGATATGCATCATGATGTTGTAAAACGAACAGCAATCCAAGTCACCAGTTACTCATGTCCATAAGATACCAGTGCAGAATTCCAAACTGGAAACAAAAATATTACAAATCCTTAGTAGCAGCAGAGAGGGCAGAGGAATCTGAAGAGCCAGATGGGGACAGTGTGCTGCCCCACATTGAGGCAAACAAATGTCATGTAAAAACTTCAAAATCTGACTCTGAACTTGCTTACCATGGAACTTTCCTTGGATTTATTAACTTTACATTGACCCCAGGCTGTACCACACTAAAGGAGTTTTATGTAAACATGGCATCTTTGAGGCAGCAGGAACCCAAGCAGGAGTACCAAAATCTGGCTCTGGTGGCTCACACATGAGCATATGCTAGGGAGGTTCCTCATCTTAATTGTTTAAAATGTAGTACCCTTGGATCATTTTTTAACCAAATTCATCTTTCTTTCTGTTAGCCTTTGCTACAGCCCTTACTGTTTGAATGGCTTGGAGGAGACAGCTGATAACTGAAGCCTAGAAACTGCTACTGGTTTCCTGACCTGAGCTTAACAGTCAGGCAGATGGCAAAAGTACGCTTGCCACATGGATTGGCTACTTATATGTACCTTTAAAAGGTTAAAACATCCTGTTATTTTTTCATCATATTTGGCAACAGCCAACTCTTTTATTCACCCTGAGTTTGGGTTTTTTTCTTGTTTTTTATTTAAAGCTTTTCAGCTCTTTTGAAAGACTGAAAATCAGTTTGCAGTTGTTCAGGGCTTCTGAGTACCACTGCATGGTGCTCAGTCACCAGTAGTGGCTGAAAATTATTGTCACTTAGCTGCTCTCAGGAAGGCTGCCTTGTGGCATGTTTGGGGACCATCACAGCTGGCTCTTAGTGACACCTGCCCTGACACTTCCAGGAGGCTCCTGTGCCACCCACTGCCAGCATTTTAGGAGAGGTCAGTTCCAAGTGGTATGGCTCAGGGGTAAGGTTATAGCAATAGATAAAACTGCTGGGTAAGGGATGAGATATGTTTCACAGTCTGTTTGAAAAAGCTCCCACTGCATCTGGCTGGGAAGCAATTTGTTTTGAGGATCTGTACAGCCTCTGAGTTTCTGTAGCTGTCAGTCTAACACTGTAAATTTATAGTCAGTATTCTCTCAAAAGTCAATGATATATTTTAATAAATTACTTTTTATAATACTTTTTTAATACTGCCTTAAGTGGTGGTAAATTATATTGTTAAGAAAAAGGCTCTTCAAATCTAAAAGGTAAATTAGAAATGAGAAGGATGAAGCTCCTAAAAATTTTGCATATTTTTATGCCTCTCAATTCTCAAGTGAATATATATGACTACTGTTGTACCAACAGAGAAATATTATTATTTTAATTCCTCTGATGTAGGCAATCAATTAAAATATTATACCTGTCAGTTTGTCCTTGGTCTCTGTAAAGGGCTCTTATTTAAGTTTTCTTGCTCCTTAATAACTCGGTTCTACTCGGTTGAAGCTTTGAAGAGATGAAATTTCCTTTCTCTGGCAAAGAATAAGATCAAAGATACGGTAGCTTGAGGCGTTGATATTTTCTTAATTGGAGCAAGTTTTTTGTTCTCCTTCTTAAAAGTCCCATGCAGAAATTAAAGTACAGCTTTTTTTCCAATCCTCTTGTTCTTTCTCACCAAGATGATCAATTACGAGCCTTATTTGCGAGGCTTTGGACCCTGTGGTTTTGGAATGTGGTCTCACCTTTTTCTTCTGTTAAATCTTCTATCAAGAGACTCTGGGAAGGAAGCAGAAACTCTTTTCTTTCCATCACAACACTGGAGGTTGTGCTATTGTGATTTTCTTTCAGAAAAGGAAGTTTCTTCTACTGAGGTATATTCAGCTGAGAAATGCTGTTGGACAATATTACATAGTACTTTGCTCTTCCACTTACTCTTTAATTAACAAGAGTTAACATACTCATAATTTATGTAGATTGTATGTCTATAGGCTAAAAGTTAACCTATAATATACCTGTTCTGTCAGAATCTTCTCTTTAAGTTTCAGCATCTGCCAATATATTTTTTGTATCTGAGGTCCAGTATATTCCAGTTTGTAGTCACAAGGCAGTATGTTTATATTTGCTCTGAACTCACATCAAATTCAGAATGTTATGATTTTGATACACTTCAAGTATTTTGATTTAAAGAGTCAATGCATGGTCAGATTTGTCCACTGATGTTTCTTTGATGAATGCACTGAAACAGAGTTGTGATTTACCAAATGCTGCCATGGTCAGGCAGCAGCCTTTCAAACAAAGGGTACGTTCTGCCCTAGAGTTTCTGTGTGATGTTGGGCTGGTGAGTTAACATTTCTGTGTCTGAAGTCTGCTTCTCTAACAGGGGAGCCAGAGTCTTCATTATTCTCTTGTTCACTGAGAATGTATAATCTTAACAACTAAGACTTTTGTGCAGTCTGTAGCACAGGTAAGATGTTCTCCATCTTACCTGGAGTAGTTAGGCAAATGAAGGTTTTAACTTGCAATGTGTAAGTAATACCTATTATGGTCTTGTCAAACATAGACCTCTAGAAATGCTACCAAATTCTGTGTCTCAATGCCTTTTAATACCCACAGCCCAAGAAAGAGGCTATCTTGGCTCTGAGGCAATGTCCTGGGCATGCATTTCTAATTGTATGGATGCCCAAGTTGCCTTGGGAGGGAGACATTCCCAGCTTACTCATCTGTAGCTTATTTTATTCATTATAGAGGTCACTCAGTGACCTCTGTTGCAAACTGTTGGTGCAGTGGCAACAAGTTGTCTGTTTAAAAGCTGATGATCCATTTTGCAGATATTGACTAGACTCCCTTTTCTCAAGAACCCAAATGATCACTTTACCTTTGTTTTGTGGAAAAGAAAATGTCACTATTTTGGACTGCATTATTTTTCATTGAACATGCTTTGCCCATTCAGTTTCATGCTCCCTGGGGGAGAGGTCCTTCATTTCTCAGTACATTATCTATTGCTATAGCACTGCATACAGAAATGAGAGGAGCTACAGCAGGTCTGTGTGTCCTTTATTAAAAAACCCCCTGTGTTTCTGAGGAGTCTGGAGTACCTCATTTCAGTAGGATTTACCAGTGATGTCAAGGCCTTAAAACAATAAAGGTCACAACATTTTATCTAGACTCAGTTGAGCATTCTTTTAGGTTAGCTTTCAAGCATATATTGTTTTAGTTCCAATAGATATTTATTAAAAGTGTGACTATTAGGCTGTCTTAAGACCAAGGCTGGTTCATGAAGCTGCAGACAAAAATACGTTGTTGGAATGATTTAATTTTATGCAGGAAAGAAATAAGCTTTTTCCCTGTCCTTCATTCCACTGTCTGATTTGCTTTGTTTTCCTTGTGACAGCTTTTAGATCCTTTTTTCTGTGAACTTAAAGGACCTTTCTGTAAGTCCCATTAATGTGAAATTAGCTGTTTTCATTCCCTGTGAAAAAGATACAGTCACTCTTAGACAATGCTGCCTTTGATAGCTTCTGTGAACCAAGACCTCTTTGCACAGGTAAAAGTGAAGCACAAGGGCAAGACACTCTGTAGAAAGTTGCCATGATAATCCATTTTTCTATGAGCACTCTTAGGCAGAAGTATTCTGTATGAGTGTCTTTGAAAGACAGACCTGAAACATTGATTTTTGGTCACGTAAACCTAGCTAGGATATAAGTACAATAAGAATCAATGCAGTATTGGCAGGAAAGTGGATTAGATTGGTTTTGCCTTTAGCTTGGTGAGGAAGTAAAAGCACTGTTAGCAAAGCAGTCAGCAAATACATGGATTTAAGTAATTTTCCCCCAGAATGATAGGTGATAACCTCAAAAGGCTCTATTATCACTAATTTCCAGTAAAATGGGAAGGAATGAGGACTGAAAGATCTTATTGCTTATACTGAATTTGTTTTTTAAAAAAAGTATCAGCTCAAACATAGCTTTGTGAAATTCTGGACCCAGTGAATCAATAGCAAATTTTTAAAGATGAAATTCAACCTCTTCCTCACTCTCTGCTTTGCTGTCTGGTTTTCCAAAGTGAACATTTTAATTGCCCAGTTATGTATACAGGTCACTCTTTCAAAGGCAAAACCAATTATTCAGAGAAAAAAAACCCACAGAATAAAACTGATACTGTATTTACTGACTTTGCTAAGTGTATATATGAGCATGCTGCTTATGAGAGAAAAGTGCCAATCAAATGGGTAGAGGCCTTGCAGTTTGAGAGTTCCTGAGTAGCTTAGGTAAGCTTTGAAACCAAATCGTTTATTAACTCTGCATGATCTCTGTTCTTCAATCTAGAATTTGATCTTAGAGTTGCACCTCTTTCACTGTTCTGAATTATAATGAAGCAAAATGAGGCCAAAGTGGTTTGTTTGAGGGTTTTTTGTGGGCCACAGGACACTGTCCAATGCAGTTTGAGTGTGAAGAGGACTGAGAGGACTCTAGATGGGCAGTTACCATTTACTGAGGCATGGGTTCACTGGGGCTTTGGATTTCTTTTTTTCATTTGTTTCTGGATCTTGGATTTTTAGAGACAATTCAGATAGTCTGAGCTTCCAACATTTTTTACTGGGAAGTAAGTTTTGCAGGTATCAAGTAGTTCTTTTCTTCCTTCCTATAGCTCTCATAGGTTTTCTGTTTGGAGCAGCAGGTGGGGCGCTCTTATCTAGTAAGGGCCCAGGTGTTCTGCACAGGGAAGGTGCCATCTTACTACATCCAAATTCAGAACTAAGGTATCAGTTTCAAAATTACTCTGTTGCAGAGTTTAATACAATAGCTAAAAACCTAGCCAAAAATAAAGTTGAAGTTTCTTTGTTTTCTTTTTTCAAATCACAGGTGTCAGAAAAAAAGTTAACATTGGAATTTAGGTTTCAAAATGAGCCTTAAATTCTAGTTCTTGTCTGTAGAAGGACTTCAGATCTCAGTGGATATCAAAGTAGTTTAGTGTAGTGCATTTGTTTAAATAATATGGTCATGACAGCTTCTTCACCTTTTACTCAGACTCTTTAGTTAGGATCTGACTCTTTACCTGAAGGATATTATCTTACAGAATAAGGACTTCCCTTCCTGTAGCCTTTCAGAAGCACACATTGCTCATAATCATTTAAGGACACTGAAAGGTGTTCAAGGGGTCAATCTGAAAGAAGACTTTTGAACATTTCACAGTTATGTATACACAATACTTCAAGAAAATTCTCTGGGTTTTGTTTAATCTAAATTCAATCATATAGTAGTATTTTAGGTATTTTAAAATTTTTTATAGTGAGACTTTAGAATTAAGCTTCATTTAATTTGTTGTACAGTCCTACAGTAGCTGGAGATATCAGGAAAATATGCCCCCCTGCTTTGTGGGCCTGTTGTTACACACCACACTTCTCAAGCAGTGATTTCTTGATGTGATGTAAAGGAGTAAGTGAGGATGAAAGGATAAAATGGTGGACTGCTTCTTAGGAGAACTTCCTTCTAGCAGAATTTTAAAATGTAATGCTCTATGCAGAAAGCCTTATTTCTGGATTTTTGCTGTGATGATTAATGAGATTGATGAAAAGTTTTCCAGTTTCTCTTCTTCATCACAATATATTATTCACTCTCGCCAGATTATGCAAGCAGAATGTGGAAAAACAGCAGAGGCTTGGCTACATTTTAGTGCTGATGTTGCTCCTGCACATCTGGTTTATTATTTGCTTTTAAGACTTTTGGTAAAATTTTCTGCCACTTAACAATGGGGATTTGTTTTGCTTTAAAATCCGGGAGTATTTGGGGATATGTAACACCTAAATTCACTCTCCAGTTATGTGCATTAATGGCACGGTTTTGTCTTAAACTGTTTAACTGTGTTTGCAAGATGATGCTTGAATGCAGGCATCACCTGGCATTCTAAGACTGATTTTTTAGGTAAAAAATGTGGTTATTCTGTGTGTATAATATAGCATATATTTTATAACATACACATTTCTTTGTGCATTATTAGTCACACTGGGATTCTGAAGTGGTCATACTTTCTCATCCAATTTTACATATTCTCTGATTACTTTGGAATTTCTTTCATAGCTCAGCATAATTTTGGTGAATTGCCACTATGCCTTAAATTACATGGAATACAGATTACAACTCTGAATATATTGCCAGAACTACTTTCTGTCATTTATCTTCCTTTCTTCTGTTTACTAAAAGGCACTGAAAATATGATTATTTAGGAACAAGGCTTAATGAGGGCTGTACTTTCTGTACAAAGCTGTTACCATGCAGTGACAGGACAACAGGAAAGGAAACTGAAAGAGGGCAGATTTTAGATTAGATAATTAGTAAGAAATTCTTTACTGTGAGAGTCGTGAGGCACTGGAACAGGTTTCCTGGAGAAGTTGTGGATGCCCCATCTCTGGAAGTATTCAAGGTCAGGGTGGATGGAGCTTTGAGCAACCTGGTCTAGTGGATGCTGTCCCTGACCATGGCAGGGAGATTGGAACTAGAAGACCTCTGGAACAGATTTCCTGGAGAGGTTGTAGTCTTCCTCACTGGAGATATTCAAGAATTGTCTGGACACAATCCCGTGCAATGTAGCAGGGAGGATGGAACTGGTGACCCACTTTGGTCCCTTCCAACCTGACTTGTTCTGTGATTCTCTGGTCTTTAAGGGCCCTGCCAACACAACCATTCTATGATTCTACAAAATAAATGCAAAATCATCTAGCTATCAGTAAAATATGATTAAAAATTTAATTTAGTACCTTCATTCTTTACTTATTACTTATTTTTATGGTGCAAGATGAGAAGTTGTAGAAAGGTTCAATGTTTCTTCTGCTTTTATATTAGAAATACATTTTAGTCCACTAATTTTATGAGACTGTGTGTCTTTGTAGAGAAATACTAGCAGCTTTCCCAGAATAGAATGAGCCCGAGATTGTCTCTCCCTTAATGCTAGGACAAGCCATTGCACAGCTGGAACAGTGTCAGAAGGTCAAGACTAAGGAGTGACAGCTATCGAGACAGATTTATCTAGGTCATTTGCTATCATTCAGCTGTCTGTTTACAGCTGTGCACCAGGGAAGTCATAATAATAGAAATAATGCTCTTTGGAATACTACTTCAATTAGGTTATGTTTATTCAAGCAGCTGATTGCATTATCAAAATCATATTTAGAAGAATTTAAAAGTACGCAGGAAAAAGCTGTGCAGAGGAGGCATTTATGTGGAACATACATCAAAATCTGCCATAATTAGAACATTTGTTCATGTCAAACCTTATAAATTATTAAATGATTAACAAACATTTTCTTATCATGAAAGTATATTTCTACCTTATTTTTCTCTGGGAAAGAAAGAAGTGGAAATTTTATTCTGCTTTCTTGTGCAGGTTGTACTGCTTCTTTAGGGCCACACAGTGTCTTTACCTATCTGTTTTCAGATAACTGTTAGAGGACAAAGAAATGGCTCAGGAATTCAGGCTCAGTAAGTAGCAATGATATAGCAGTAAATGCCAAAGGAAACTAATGCTTCTTTCTGCAATCCTACTGCTGTGAAGTAACAGTTTGCCAGGTTTTATTTATGCTTCCCAGAAAGGCAGAAAGCTCTAATGCCTCAGATTTTGGGACTTTTTCCAGTAGTCCCTTACTCTCCCACAAGATTCATGAGATTTTTAGCTAGGCCCAAACAACCCATTTAGCAAAGTTTTGAAATTCAAAGCTCGTGTCCCTGTTTAAGCTCCTGTTTCAACACCCTCAACTCTTCCCACTAAGGAAACAAATGCTCTAAGAAATGCTAAGGGAATCCAAAGCAAAGTAGTTCTGGGTGTTTGTACAGGGATATCACTGTTAGCTGGTGTTATACTGTTAGTGATAATTACACTGCATTTCAAATTGGCTTTTGGCTGATTATGCCTTTCAGATGGCTTTGCCTGCAGCCTCTGGCAGATTGTTTACTGTCCATGAATTTTTCCATCTCATTTTTAATTTTTTATAGTCTTGACTTCTTTAATATCTTATGAGTTCTTTGATTGACGTTCACAATCTCTGCAAATTTTGTTCCTTTAGTTAATTTTAAACCTTCTGGTTGATCATAAGATAGCACCAAATTTTTGAGTCATAGAAGAGAATAATGGCTCTTTGGCCATCTTTTATGAATTCCCAGTGGTATGTAGATCTTTAAGCAGTATACAAAAATATTTTGTTGCCTTCTGAAGACTACAGTTTTACAGATTGCCTCATCCATGCATATATCAGTATATACTAGTGTTTTATATCCTAAGAAAAAAAAAGTCTGATATTCAGAGAAAACATATTCCAGAAGATCATTCCAAAGACAATTCTTAGAATCTAAAATGTACTCCCAGATTTGCTGGTGATTTGATGTTTTACCTTAGTCAAGCTGTTTTGTTTTTCTCTGCCAGAGCTTAACTGGTTCACTGCCTGCCTTGCCTTTATCAGCTTTCAAAAAGCAGTGTTTTATTATATCTATTGGCACAGAGAATATCAAACTAATCTTTCAGCTCACTCTAAGGTGTCTGTACACACAGCAATAAAGATGATTTCCAAGAAAATATGTGAAGACATTAAACCACTCTTTCTTCTAAGCACAGTTGCTAGAAAGGTTCTGCAAGGGCATATGACACCACAGGTGTCCCCCTTCTCTCACCATCAGGAAAGAGATCTATAGCTTAGAAACCTTAAAATTCTGTCAGATGGCCATAATTTGCTGATATCACTTGTAATTCTTGTCTATCTGCATCTTTCAGGAAAATTTCACCTTGACCCTACAAGTTGACAACATGCAAACCCTGCATGTTCTGTGTAATTGCAGTTCCCTGTTGCCTTCTCAGCTCCCTCTTCTGTTTTCTTCCTTATTTCAGGTGTTGAAGCAGCTTTAATTGATCATTTTTGTGTGGTCCACAGGCCTCAGAGGTTTGTCTACTAAGGAGCTTTTGAAGGTGACAAGGAAACATAAAATCATATATTTATATAGCTCTGTCTGTATGTGACATTTTAAAAGATATTCAGACATTAGCTTAAAATTTTTGAAGAAGTCTGCCCTGTGAGAAGCTGTTGAGAGCAACATTTTCAGGTTGTAAAACTCGCTATAGAAGAGCATCTCACCTACCTCGTCTGACTGGGGAGAGTCATTGCTCTTCCTTAACTCAGCAGGGATCAGCCCCTGACTCTTGCTGTGGGGAAGAGAACAGTGACTATTTACCTGCTATTATCTGCTATGAGCAACTGGAGAGAGTGGGAGTGAAAGCATTTTGGCTGCACCCTACTGTCTGTTGGGAGGAGGAGTGACTGAGAGCACAGGGTGAATCCTGTGAAAAGGGAAAATGCAGCCAGCTCATCCCACTTCACCTCACGGTGCAAGTGGGGAAGAACTGATGCAGATGTAACAAAATGCTTGATCTCTGCCTCTCTTAGAGAAGCTGTAGGTTTCTTCTTATCTGAAACAGGTTGTAAAGTACTTGCTCATACTGGCTTTTCCAGTGGCTTGTCTGTTCTTAGCGACTACTTATAGTTTAAAATGCAGTCAAGTATGCATTTGAATTTGAGATGTGAAAAATACATTTGGGAATATGCAGCACCAGAAGAGGAGTGGAATTAGTCAATACTGGTTTTAGAACAGAGCACATGCAGTCCATACTAAGTTGGTTTTGCAGCACTTGCAAACTTGTTACTATCCTGACAGACTCCAAAATAGATCCCTCACATTTGCAGGATGAAAAAGGTGTAAAATCTCAAAATGAGTGAAAGAAAAAGACAATGTGTGAAAGAAAGGAAAAAAAGAGAATGTTCTCCAGAATGCATATTTCATTTAAAAATCCGTATTTAATCAAATGAGAGAGTTCTGTTAGCAATAAAGACTGAATCCACTTCCTTACTAGATGCTAACTTTAGGTACATATTATCAGAACATACGTTCTTTATTTAAGTATTGAAAAGTTTCATTAAATTGTACGGTAAAGCACCATATAAATAGAGCTTTTCAGAGCATCCATTTACTATCCTTAGACCAAGGTGACTCATTTGGTGTTGGGAGACAGTTACCAGTGCTGTATCCTAAGCAGTAGTATGCACTCATGAGATATTAAAGATCAAACCAGAAAGTTTAAAATGTGTATTTATGATGGAATGAACCTTCACAGTAACAAATACATATCTAACATATTATCTAAAGTGCTTTTTCTGTGTTTGAAGACCTCTGCAATTTTTTGTTTTGAAAATGAGATTTATGTATTTCAGTCACAAAAAACCCTACACAATCACAGCTCGAGGATTCAATGGTAGAGATTGTAGGTCCATCAGTTTTACACAAGTATTGCTAGTATTGCTCCTTTTCTACCCATATTCAGAGCAACCCACAGTTCAGACTGATGTCAGACTTATATCTCAGTCTATGTTTTTCCTCTGATACTGTTCAATGTATTGTTATGGTATAAATATATTGGGGGACTTAATAAAATAGTAACATCCATTTTTTCTCAGTGTGGAAGTGCAAATTAATGGTTAAAGACAGAGATAATGAGCCACAATTCTTGGTTCTATTCTGGGCTCTGAGCTGACTCACTACATAATCTTACTCAAGTCATTTAAATTCAGGTGAATTAGGCCCCACTGAGCTGATAAGATAATGCATGTTTCAACCTTTCTTCCTCGGTGGATTTTTCTATACAATTTTGTCCCTCAGTAATCAGCATAAATTTAATAATGTTTTGTACCACAGGATCCTTGTAATATATGTTTAATAAACTTGTTTATTTACCTTTAAATCCCTTATTGAAAAATACATTTTTTTTCTGATAGGTAGGTAAATGTTAGCCTATTCTGTGGAGATATGTTTTCTAAAATGATACTCTTCTACATCCAGACAAAATGACCTTTCAAAAAGCAGTGGCACCCATAATTGCCCATCAGTAGGGTTCCCACCTGGAGATACTGTCTCATTCTTGGATTTCTGGAGTGAGCTAAATCATCATTTGTGATACACAAGTCAGGCCACTGAATATTTGCTCTCCTGTGGAAATGGTACCTCTGTCACTGATGTGTGAAAACTCAAGAGAGCTTTGCTTTTTAATTCCAGTGTGTGGACTGGAAATCAAAATACTGACCAGTTTTGCCAAGCAGATTTGTTTCTCAGAAAACTGTAGTGGAACTTAACATATGAAAAATTGTGCTTTCCCTTCCACTTCTTCCCAGGAACTGCATCCTCTGTTACTGTGCTCTGCCTTTTTGGTTGCCTTGGTTCATTCCAGCAAACATTCTTTTAAAAATTTAAAAAATTGAAGTATTCAGCACTCATCCAGTATCTGTGAAGTTGCTCAGGTCTTTTTGATGGACATGTTGGATGAACAGTGGATTGCTTGCATTCATATGTGTGTCCTTCCACAGTCCTAATGCCCAGCTGACTGAGGAGAGGAAGAAGTTATGTCTCAGAATGACTTCCCATGACCACACATCCCAGCAGTGGGAATGGCAGCACCAAACAGTGGTGATTCATTCCCTCGGCACTGAAATTGCCAGCGTTCAGAGGAAAAAGATCACTTTTGAACAAAGAAATGTCTTATCCCACAGAGAGTACAGACATTTTAGAGTTATTAATCAGGGCAGTCATCCCGAAAGTAGATTTAACTGCAGGATTTCATGTAGAGGAAAACCAGAACTACAGTAGGAAGTGATTGAGGGCTGAAAGTAATGGATAGAATTGCATATTTTAAGGACTCCTTAAATTACACCTGGGGAAAGGTTCACTCTGTGCATGCCAATGAAATGATTCCCGTTTGTGTGGTTCACAGTTTTCTTTGGATGGCAACTACCCAGTAAGGTAATTGCAGCTGGTTGTAAAACAGGAAGACAACCAGTTTAATTTGCACTGTTTTCCACTTCAGTATCACCTCAGGCTGTTTCTTTTCTATATCTCGTATGCAAAGCCAAGTCAGCCTCATCATTAGTGAGATGGGAGACCTCAAAGGAAAACTGACATTTGGCAGGTAACTATACTGGTGGTTTTTTGCCTGCTAGCACTCCTTCTTTGTACTCAATACATCAGCATGAGCTGGGAGTTAAGGATTTCATAGCACTGGAACAGCTATTGTCTTTATGAATCATAAAGCTGAGATGCTATTCTCCTACGGCCATTGCAAAACAATTCAGATAATTTGGAACACCCTGGTTCAACTTCCCTTCTTTTTTGAAAGTGCCTGAAGTAGAGCAAGTCAAACTCCTGCCTTGTCATCTGGATGTTGTTGTAGGAAGGGGAGGAAAAAGTAGTTTTGTATAGATCAAAATGGTTGTTTAGTTTTAAAGGGACATTTGGACCTCAAGGACAGCTTAAAACTTGGATCAGGTACCTCAAGGCCTTGTCCCATTTAGTTTCAAGTATCTCCAAAGGTGCAGGTCCCACAATCTCTCAGAGTATCTCACTTCAGGGTTTGGCCACTTTCATAGTGAAAGAGGTGGGTACTATCACTTGGTCAGCAAATGCTCCAAGTAGAAGAGAGCTGCTTTGCCTTTTCCCAGCTAAATCTTGTTTTCATACTGCCTCCTGCCTGTAGATGGAGTAAAGTGTAACTGCTTCGGCTTCAGGGACCTTCAGGGTAACAGTGCTGAAGTTGCGGGGAGTCATGGTTTATCTCTGTGAAGATTTTCAGGTGTCCAGAATATTAACTGTCAGTAAGGCCTGTGTTCAGTGGAGCCTGTCACCAGTGGGTCTGTAAGTTTAATGGAGCCTTCCTTTGCTTCCCAGAATGGAAGGAAGATGGGTGTACTGAAAACAGATCTATATTCTGATGAAAGTTATAGCAGAATAGGGGCAAGCAGAAATTACAGAAATTCTGAAACTAATTCTTGGAAGCTTAGAGGTCTTGGCAGTGCAACTAAAGCTTTCAGAGGTGTACATTTAGAAAAGACATCCTGAAACTCATTTGCACTTATCACAGTTTATAAAATTGCAGGTTACACCGACTTGCATTCTGGTACTTCTTGTAAGGCATGTGGTTTCACCACTTACTAACATCTCAGGAATTTCTTTTTACTTTCTTTATTTCTTTATACCTGTAAAAAGTGTTGTGAAGCATAGTTATTTTGATTCGGTAGCTCTTTTAGCACCCATTCTGCACACAGTATAGGTGTCTGCACAATGTAGGAAATAGTAGGTAATCAAGCATTTTATATTTTCTTAGACAATATCACAAAGTTTTATTCACTTTAGAGTCCTTAGGTACTTGACTAGAATTTGTTTGGGCTTGGATATCATATTAGTTTCCTCTTTCTGCTTCCTTAGGTGATGGAACTCGGGTAGTGAAATTCTAACCTTGCATAAATGGGCATGCTTTCTGCCAAGTGTCTAAAAGACATGCATGTTAAAATGAAAAATTGCTCCAAATAGGTCATGGTATTAATTTTTATTTAAAGTCAGGAATATTTCCATCCTTAGTAATGTATATTATACTTGAAAGCTTCCATTTCATTTACCTCTATAAAATCCTGTGTCAAACAGTCTAAATTCTTGGTCTACTAGTTTCAGCAAGTCAGAAGCCAGTATGTTATTAACAACCATGGCACTGGTTGCTCAGGGAGAGGTTTTTATTTGGCCATAAAGGAATGTTCTGTGATCAGTCCATGTTACAATGGAGCTCATTCTGTCTCCCACTGACACAGATATCTATTCTTCCTCTGATGTTATAGTGGAGATTGACATCTTGTAGCACTACATTTAATGAAAGAAAGGCTTAGGAAATAAGAAATAACTACAGTTCCACAATAATGCAGTTTCAAGTAGTCTTTCCTTCTCAGTGCATATGTTTGTTAAACGGAGGTTGAATTTGTGGATACTTCTTAGCTGAAAACTTCATAAACCATTTTCTGCAAAATTTAACGGGCAAGTTTTACTAATTTCAGCACCAAATTGTCATTTACCTGACATTTACCTGCTTTTCTGATTGGCATTTTTCTCCTAAACTCTTTTACCTCTATTACACCTCAGTTAGACTATCTGTCTGTTAGAAATGTGTTTCAGGCTGGTTGCTTATGGTACTGAGACTAAACACAGCTTTTCCATTTTGTGTTATTGTTGTTCTGTGATTAAGGAATCATATGTGCTCTATCCACAGCTCCTTGGAAGATACATGAGATTTCAATAATTTCATTGAATTCTTCTGCTATGTTTGTATTGACCCACAAATGAGATGCATTATGAAAGGAGTTAACTACTGAGAAATTCCTGCTGGAATCAGCTGCTGTACAACTGTTACTACTGAAGTTGTTTTTTATCTCCATGTTTTTATTGAGTCTTATTTCTGAGCGTGTGCTGCATATTCCCTCTCCATAAATAATGATCAGTTTAACTTACAGCATAATGGAGAGATGGGAACACCTTCCTGACTTTCCCACTGGGGCCTCTTGCACTTCTAAACCTTCAGAAAGGAAGCTATCTTCGCTAATCAGAAGATGTATATGCCCAGTTGTATAAAGGGAAAGACAGCCTAAATCTGTGTCTCAGTTTTGCGGCAGCTGACAACTTGTTATTGTACATTAATTATGGCCTAGCTTACAGGAGGATCTAGGAGAGAATTTATGTGGAGAAATTGTTACTGCTTTACTGAAAAAGGGAAGAAAACCCAGTTGTTTTAACTATCAACCTTTCTGCACCTGGGTTTTTTATCCTGGCTTTCTTGAAAATCCATCTATACGTGTCCACTTGCTTTTCTCTGAGTGTAATTGCTTTTATGCGTCTACCCTTCGTGGCACTTGTTAGCTCATGGTAAGGGCAGCAAAACAAAGTGAAATTTCATTTGTTTTGCTGAATTCTTATTCATAGCAGTTTCAGATTCATTCTGTTGATATGTTTTTGGGAAATTTCATGCCTGGAGAAGTCTGAACAGAGAGCTAAATCATTTATGGGTGCCTCAAGCCAGTCAGTACAGAAGTTACGTAAAATGCATTTCAAATAGCACATTTGTAAGTAATGTTGGTTTGCCATATTTCCTAAAAAATGCCAAGGTTTTTTTAACTGATATAATTCAAAGAGGATATCTGATTACAATGCAGCTGCCTTTGTGCTACTCAATAGTCTTTTTTTTTTACTGGACATCAAAAAAATATACTTCTGTGGGTTTTTTCAGTGAAAATGTGTTATTTTTGAGGTATATCTTTAGGATATATCTTTAGGAATATCTTTATCATGTTCCTCACAGGCTACCTCATAACTTCTTTTCATATAAACATACTGTACTATTTTTACAATTTATCAGTTATTTTATGAGGAAAAAATAGTGTTCAGTTTGTAATAATGGAGATACTTCTTAGTGAAGTCCTCTGATATTGGAAGATGTACTGTTGGTTTACTGGGAGATGGATGGTTATTCTCATAGCTTATTCTCTCAGACATGGAGTTTGCATTAAATGGATAGGACTCTTGGGAACATGGTTTAGTGGTGGATGGTGCTAGATTTATAGTTGGACTCAAGGACCTTAAAGGTCTTTTCCAACCTAAGTGATCTTAGAATTATATGTTCATGAGCATACTCATTGCTTTCATTATACTTTATTTGCAAACAGGCAAATATATCTGGGGATGTTAAGGGGAGGCAAACAGCTGAGGGATAGCAGCCTTCCCTTTAATTTTGTGGAAAAAATGGTGGAAGTAAAGCAGAGAGTGTGCTCCCTTGGGGGAAGAAAAGCCTTGGCTTTTTTTTATTTTTAATGGAAATGAGATTACCGTAAGACACTGATATTTAGAACAAATACACTTTTGGGTTTCCTTCCTTTTCAAAGGCAGAGAGGAAAATTCTTCCCATTTGTGCTTTCTCTTTTATTCCTATGCAAAACCAAACTTTTCTGTTTTCCTAACTTTTTAACCTAATTTTTTATTAAGTTCCTGTTCATGTTTACATTATTTCCCAATTATTTCTTCTTCTTTGAGCTATAATTAATCCTCATTATCAGAATATATTACTTTGTGTTGCTGGATGCCACTATTTGACGTTTATTTCAACCTGTCTTTTCCTTTCTTTCATTATTCCAGCAAGTGTTAACAATTTCTAAAAACCTGACAAGGATTTTAAAAGTCTAAATCATGCATTTATTGTAAGGCATGTTGAATATGCCAGCATCACAGCAAAAAGTGATTAAAACAAGTAATTTGATGACTGAAATGAGAAAGGGAGAAATACATCCACTGTTTGCTTGCTGTTTCTGTGGAGTGTGTGGTATCAGATAGAGGATATGAATTTTATTTGTTGTGTCATTATTTAAATAAGCAGTTATTTCAGAAACAACCATACATATTGATAGGAAACTTTAGTTAATTAAATGCTTTGCAATACCTGCTGTCTTCAGGATGTTGAGTGGCTGGTGAGTCATAGTTATCTAATTTCACTGTTATTTTCTAAACCCAGTTCTGTCCTATTTTGCTCTGTATATTGAAGTCCATGTCTAGGCCCCTTCACTGACTCCATGTGATTCTTTCCATATTCAGCAACCTTGCTTTTCCTTTTCTTTTTGGGAGCTTTTAAGATTGACAGGTTATGCAATTATTAGTTGCAAGTCCAAAGACTAATATCTGCTCACTTCACTCCTAAATCCCAAAGACTGTTTCTAAGATTTTAGAGTTTTCTTCATAGTTGTACATGTTGTCTCCAATTCTTTAAACTCATCTCTCTTACTAGTAAATTATTCTAAGAATAAAAGTGCCTTTTTAGCAAATTGCTTGTTGGCAAAATGCTTGTACTGGGTATGTTTAACCAGGGCTTCTTTCGAAGAAGTTCTTAAAACAACGGAAATTACCTTCTCTACATATACTTGAGTGGATCACTGTGACCTGGCAGTTGTCTGCTCTGGCATGATCCTGGATATCTCTGGTCATGTCACCGGCACAGTAGGCAGAATGGGTTGTTGCATGACAGGGTGCTTCAGCAAATGTTATATGTAGTAGAAGCACTTGTGCAGAGATGATAGATTCTTATTTCAGTCAGAGTTAATGTGTATGATTTGTTTTTACCTGCATCTCCCACTTTGCTAAGCATTCAGGAACAAATTTTGTTCATTCAGTGAAATCATCCCAGATCACTGATATTTTGGGCTAAGGCCAATAGTATGAGTCTCAACAAGACCAAGTGCCGGGTCCTGCACTTGGGTCACAACAACCCCATGCAGTGCTACAGACTTAGGAAGAGTGGTTGGAAAGCTGCCCAGTGGAAAAGGACCTGGAGGTGCTGGCTGACAGCAGACAAACATGAGCCAATGTGTGCCCAGGTGGCCAAGAAGGCCAATGGCACCCTGGCCTGTATCAGGAATAGTGTGGCCAGCAGGACCAGGGCAGCAATTGTCCCCCTGTACTTGGCACTGGATGAGGCTGCACCTTTAATCCTGTGTTCTGTTTTGGGTTCCTCATTACAAGAAAGACACTGGGGTGCTAAAGAATACCCAGAGAAGGGAAACAGAGCTGGTGAAGAGTCTGGAGCACAAATCCTATAAGAGGCAGCTGAGGGATCTGGGAGCATTTAGCCTGCAGAAAGGGAGGCTCAGGGAGCACCTTCTCTCTCTACGACTACCTGACAGGAGATTGTAGAAAATAGGGGTCAGTCTCTTCTCCCATATAGCAAGCAATGAGACCAGAGGAAATGGCCTCAAGTAGTGCGAAGGAAGGCTTAGATTAGCTTTAAGGGAAAAGTATCTTCATGGAAAGGGTTCTCAAATATTGCAACAGCCTGTCCAGGGAAGTTGTGAGGTAACCATCCCTGGAGGTATTTTAAAGACATGTGGCACTTGGGGACATGGTTTAGTGGTGGACTCAGCAATCTTAGGTTAACATTTGGACTTGATGATTTTAGGTATCTTTTATAATCTAAAAAATTCTATTATTCTATATGTACTTGTTGTTTAAAATGAAATTTCATCAGTCAAAACTCTTTTGATCTCCTCAGCTAAATTTATGTTTATTTGGTTGTTTTGTTTTTTTTCCTTGGCAGCCTAAAGCATCACAAGGGCCATATTGTTCGGGATTTCGAAGAGCAATCGTTTATCTTTGTGGATACAAGTAAACGGACAATGGTGTCCCGACCATCTGCTCAAGCTGCTTGAGAACAGTCTTCTGTGCAAATGGCATGAAAGGTAATTTAACCTCAGAAGGTGCCCACAGAGCTCCAGTTCTGTTTACCATTGTGTCTTTGCCAGTCTAAAAATAAATCATGCCGAACAAAAACATCCTTTTTTCTTTCCCAATTTAAAGAGCAGATCATCATCAGAGCTAATTGCAGCTAATTTCACCACAAGGGGTTGTTTTTCCTTTCTAGTATTTTTTTAAGTAGCAGTGAATTTTCCTGGGATAAATGGTATCTGTCTTATAATTGTGTTTGTTGCTGTAGGAGGCTGTTGTTTTTCAGAGTACAAAATAGGATATAATCATGGAGTGGCACTCAGTGCTGAGTGATACACACTTTCAACATATCAACTGCAGTTCTGCCATGACCCCTTGTTATTTTGTTTTGCCAGCCACTGTGTTTAATTGAGGAAGGCAGCTCTACTAGTAAGCAAGTTCTTATTTGCAGAGGGGTATTCTGTCCTGAAAATGGTGACAGCCTTTTCTGGCTGTTCTCTTTCAAAGCCTCACTTGAAGTGGTTTCAGTCTCTGGTCCCAGTGAAACTGTGAAAAGATTTAAAGTTTCAGTGACAGTAAGAACTCCAAATGAGGGAAAAGCAGTTCCTTTCTAAATTTCAATATATATTTCAGGCTAGAAAAGAAGGGCTTGACATTCATCTCACTGTCAGTGGTTCCTACTGGCTGTGGTGGTTACTCTCAGGACTAGCAAAAGCAGCTTCTGGATGCTGCCCCACAGCTTGAAGCTCTGTACTATCTTCTGCTATCTAAGATTTCTTCAGTTCAGTGCTACAAATAAAACAGTTTCTGGCTCCTTCCTTCTCTCTTTATACTCCATTCCTCCTGCTTTCTGGTAGGTCAGACTGGTCCATGATGCAAGACTCTTTTCTGGCAAAGTCTGGAGGTCAGATCAGACCTTGTAGAGCATGTTCTCTGAGATGCTGTTGCTGTGCAGTCATCTTTCATGCTGCTGTGGGAGGAGAAGTAGAAAATGCATTTTCCTGGCTGCTTTGTCAGATATCTTGTTCTGAGGGCACGTGGGAATGTCAGCAGCAGAAAGAAGGTAGATAAAATCTGTATTCAAGGATCAAACTTGGATTAAACAGAAAATGGCAATAGTGTGTCTGTGAGAAGAGAAGTGTGTCTCATCTGGTTTTGTTGCTTATTTAGATACACTGGTTTAGCTGACCTAATAAAATACAGTGTCTTACTGTAATAAATACATTCTGGACATAAAAATGGACCAGATTCTTCTATTTAATTGCTAAAGAGTATCCAGTCTTGATGGTGGCATAGCTTTTGCTCCAACTTAACAACATAAGCCTGATACTTTTCTTGGACATTTTCACTTGGATTTATTTTTTTAAGCAGAAGAGGTGGAACATGACAGATTTGAAAATGTTTTATATAGCTTTCAACAAGAAGCAATTTATAGCAACTTGAAGTTACATAACTTCTAACTCCACTTTTTTTCATGGCATGATTTAGATAGATCTGGTACTTTCACAATAATTCAAAGGAATATGCAATCAGTCAATCCATCTTATCTATTTTAAGCATTTCCAAGGAACCATCACTGTAGTTTCTACATTCTAAATCTGAATACAAGTGACAGTTTTCCATAAACAAGTATTTTGCAAAATATCAAAAATAAAAATGGCTTTATTCATTTGTGAAATGAAAACTTCCTCAAATAAAGGGATCCCACGGTATTGCTCATGGTGTTCACTACACAATTAGTATTAATTTATGCTTTAGGTAAAAATTTACTTTAGGAAAAACTGTGTTTTTCCTGGGAAGATGGTGGGTTTCTTTGCCAGCAACAGCTAACTTGTAGATTTATGAGACCCTACAATTACCAGAAAGACAATGGAGTATTACCTTTCAGTAATTGTATTGGCCTAGATATAGGACAAATGAACAGAACAAAATTTTTCACAGAGAAATATTTAGGATAATCTAGGAGTTCAGTCAGATGGCTTCAGAATACTTGTAGCCAGAGGTAGTTTGGATTCTCTCATAAAGTAGTTTATTCAAACCATTTTGCAACATTGTTCAAATGAATCGTTGCACTTTTAATCAATTGAATAATTCATGAACTTTCTTTTAAAGGAATTTAATCAAAGCATCATGTGAATATTTTCACAATGTTGTACCTATAGCAGTATCAAAGCAATCCTTCCACCTCAGCCTGCACCTCTGTGTAGCTTGGGTGTTTGTGTTTTGCATCATTTGACCTCAAAAGAAGACATAAGGTTGTGTAGGGCAGAATTAGGCACCTGTCTGGGATATAAAGGTTATCCTGTTGAGGAATACAGACTGTGTTGAGAAAAAACATGAGGAGAAGTACAAATCAAAAGCTAGAAAACCAGAAACAAACCCCAGAAAACAAAACGAACAATAACAAAAAGGAACCAGCAGAAAGAACAGCCTGTGTCTCAGGAATATTTTCTGCTTTTGACAACATTATCATATTTACTTAAAATCCTAGAATGTTCATTCCTTGTTCCTTCTTCCACATCTGTAGGGTGGATTTCAGTATTATTAATGTACTTTTTCAATCCACATGGAAATTTTACTGGAAAAAAGAAGAGGAGCATTAATAGAAGTTATTGGATTTAGCTGGAGCTTTTTTAAGGTCAAGGGCTGCCACTGTAATTCAAAGCACCAACAGATGAAAATCTGTGCTGCTCTCGAGATAAGAGAAAGAATTCTAGAAGACCCTTTTAGTTTTTCATGAAGAATGGAAACCCTGAATATTTGAGAACTCAGTTTATCTTCTGTTTCTCGAAAGGTACATAGTAGTCCTGCATGTTATTTTTGACATTTTACTGAGCAACATAGCATTATTTGATTCACAGAAAGAAGGCATTAGAGATCATGTTGGATTTGACTTCTACCTCTCATCTCTTCTACCTCACGGACCATGTTTGGCCTTCATGTGTTGCTGCTCTTTGAGTAGTAGTCTTTCCTTAAATGAAGTGGTCAGGAATGAGAAAGGAGTAGAAGAATACTGTTACTCTCTCATGTGGAAGTTTTATCATAAACGTGTATATGATTGAAGGCCTGAGACCAAATGTGAAGAAGCTGCTTCCCAATATACAGTGATACCACTTCATGGTTCTCACCCATACCATATAGCACTGACATTTCATTTAATGAGCTGTAATTGTCTGCTGTCATCTGTCATGATTTTAGGCTGTGGCTAGGTTTTAGTTTGTAATGAGGACACTTTAGTGCAAGCATATGTCTGTGTCTAAATACTTGCTAGGTGTCTAGATTCTCATATAATCATTGTACTATATGTTTTCATGGTATTCAGGCCAAAAGAATGATTCAAATATCCATCTCCTACAGTTTCAAATGACTGCCACCTTTGTATGCCTCTAGGATCATTCAAAATGTGGTGATGTACTTGAGACATCCATGTGGAATAGAGAAATATGCCACAGGACCTGTAGGAGACCTACAGCCTCCTAATGGGCTTGCTGCAGCCAGGAAGGAATGTTCCAAGGTATCTCTGAGGCCAGCTGAACTGGGCCTTAGCTGTCTAGGTAACAGCAAACTTAAATATCTTTCTTGCCTGTAGACGACAGATGCTGGGTGTGTTAATCTGAAACTGAACTCCATGATATGTAACAGTGCCTTTATTGGATTTTCTGCAAACAGCCTCACTGACGTGAGAATCATGCAGAGAACTAACGAGATTGAGGAAAGTCATCCAGAGGTTTTGTCTTGTTTGCTGTGGTCCTTCATAGGAATCTGACGTTACTATACTATGCCAAAGAGAACTTTACAAGAGCAGACTCATGAAAATTTGGCTTGAAACTGCTGCCAGTGCAAACGTGCTGGCAAACTGAGGTGCAGAGGCAGGAGCTCAGGTTAATGGCCATGAGTTGAAGCAAGAGGTTTAGAATGGATAGAAGGAGGAGCATTTTCACTCCGAGGACAACCAGGCGCTGCATTGTGTTGCTCAGGGATCCTGTGCCGGCTCTGTTCTCTGAAGTGTTCACAACCCAGCTGGACAAAGCCCCAAGCACCCAAGTCTAGTGTCACAGCTGAGCCTGCTTGGAGCAGGAGCTTGAACTAGAAACTGCCTGATGCCCATTCCTACCTGAATTTTCCTATTAATGATCTCAAGATACATTATTTCAAGAAGTGAAGTCAACAGATTTTCTGTTCAAGCCCAATTAGACAAAGACAGAAAAACTATTTCCCTTAAGTGAAGGTGAAAGGATAGTCATTTTCCTTTTCTGGTATGAACAAGCGGCCCCAGAATTAATTGAATTAGCCCTGTTGTGGTACAACAAAGGGTTGGGAACTAAAATGGTTTGTGAATTTTTTTTTGTTACTACCAGCATTAAAAAATTATGAAGGCACAGGAAAATAATTTTAACAAAAAACCATCAGAAGGACTTAGGGTGGTTTGTGGAGTCTTTTGTTTATTGGTTTTGTGTTTTAATATTATGCCTTTTTTGCTGTGAAAAGGCAAGAATATTTTTGTAAAAATTAAATCCAACCTCCGTATAAGTGAAACATGGCAAACACACAGGAGGAAGAAAAGTTTGACTTGCAACTAGAAATCTAACATTTTCTCAAAATAAGGAAAACACAGGAAAAAGAAATTTCAAGTCAGCCTAGAACATTTTTTCTCTTCTTTCCTCATCTCAGTGGAGCAAAAACTTCCCTATATATTTAAGGAAACATTTAAATAGGCTTTATTAACTCCCTAAATAAAACCATACTGTATTTCTTTAATCACAAGATACATATTGCAGATAATCTGGCACATATTGCTAGCTTTCTATATGCAAAAAATAATTACTTATTTTTGAATTATGACATATTTTGAATTACATCACATAGAATGAGAGCTGCATTGCAGAAAAAGATACTGAATCACTTTTTGCCTTTGCCAGTGTTACAAGCTGGTAAAAGTGAAAAGGAATGTAGGAAATCTCAATTCCTTGACTAGTGAGCAAAAATAAAAGATGTTGCAAAAGTATGCAAAATTATACATAAATAGAGAACCAGTATTGTAGTAACATTTTGGATAAAATTTTTGGGTTCAAATTAAAAATATTTTGAAAATAAAATAGTAAAGCATATTTATCACAGAACAGTAATAAAATCAACAGTAAATTTGATGTATTTTGTATGAATTCAAAGAGCAGTGTTTGAGCAGGCTCTGGAATGCAGGATCTTCCTTTGTTGTTAAGTGTAAGCCAGTTGCATACTCAAGTAGAAAGATAGCTCTGAGTGTTTGAATTTTGGTTCTCTATAACCAGAGCTCATGTAGTGCTGAGCTGGTGACTTCCTTCCTAAAAAAGCCTGACATATGCTACAAGATTAGGTAGGATACTGGAGCTTGTATTGTCTCAACAGCTTCGACAGCCACAGACAATTTAAAGTATGCTCATAATTCCACAGTTCTTTTCCTACTACGGAGAAAAAGCAAAATTCTAGTGGAGTGTAACAAAGACAGGCATTAGATAGCTACCAAAGGAACTTTGTTGCATCAAAATGTTAAAGGGTGCCCGCAAGAACTTAGCTATTTTCAGTGATGTGTTCAGGAAAATACAGATCAGTTAATGTCAGAATGAGCTTTTTAGAGTCATTGGCCATGTCCCAAAATTCTTTTCGCATTTTTTCACACTGTCAACAGTCCTTCAACTGTTCTAACACTGTCTTATGCTAGTTTCTGAGAGGTGTACCACTAAAGTTAACAAGCAGTTGATTACAGTATTGTCATAATTATTTTTCC
Source organism: Aleadryas rufinucha (assembly GCA_013397815.1). NCBI lineage: Eukaryota > Metazoa > Chordata > Aves > Passeriformes > Aleadryas > Aleadryas rufinucha. The sequence continues at coordinate 165,917 of VZTH01004622.1, forward strand.
AGGATTTTTTCCTTTTGTAGTAAGTAAAGGATAATGTGTAAAATTGATGATCACTAAAACTTTATAAGAAGATATATTTTATCTCACTAGTTTAATATCCAACTCCCATGCCCTCAAGAATGATTTTTTTTTCTATCTGTTCCATTATTTTCAAGATACCAGCTGTGAAGTTTGTTCTGCTTGAACCTTGAGCTGATCAAATACGTTGTCAGTAGCGTAAAGTTGCATGAATATACACATCATTATATTGGTTCTGGAGAATGCATGCATGCATAAGAGGTTTCACACATAAATAGTTTAATAAAAAATTGAATTCTTTGCTGATATTTTTATCTTGTCTAGTGAAAAAGAATGATCCATTTAACTATTTCTAATTTTTAAAAGTGTTTAGTTATACACAATCATTAGTCCTAGCTGGGGGTTTTGTTTATGTGAGCATATACATATATATATAAATATATCTAGAAGTAAAAGCTTGATTTCTGTTTGATTTGTTCCTCTACTACATCTTTTACCTAGTGTTCGATTTTTTTTTACTCTAATGCATTTTGATATTTACTTGAAATGTTCTGCAATAGAAACACTGCTACATTTCTCAGATATTTGCAAACACATTATCTTTTAGTCCTATATGGCCCAACTTCACAGAAAATAACCTAAAGTAGAAATTGGTATGTTTAAGTAGTTTTTAGGGAGTTTGTCTTTTGTGTGGTTTTTCTTTCAAGTGTAGTCTAACACTTGTCAGCTGCAACTATACTGCCTAGAAAAGCTATAATCCTAAGAAGAGTGGTATTGCAAGTGTGTATTTTGAATTACAATTTAAATGTGTTGGTGCCTGTAAATAAATAATAATTTTATTAGTAGTTGGATCAAGTTTTGTCAGGCAAAGAGTCTTAGATACAACATTTGGATGTGATTTGCTCCGTAATGTTGAGACTAAAGATGTGTTATGTATCTTTTTTTGTATGACATATCTGGGAAAGGGTGGCATTTCGCCATTAGAAATGGTATGGAAAATCTTATAAGCCTTATTTTAGTGATGTAATAGTTAAATCAGTATCAGAATTATCTTCTGCATCACTCTAAATTATGGCCAGTAGTTTACAAAGGCGAGGGGTTATCTCTCATACATGATTGACTTTTGGTGCAAAAAGAATGTGGAGGTTCAAAAGTGAAGCATTGGCAAATCTTGCAGTCAGAAAGGAACACAGTGCTTTCATGCTTCTTCAGAAATAAAACACATTCCTTCGACAGTGTTTACTTGCAAATTTGAAATTGAAATGGACATGATGTTTTCCACTTCAAAACCTATTGATTTGACAGGTGTTAATTCTTGGGGGAATACCAGCATTTTTAATATTCTCTCAGTGTGCTTCTATTTCAGCACTTTAAATTGAGTCATTAAATATTTCTGATGGTTCTAAATTTTTAGAAGAAAAATAGTTCAGCCAAGTCGGTAAATCATTTTGTCGTTAGGAGGGATGATGCCTTGAAAGATAGTAAAGTGATGAGATTTATTCTTACTGCATGTGAAAAAATTACATTTGCAACATGATAGATCACTGCTGGAATTAAATCTTCCTTTGAATCAGCCATCAGTGCATAAAACAATGAAATTACAAAAAGTAATATAAGTATTGGAATGTTAAAATTATAGTAATTCATAGTTTTAAACTTTAAGTAACATTTAGACTACACCACAAAAGAAGAAAGGATAGAACGGACATGGGAGTGCATGAGCGAGAGGTACGAGGGATTTCAGGGCATTAGGCAATAAATGGGTTGGTATCAATAAAGTTGGTATCATTCAAAGTTACGATATGCTAAGGGTCTTTAGAAAGCTTGAATTGAATTATTTAGTGATTTTACTGTGCTGATGGAATATTATCTGTTTCATTAACTATATCCATTGCAAATGGGATATCTCTTTTCTAGGTAGCTTTAGTGCAATAGTTAACCACTAAAAAGTCAAAGAAACTAATCCAGCCATATATGAATTAAGGGGGGTTGATAGCCAATTTTTATATGAGTAGGAATTTATAGAGATGTTTTTTTCTGTGATGTGGTTTTTTTGAGCTTAGTGGACTTCAGTGCAGAGGCCTGCAGCGTGTGTCCTATTAAACACAGCAACAGTCAACAGACAGTGCTTTACTCCCGTATCTTCTATTGCTAGTTTCATTACAGAGCAAATATGCTATAGAATTGACTTCTCCAAGGCACCCCAGAAAAGCAGCTGCTGGAATTTAGGTCTGACTGAGGTTTCCATTGTACAGGGTCAGCTTGTTTGAGTGGTTCTTCCAGAGAAGCAGTTTGCAATTGCAGGAGCACCACATTTCTGGACCTTAGAACTTATTTTAGCATTTGCAACCAATAGGCCAACATAAGCCACTAAGTGGAACTTTCTTTTTTATAGATGCATAGACTGCTGGCTCTGTGTTTCAAGTATGAATTCAATTTTATGAAATAGTCACAATAAAGTTAAGATGAACCCTAACAGTCACTAATATCACAAGAAAAATGTTAGGTCATACCTAAGGCAGAATCAGACAGTGTATACATAAAATACAGTTAATAGGTTAAAATAATAAAAACCTAATGTTACTATGGGATTGTCTCTGTTCAATAAATATTCCAGGTTTACTTTACACAATTACTGTTCTTTCATTCAGCACCATTTTTTTAGTTCCTAAATGAAGTCACCCCAGCTGCCTCATCACCTATATTAATGAAACATAATGTATCTACAATATATCTACATGTTTCAGCATTGAAAGTGAAGGGAAAATAATAAGCTAATAGTAATTGAAAGGAGATTAACAGGTCTGTATTATGTTCAGTAGTACTTAAGTAGACTTTTTCCCCCTTTTTATTCGTTTATTCCCAACATCCTCTCTTCTGAGACTGACCCCTGCTGGAAGCTGTATCTTTTTTAACAAATGTATCATCACAGTTGCTTTAATTGTATAAACTCTCTTCCCCGGCAGCAAAATTAGTTTGAACCTTGACTGTATTTCGACAGTAAAGCTCAAATTCTTGAGAAACACTGAAGGTTTCTGGGAGAAAGGTGTGCCTAACCATGCTAAAAACATTAGAGTGCAAAAAACTTGAAGGCTGTAAGGCAAACTGGAATTTGGTAGTTTAATTTCCATTGATCACACAGGAACTCTTGTGGATGGGTGAAATACACTGAGATTCACATTTCTGTCCAGTATGTGTTTGTCAAAGAATAATTATTTTCGAATTAAACGCATTTTGATTAGAAAAGGCCAAGTCATTGAAACAGGCTGAGCAGTTCTATTCTTGGTTCAATAAGCCCCCATATTTTGTTGATAAACCTTTGTTTGGATTTTAGGTCTATCTCTAGTATTTACTTAATTAGATGCAGTAGTTTCCTGTGTTTTGTGAGACACTACATACATTTCAGAAAAGAAGATTACTCAAGGCTGTGAAAAATTCCCAATCCACTTACAGTTGCAGTGTATTATTAAAAATTCTGATACCTAAATGTAACCTAACAAAAGTGTTAAAATTTCAAATAAGTTTAAAAAGCATTTGAACAGTTTACAATTAAAAACCAATTAATACTGGAGGATTGACCTGTATACGTAGCAAATAGCTGAAGTCTTGAGTTTAAATGAGCACATAATTTTTAAAATTTTGTGTCCTAAGTTTTTTACGTAATTATGAATGGAGAAACTATGTATCATACTTGTAATTTGTCCCTACCCTTAAAAACATTTTTTATCTGAAAACAGCTTTTATCTGAAAGCTGAATTTGTCTTGTCTTGGCTGCTAGTGACTAAATTTCTGCTATTCTGTGGCACTATAAACCGTGGCCAGTTTCCCTCTTAATTTTTTTTTCTAAGAAAGCACTTGGTACCAAGCACAGTCATTGACTATTTGGCCATTCTTTGGATTCTTTGCTTCTCCTGGTTCACAGCATCTCAGTGTGGCTTTGCAGCAGGAAGGTGGGAAGGGAGTTTGGGGGAGGAAAGAGAACAGTTACTGAGAGTGCAACAGAATTATGAAAATCACATGAGGAAATAAAGTTGTTCTTCATGCCACATATGAATATGTATTATAATCCTAATAAATAACTCCATTATCTCTGTAGTGCATGATGATAGAAAATAATTTCTCATTTTTTCTGATGACTAGGTGTTTTACTCTTCAGAAGAAATATGAACAGCAAAAGTGGCTGTTACTGTCTTTTCACATCATCAGACAGTATTTTGGCCATGAACTAATATACTGGGGATGCCTTGAACTATGCAAAGCATAGTTTGTCTTGTTATTGGTCTCTGTGAGGTAGTTGCAAATTGTATGTTATGAATGACATTTGTGGGTAACTCCTAAAAACATTAGTTAAATACAAAATGTATAGTGTACAGTGCACATGTATTATTTCCAAAGAAATATGTGACAAAATTCTTAATTTTAATAAATTAAACTAAATTATTTTCTAGTGTACTGGATTATGCAGTGGTATTGCTTATTCTCTGATTACAGCAAAGTGTTTTTACTGACCTCCTAGCACGTGTTTGAATAAATTTTAAGTATAATGTGTTAAATGTATACACTGTAAATTACTTCAGTTAGCTGTGGTTAACCCATAAAAAATAATACTTAAGAAACCACCACATTACTTCAGGATGTATTCAGATTTTTTTGTAACATTGGCATTGTGGAAAAGGAAAAAAGTCTTAACTGGACTAAAATAGTCTATAATGATAGAAATTCTTTAATTATTGATTGATTTTTCTTCAGCTATCTTTATGTTGAAAGAATAAATATCAGAAACAAACATTTGCTTTTCTACTGAAACTTGCATCTCTTCATCCAGCCATGTAATTTGTGACATGGTGATTTGCAGCAGAAAATTTTTATAGTCTTAGCTGTAGCTGTGCAATTCCAAGTGTGGGTGGAGGTAATTAAAAGAGAGGCAGTATTACTTTAAAGAGGTGAGGATGATGAAACTCTGGACTTGTGGATTGGAAAAGTGGACATGTACTATGTTTCTTTTCGTTGCTTTTGGCTGATAAAACTGATCTTGAGTTCTGTCTGATCACATGACACTTGTCTGCTTGTCTGCAGATTGGCAGCTGTAAGTCCTTTTAAGGATATGAAAAGAAACAAATGAAGAAATGTAGTTTTATTAAGTATTTGCAATAAGATTTTGCTGGTAATTAGTGAGAAGTTTGTTTAATCTGTGAAATTAATTGTGTAGTAAACATTTTCCTTTACAATCTTCTGTTGTTTTCTATATTCTGCTAAAAGAAGTTGGATTTTTTTCTATCATCTTTGTTAGCTTTCTTGTGTACTTTTAACATAACATCACCTGAGATCTGAGATTTTTAACATAACATCACCTGAGATATTCCTCCAGGACAAAACCTTTTAAACTATTTTTGACTGTTCTGCATCTTAGTTCATATCTGGATTAGACACAAGTGAAGCCTCTTTATTTTGTATACTAAAATTTGCACATTTGTTTTGATGTTGACTCCCATTTCAGTAGTCTTACTCACCCAGTCAGTCTTGATCATTTTGGAAGCAACCTGGCATCCCATAGAAAGTAGGGACCATGCAATAAGCATTTCCACTGCAGCCCCCTTCACTACCTATAGNATTGGAAAAGTGGACATGTACTATGTTTCTTTTCGTTGCTTTTGGCTGATAAAACTGATCTTGAGTTCTGTCTGATCACATGACACTTGTCTGCTTGTCTGCAGATTGGCAGCTGTAAGTCCTTTTAAGGATATGAAAAGAAACAAATGAAGAAATGTAGTTTTATTAAGTATTTGCAATAAGATTTTGCTGGTAATTAGTGAGAAGTTTGTTTAATCTGTGAAATTAATTGTGTAGTAAACATTTTCCTTTACAATCTTCTGTTGTTTTCTATATTCTGCTAAAAGAAGTTGGATTTTTTTCTATCATCTTTGTTAGCTTTCTTGTGTACTTTTAACATAACATCACCTGAGATCTGAGATTTTTAACATAACATCACCTGAGATATTCCTCCAGGACAAAACCTTTTAAACTATTTTTGACTGTTCTGCATCTTAGTTCATATCTGGATTAGACACAAGTGAAGCCTCTTTATTTTGTATACTAAAATTTGCACATTTGTTTTGATGTTGACTCCCATTTCAGTAGTCTTACTCACCCAGTCAGTCTTGATCATTTTGGAAGCAACCTGGCATCCCATAGAAAGTAGGGACCATGCAATAAGCATTTCCACTGCAGCCCCCTTCACTACCTATAGCTTATTTATGAGCAAGCAATGCAGCAGAAAAGCAGTGAGCATAAATAACATGATACAGAGAACATATGTAAAATTAGGATCTAGACTGCCTGTACTACCTCTGTATTTTTGGGAGTCATCTTCAGATTTATTCCTGCATGCCACCGGAATTCTATCTCAAGAGTCTGATGCTGTATTTTGGAATTAATATTGATTTGCTGGAGCACCTCACATCTTTCTTGATTATGTGCATATTTGTAACTCCTCCTCAATACATTAGAGCACTCCATTGCTGCTCTGTCAAACTGCAGAGTTCTAGAAAACTGAATTGCATTTGAGCATCTGCTGTCGTCAATCTCAGATTATTTCTACACATTTTCCTAGCTTTCAGCATATTTTAATGTGATATTCACTAGAAATTAGCAATGCTGAGCAATTAGCCTCACAGAAGAAAAAGCGCCCTAAGAAAGAGAAAGTATAAAATGCCCAGATTGATCATGACAACATAAATCAATCCTACTGAATTATTATGGGAAGTCTTTGTTTATCATGTTTAAAAAAGATAGGGTCTTTTTCCAAGTTTCTGTACACGCATATCATACACTCAGACTGTTCTTTACAGGAAAAAGTGATAGGCTTGAATGACAACTGATTTTCTTTCGTACTTTCAGGAACAACAGGGTGGAAAATAGCCATATGAAATGGGAAATTTGGGCAATGTGTCATTAAAGAGAAGACAACTGCTGTGTTGAAGTAATCGTCTGCATTAGCCAGAAGTAGTTTCATATTTCTGGTATAACTGGATCTGTCCAAAAACCAGTTTAAAACCCAAAATCATAAGTATTTTTTGAGTTACACGGTCCTGCCAAACCTCCTGTGCAGCTGGGGGGTTCTAAATAAGTTTTGTCTCAATTTAACATATTGTAAAATTTTCCCATGTAGACTATAGGGGAACTTGGAGAAATAGAAAGTTTGTAGGACCAAAACCTCCTATCTTTCTCAGCAAACATGTATGTTTATCAAAGGTGCACAACACTTGCCTTAATGTTTGTGCAAAACTGTATCCTATTGAAATCTTCATGCATATTCATGGACATCTTTCTGACAGGAAGAGAATATGAGGCTCTATGGAGATTAGAATCTCCCAGGTCAGCCTTTCTTTATCCATTAAAGATTTGCATGGACAGCATGATGACAAATATGAGCCAGTTCAGTCATTCTATGACTGATTTACCAAAAGTCAGCCAAATCCCATGTGATACCTTAGAGGAGCACAAAGTCTACTCTGCACTCTACCTGTGGGTACATTGTCTTTTGGCACAATATACAAGTTCCCAAAAGTGCTTCTCCATTCCCAGGAGCACAGGAGGGAGGAGGCTGTTTCATTGCCCCTGCTTTATACTGGTTTTTTTTCCCTGGCCAGAGCAATTCCTAATTATTGGATAATTTAATTCAAGGCAGTTTTACTGCTAGAGCATCACAGAGTGGCCTCAGTGGTCCCCAGGAGACACTGCCTATTGTGTAAGAGAAGGAATTAGACAATGCTTTCTCCACTAATGGACCAGAACAACCTAGGCCACTCTAACTTCCTGAGCAAACATCTCCCGAGTATTAACAGTTCCTATTTATCTGCTAATGGATAAATCAAGTTATGCAGAAACATGAATATCAGAGAATCCCACAGCACCCTGTGGTACAGGCATCTTCTCTTGCAATGTGTCATTTGCATACTTCATCCCATTGCTTTTAACCAGGTCTTAGGGGAAGAAGAAATAAAAATACAGGATGCTTTTTGTTAGCATAATTTATATACATAAAAAATTAAAAATTGAGTAGGTTTTCACAGAAGAAAATGAAGTAACTTTGACAGATATTCTACTTCTGAATTATCTGGCCCTAGTAAAAGCAAGCTGACTACATGGTGTATGTTTTCTAAGTGCTGAGTGTGACATTAACATGAGCTTCATCAGTGGCTGATGTTCTTGCTACGTGTCATTCATAATTTATTGCAAGTATCACAAAAAACTGATACTTTATCATTCTGAGTCTATTTCACTGATAAACATTTTTTTCACTGATAAACATAATTTCACTGATAAAATTTGACTGCTACCAGCTTTATTGTGGCACTTAAGTTTTCATTTAACATGATGATAAAGCTGCACAGCAGCTTGGGAGAACGTGTTTGTTTACCTTTTCTATATTTAATAACTTGGTAAGTGATACCAAGCAGAGTTGAGAGCTCAGATAAAATAAAAGCTGTCTATACTTATTCTTGCAGATGCCTTTTCCATTTCCAGCCAGACTGTTACTTAGATGTCCTGGTTTTGGTGCAACAGAGTTCTTTTTATTCTTTGTATCTGGTACAGTGCTGTGGGTTTGGATTTAGTATGAGAACAATGTTAATAACACACTGTTTTTAAGTAGCATTTACACCAAGTCAAGGTCTTTTCAGTATCTCATGCTGTGCTAGTGAGGAGTTGCACAATAACCTGGGAGGGAGCACAGCCAGGAGAGCTGACCCAAAGGTGTATTCCATGCCTTAGAGTTTCGTGCCCAGTATGTAAACTGGGGGGAGTTGGCCACATGCCACTCATTGTGGTTCAGGGATGTGATTAACATTAATCAGTGGGTGGTGAGCAATTGTATTGTGCATCACATATTTCTCTTGGGTTCAGTTACTCTCTCTCCCTCTTCTTATCATTACAATTATCATTATTGCTGTTGCTGGTATTAGTACAATAGTATATTAGTATAACGGTATCATTATTAGTAAATTCTTTTTCCTATTATTGTTGTTATTATTAATATTATATTTTAATTAATTAAATTTTTCTTATCTAATGCCTGAGGTTTATATTTTCTCTCCAATTCTCCTCCCCACCTGGGGGTGTGGCTTNATAACCTGGGAGGGAGCACAGCCAGGAGAGCTGACCCAAAGGTGTATTCCATGCCTTAGAGTTTCGTGCCCAGTATGTAAACTGGGGGGAGTTGGCCACATGCCACTCATTGTGGTTCAGGGATGTGATTAACATTAATCAGTGGGTGGTGAGCAATTGTATTGTGCATCACATATTTCTCTTGGGTTCAGTTACTCTCTCTCCCTCTTCTTATCATTACAATTATCATTATTGCTGTTGCTGGTATTAGTACAATAGTATATTAGTATAACGGTATCATTATTAGTAAATTCTTTTTCCTATTATTGTTGTTATTATTAATATTATATTTTAATTAATTAAATTTTTCTTATCTAATGCCTGAGGTTTATATTTTCTCTCCAATTCTCCTCCCCACCTGGGGGTGTGGCTTAGGGGAGTGAGCAAGTGGCTGTGTGGTACTTAGTAGCCAGCCGGGATGAAACCACAACACCCACCTTCCTTTCAAATTCTCACCAGGAGCTGGTAATATTGCAGGGTCCACAGAGCATCTCCTGTGAACTGGAAGGTCTGACTCTTCTGCTTCAGCTGACTGTGCCCTGAACACTAATGCTTCCAACTTTAAGGAAGCTTTCTTTTGTGATTGACTATACAGCATTATATAATCTGCATTAGGTAGGTTTTAGTCTTCTCACTGCTGCTGTATGCAGTGTGCATTATTCTCACCCCAGAAGAGCACTCCCATCTTCATTTTCTTTGCCAGTCTTTCCAGCTTGGTTGTTGCGATTTTGATTACAGTTTATGCCTCATTTAACCTGGCTGTCCTGAATATCATCCAGTAAGCAATAGCTTATTTTTAGGATATTTTCTTCCTTGATGCCTGTGTCACTCTTTGCTAGATAAAATCATCTCTTAGTTATAGATTCAGTCTTTGACTTACATCTGTAAGGTCTGAAAACCCATGAGGAGGAAATGTAACTCCTCTCCTTTCTATCATAAGTCTGTGATACTCTATGCCAGTATAGTGGTGGATCTTTCATTTTAAGTACAAAACTTTACTTTGCCTGCTTTTTGTCTACAAACTCTTAACTAAAGGAGTTGGGAGAGGAGGCGTGGGGAGGAGGAGGCATGACTGTGGGTGTTGGGGGAAGGAAGGAAAAGGATTTGAAGGAAGTAAGTCATGAATAATATGTGCTGAGTGTGTTTTAGCAGCCTGCAGGTATTTCTAAAAAGACATTATCCCTGCCAGCATTGGTTGGTAATCTGAAGGTAAGAATAGCTACATGGTAGCCTCAGCTGGGAAAGATCAGTGCATGAACCGTATCTTCAGAGCTAGGTGATGTTATTCAAACAGTGCCTAGCATGTGAGCCAAGGAGGGAGTTTTGCAGCTCATGTCAAAGGAAATCGGTTTTATGTCTCTGTTTTATGAGAAGCACTAGTTTGTAATACTATTTATCATCATTTTGGCAACTGCTTGGGGTAATTCTATCAACTTGCTTGTTTTGGAAAGGCCAGCTCAGCAAAGTAATAAATAAAATGGACAATATTGTGATATAGGCTAGCAGGATAATAGGAAGGTGTCTCTGTGAATTCCTTTCCTATCGACAGTGCCTTATTTCTAATCCTGTACAAATAATGAGAAAAAATTAGTAATGGCAGACATTTTTTGTCATGGAAAGGAGCTTGTAAATGTATTAGAGATCCACAGGCACCTGTATTCCTGCCATGACAAGGCCCCTGCTTTGTTACCCAGTCACACCCTCTTGTTAATTTTTCCTTTTCAAAGACATCTTTACTTTTATGGGATTTTGAAAACACAGGGGGAATTTCTTTGCAATGACAAGTTGGTTACAGTGAAGACAGCATAGTGGCTCTTAATTGCTAAACCAAAAAATTTCAGTTTGGTTGAAGAGCATGAATGTAGAGTAATCTACTTGAATATTCTTTCATTCTGTAAGATAGCAAAATAGGTAACTTTTAACACTTTCTTAAGGGAAATAATTTACCGTGTCAAAAGAGTCACAAACCGTCTTCTTATTTGCAGTAGGTTTTAAAATCTTCTGATGTAAAAGTAGTGCCACTGCTGCAGGTTAGCGATGTGCTACATCCCTTTAAACTGCACAAGTCTGCTTAACACTGTCTGAGACTCTGTATTTGTGTTGTACGTGCAAACAGGGATTGTTCTGCCTGATGGGAAGTGCAAGAGAATTAATTCTTCAAAGAATTCTTCAAAGAAAAAAATCTTCAGTGTTTTTTCTTTGAAGAATTCCATAAAACAACACCAAACCAAAGAAACATTGTACATTTTATCATTGACTGATACACAGGTTGGTAGCTGGACTGTCCATCAGTAAAGCTTAACACTCATGTCCTAAATACAGAATAATGTGAAGAAGTAAATTAAGTAATAGGCTTCCTGATAATTCTTTTTCGTCTGTAACTAGAATTTACCCCTTACAGACACATCCTTATGTTGCCAAGTTTTCACAGATAAAAAGGAAGCTACATAAAATGCAAAGAATATCAACACACCCAAATGCATTACTTGATCTATGTTAGTGTTCCACATGTGAATAAAATAGGTGAATAGTACTGGGATAAAATTTACCCTATCTCCTAGTGAAATGATATTAACCATACGTAATATTTCCTCTAAAATGAAATATACTCCATAGGGTGTTTCACTGGAATATGATTTACTATCCATAACTTGGTTTTAGAATCCATATTTCTTAAATGTCTTTGTAATTTAATATATGCTGTCATTTAAGAGAGAAGAAGCCCCCACAAATAATTGCAGCAATCTATACAGCAAAGCTAATGAAAGCAACAACCAAACAAATAATGTGGACATCAAAACTTGAACAGCCAGCTGTACACCTCTCTCCTCACTATCCAGACATTAAGTCCTTGTATGCAAGCATTCATCCACAGCAGAGAGGTGATCTGGAAGGAATGTGCATGGCTTCACGCTTGCCCGTGTACTCACCAGTGCAGCAGAGCTAGCGAGGCTGGAGACTTCTGCTGCAGCTGTCAGCAGCAAATTTCTGGTGCACAAAGTAATTGTGGCTTGTTTTTTGAGAGGTGAAGCAATGCTGTTGTCCCTTGGTAATACAGGCTGTGTCCCTGGAATACAGTCTGGTGTGGAGCAGTCAGCAGGGAAGTACGAGGAATAGGAGTTGGCCATATGTACATCAGAACTGAAGAACAGTTACAGTGGGACCAGGATGATGGGCACTTGAGAAATGTGTGAGTTGTATTGATAACACGATTTATCCACGTTTCATCCATTAACACACACTTATTTAGATGACCCATTTTTAAAGTAAGAGTTACATGTTATGTAAACGTGCTATTACATTTCAAGAACCTGTTGGAAAAGTTCCCAATTCTGCCTTTCTCTCTCTGGGCTGCCAATGCCTTGACAAATCGAAACAATGTTGTATGTTTTTAGCATGCCCTGCCAGAAAAGCAAACAAGACCAGGACAGAAGAAAGTAAGGTGATTTCATCCTGCTGATAAGATATGACAGCACACTGAGGCACAGACTTAACATTCACTGAGCTTGAAAAAGAGGATAGGCTCGCTCATGGTTCCTCTTTTGTTAGCAGGCTTTCATAGGATGAGAGACTAGACTGGGTAATTAGTATGATCGCCTGTCTCTGTTGTTAAATTCCATGTAGATACCCTTCTCTTCAGATAAATGACTTTATTCAGACAAAATAATTTCTTTCCCTTGGGGACTATACTTGGAGTTCAGAGAAGAGGAAAGATCAATCTTCAGTATACAAAGCCACTGTGATGGAAGGGAACTAACTAGGTAAGACAAGCCTAGATGGTCCTAGCGGGAAATTGAGGTCCTGTGCTGCAGAAGATGACTGAGGAAGTACTTAAAAACCCAGGAAAATAGGAATGAATCTTGGCTGGTTTATACATACTGAGGCACTGCCTGGAGATTAAAAGATGAGATAAAACCTTAAAGGTTTGCATGATGTGGTTGTACAAATGTGAGCTGAGACTGGGCTGTCAGATTGGCTGGTTCCTAGAGAGAATGGTCCTCTCCTTTGGTAATTTTATTTTCATTTCATGATACCTTGAAGGAAGGGCCTGAATGACTACACCTGTGTGTTTTATGTGCTGAGACTTTTTACAACGTTCTGAAAGGAATTCAGGCATGAAGTGGTTTGGATTTGGTTGATTTCAGGGGGGTTTTAAGTCTTACAAAAATCAAGTATTTCAAAAGACATGTGTAGGTATAAGAAACAAGTGACTGAAGATAATGTAGAGAATAAAAGAGTTCCTATTTTAACCAAAGATGACGTTTAAACAATTTTTTTTGTTACAGTCTTCAAATATAAAGTGAGCATAGACAAATACAAATGACTGTACAATGACAAAGATGATATGTTGTGATTTGGAGGAGGGAAACAGCTTTTTGTTGTACATCTTTTTATTATGTTTATAAATATGCATGCATAGAATTTGAGCCTCAGAACTTTTAAATTAAGTGTTCTTAAGGTCTCCAGTTTAGCAGGCTGGTTAAGAAGTACAACACAGTTTAAGAACAATGGGAAATTGTGAGGAATTTCATAAGAATATGGTTATATAAAGCTGTATGTAGGCTAAAATTTAAATCTAAGCAGCATGAAATATGTACATTTTAGCTGAATGTTAATGCTCAAATGGTCACTTAATTATTGTGTGGTTACAGAGACACCCTGGCTGTAAATATCCTATCTATAAATGCAATCTGTATTTTAAAGAGATCATTCACTTGTAATTATTAAAAATGTGGTGTACAAGGGCTAATATTTATCTTACTGATGGTTCTCACTCATAAAATTCCTTCTAAAGGACAAAGTTTTTCTGTACAAATTCAATTTTTAAGTTAGTGGAAAATAAATGTTATTGAGTCCCTTTTTCCTTCCTTCTTCAGGAAACTAAAACAAGTAGCACACCTATTCCCCCTCACACTCTGATTAGTTTCACCCCAGAAGGAAACTTGTGCTCCACAGCATAAGAACTTTCTGTAGAAGCATTTAGAAAGCCCTTAAGTTTCAGATAGAAGGTAAGTCAGTAACATTCCTGGTGACCATGAAGATGAAATCTTTTGAAATGGGTTACATAACTTGCTGCAAGTGCAGAGATGGCTTGGCATACATGTTTAATGGTTTCACCTGTGGTGATGCTTGAGGGTAACCTCCAAGCATTAACACTGAACTCTAATTAGTGTAGACAAGATCACAGCACTGGATTTCAAGGGAATGCAAGATAACCTGCAGACAAATTACCACTGAAGTAACATGACGAGGCTTGACAGTATGTTCAAATCATTCACAAAAAAAAAAAAAAAAAAAAACATCAACTCCAGCATTTTCTAATATATTGGCTACCAAAACATTTTGTGCCCAATAGGTATCTAGACTTCTGGATAAGTGTAGAAGTGGCACTGTAGCTGGAGGGTTTATGGTAATTCTATAAGCAGCAAAGTGTCTCTGCAAAGGAGAGATAAACAGCTAGTAATCCTCATAATTCCCCACTGATAGCCTATCCATCTCTGCTATAAATTAGAAAGCCCAGAGATTAGGAAGGCTAGGCAGGGTGTAGCTCACAGCATTAATCACAGTATTAGGACAGCAGTGTGCTTGATTTCTGTGTCCAAAGCACTGGTATTTCTCTCTGTGTTTAATGTCATAATGTAGTTTGGAATACATATTGTTCAAGCTGCCTACTCAATGCAGAGATGGTTTTACAGAAGACATTGTTACACACTTCTTGAAACTATAATATTGACTGCAGACTGGGGGACAGTGCAGTACCTTTCACTATGAGGGCTGTAGCTGAGATTCTGTAAGCTCTTCAAGTTCCCAAATTAAGATTTTTTTTTTTTTTTAGTATGTGTTTAGCATTATTCAGATGGATTAAGGTCAGTTTGTCCTCATACCTCTTGGTTCTAGGAGGATATTGCGCAAATGCTTCTGATCTTTTGGAATCTGCATGTGGCTACACAGGCAGAACAGGTAATGTTGTTGTGTGCGTACAAATTCCTATTTAAACATAAAATATGAAGGGCCACCTTTAAAAATTAGAGGTTAGATATTAGTTCTCAGAAGCACACAGCTGAACTAAATATAATTAATCTGAAATTTTTTTGATAACATTTATTGAGCTGGTAGTCAGATGGAGAATGAAGCACTGTGGCTCGGCCTCCACAATAATGTGGCATATATTCCAAATCCTATACAACTTTTGATTTAAAATACCAAAAATGGGTATTTTAGTTGTCTGCTTTTTTATTGGTGATACATCAGATGATACATTTTACGTGTTCAGATCTCCTCTCCCTCATTTCAAAGTCCTTTTGACTATACTGACAAAAATCGTACTCTAGAAATGTAGTTGATGCATAGATTATTGTCACTTCAGCCTTTTGGGATGCCTAGTTCAATAAACTGTTGCTTGAGGGGCCATTTTGAGAAACAGTAAGTCTTTTCCAAAACTGAAAGTGCAACAGTAAACTTTTTATCCTTACATTCACAGTAGCAGTGTACAGGGCTTTTGGGACAGTGAAAGTGTTTCCGTCATGTTTCACCTTCTTGCTTTGGAGTGATGATAGGGCTCCTGATTTTGCAGTCACGAGAAGGGCTAAACAGAAACCTCTAGGAAAGGAACTTCCTAACTACAATATGAAAAACATAGCAAAGGAAGTCAGCAAAGGAAGAAAAACACTTTAATACATGTTCCTAGGGAAAAAACCCCCAATATCTCTGAAATGGAAAGATTTTGTGCAAAAAGGAAGCTTTTGCTTTAAGCATTAGAGATATTGTGAAAAGAAATGAATTGACAAATGACTGATAAAAATTACTAGGATACAGAAACAGATGTTGGCAAAAGAAATATCATTTTATCATCAGCATAAAGTAATTTAGACACAGCAGATTCCATACCAAAGTTGAAGAATCATGTAATTGCAAATAAATATCTGTAAGATGACAGCATAAGGCAGAAGACAGTCTCAGAGATATGTTCATTAAAAAACCCCAAACCAAACAGAGGAAATACACCCTATAGGGTAAATATAAAGTTCACAACAGAGAACTGTGGAAGATAAAGCAAAACATCAACCCACAAAAAGCAAAATCTTCTAGCAAAAGGTAAGACATATGTAAGACATCAGTGGAAAGAAGTTTTGTAAAACAGAGCCAAAAGGAAACGTTAGCACTGGATGACAGCAAAGGAATACACCTTCAACAGCATAGGGAATGTCTTTATATGAGGCTATTTTCTGAAACATTTTCACGGAACTTTGAATGTCAGCTTGTTAATGATAGTGCTCTGATCCACCCGTCCCCCACAGAGATGTTTCAGAAGAGGAATGGAGATTTCCAGGCAGCTTTTTTTATAATAATAATGGAGTCTTCTACAGCGTATCAGTCACTACGGTTTGTGTGTGGGCTATAACCAGCAGAGTTTCTGGTGGGGAGGTGAATAGGGGCTCTTGCATTTGTAGTCATTGTTCAGCCTCAGCAAAGAGGGCCACTAACTAAACATCGAAGAAACTCAGCCAAAGGTTGGTGTTGAGACTTTGAGCTGTTTGAAAAACTAGCAGAAGCTGTTAGGTAACAATCAAAATTCTGTAAATACTTTTAGAAAGTGATGTGCTTCAATCTTAATTATTTTCTAGCACACCTAGGAGAAAATTGTGTGCCTGATGGTGGAGTGAGACGAAGCAAAATTGTCATTCTCTTTACTTCTTCAGGGAAACTCAACAGGTGTGGGAATACACTGGAGAGCTGTTAAGATACCTTTTCTGCTTCCAAAGTACTTTTAGAAAAAAGAAAAAAAACCCAAACATGTAGCATCACAAGTGGCCATTTCAATGTGGATAAGTGAACATGATATTAGACCATGGATCTGAGGCATAGGAATTACATTCCAGTTGTATTTTTATGTCTGTAACAATACTGGAGTGTGTGTGTAAATTATTTTTAGTTCCATTATATTCCAAATTTTTCAGCATTGCACAGTCAAAGCAATGCTGCCCCTGGTTCCCTGGTGTCCTCAGTTCTGAGCATTTTGTCAAATTAAATCAAAAGTCTTGTTCAGGCTGCTGACTACCTATAAAAAGTTTGAATGATTCTTTTTGCTCTAATTTGTTATCACATAGGAATTATGACATTAGAAAGAATGTAGGAATTTGGGGGAGGAGTATTTGGTGGTTTTAACCATTAAACAGTCTTTTTGTTTTCCCTGTTCGTTCTGCAGTTTCCCAAGCTCATCATAAAATAAAGGGTACTATTTCCTGCTCTTTGTCTGTGCAGTTATGTCTCATTGACTAGACAGAACAGAGTGTCCTGAACAAGACAAGATCATTGGGAAAATGTGTTTTGAAGTAGTTGTAAGGAGTATTATAATGATCAACAGAGGGCACAGTAAGCTTACAGAAGCAAGAGTATGGTGTCTCATACCTTTTCAGACCTTGTTTTACTAACCTCTCTGAAGTTATTTTGGGGAGTTCAAATCATTTATTTTGGTCTTGGTAACCTCCATGCTTGCTTTTGATTTATTTCTGATCCCTAAATTTGGGGCACCTTATTGCAGCATAGTAGTGACAGATATATGCATTACTTTTTTGTTCATGACAGCTCACTTGCAAGTTATAGGTGCCTGCTTGAGGAACTAGTTGGCAAAGATTCAGGAATCTTTGTCTTGCTATTCCATATTAAAAAAAAAAAATAGTATCTGAACCTAAATCTATTCTCTTTTTTGATTAAGAAAGAAAGAGGAAAAGGAGAGACTTACTGATGTAATTTCTGGAGTAGAGTTACAAACTCTGGCTGAGCAGATGCTTGCAGTGTCATGACTGGAAGCAGAACTGGTGATATATGACTTCTCTGTGCAATTTGGTGCTTGGGCTAATAAGTCCTATGAAGACAGCCATGCTGCTTCCAGAGACTGCAACCACTGCATATATCCTGCTGGGCTGTGTGGATTCATAGCTGAGTTCACTTCTAGTTATAAACATCAACTTAATTTTCTGATAACAGTAATTAAGTTTAAAGGGATCAGGTTTTTTGGTGAGCTTTGAATATGGTGAGGATATCCAAATGTGGATACCTACTGGTCTTGTAAACCTAGGAATGGAAATTCTTGTGTTAGTGTGTCATGGTTTAGGAACGGTATTGCCCAGTTTTGTGTTCCCACTGAGACCCTCCAAACCGTGTGCTTATTCATAACTCCCTCTTCTCCCCCCAGCCTCCCATCATGGCAGTCTGGAGAGGAGAATTGGTGGCACAAAAGATAAAGACCATGGGTTGAGATAAAAACAATTTACTGGAAACACCAAGAAGATGAAAAACAATAACAGCAACAATACTAATAGTAGTAGTAGAAGAAAAAAGACAAACAATTCACATGTGATTGTTCACAGCTCTCCATGGAAACACACCAAAATACCTGACCACTCCCTTCGCAATGCCATGCCATCCCTTCCACTGTCCCTGGAAAATGAAGTGAGGTGTTGCAGAATAACCTCCAAATCCTAGCCATGCTCCCTCCTAATGCAAAAATTAACCCTGTCCTGGCCAGACCCACGACAGAGTACAAAAGAAAATACAAATTTTTCATAAACTTTAAATGTGACAAAGGCTGTGTGACTTTTAATTTAACTAACCCTTTGAAAACACAGCTGGGGAACAGGAACTCGACATTTACAACAATCTGGAATACCATGCCAGGTACATATATAGATTATTGGAATGAATTCTTCAGTGCAGTATGGCTGGAAAACTTCACTGTAGCACAGCTACCATCAAGGGAGAAGAAGTGTGACTAGGTAAGCGGGCAGTAATTGTATAAATAAATTGAACATGTCAAAATCTGCAAATATTCCTTTATGTACATTGACAAAGGTTGTGTTTCTTCTAGGGGGATATGATAGTGCCTGGCAGGACCTGCAAAATACCTGTGAAAAGGAATTATGTGTATTCCTGAGGGGGATTGCACTAAATCTGGTGCTTAAAATCATTAAAAGAGTGAAAATTCCTTTCTAATCAATCTGCTTACTGAGTGCTTGCTAACAGCTCTGTACATAGAGCTCTCCAGGAAAACTCAGCCCAACAGCATGGGTCATGTCTGGCTCTTCATTCATTTTAGATATTAATGCTAGTTTTAAAAGTGTTTCCAGTAACACTGTAGATATTGTTCAGGTTAACAACTGGAAGTCTAAAACTTCTCTGTGTTGAGCTGCTCACTTTGTTGCTATGTTCCCTCTGGAAGTTCTCATGTCTGGCCTGTGAAGAGACCGTACTGTGACTGGATAATTTCTATGCATAATTTTTGGACTCCTCATTCCAGGAAGAGGTGTATTTTCTAAGTTATTTTCAGGTGATTTATTAGCAGAATCCTTTTCAGAAGGGTGAGGTATCACTGCTGTGCTTCATGAAGTTTGTTAGATTTTCTCATCCTCTCCAGTGTGTTGTCAACATGCTTGCTTTTTCCACCTTCTTCTTAAGCAGTTCCCATTTCTGTGATTCCTTTGAGCCTCACCCTGTTGAAAATATACTTTTTGTTTTGCCTACTATCTTGAAAACAAAACAGTATTTTTGTCCGTCTTGAAGGACAGAGGGACTCTGCCTTGCAGAAGGGAAGTCAGCACACCCAGTTTGCATCTTGGACAACTCAGAACTCCACCCAGTTTAACCCTCCATACCCAGTGTATTGAAAATCAGGAAAATGGAGGTATATACACATTGGTCTCTTGTCCAGAGTGGGAAAGCAATGATTTTCACTGAAATAAGTCTCTTCGTTCAATTCCTGTCAGCTGTTTGTCACACCAAATTTTACAGAATAAAATTATTTTTTCCAGGTACTGGAAAACTATTCATAGAGTTGAAAGTATTCTAATGCAGGGGAAAAAAAAAAAAAAAAAAAAAGAGGAAATGAGCATTTGAATAACACTTGGTAATATATTTATTTAATTTGGGGAATGTTTGCTATTGCACACCTAAAGACTGATTTTACCTGGGGTCTCATTCTGACATTAAAAGATTGGGATGTGGGGAATCTTTGTCTTTGCTTCCCAGAAAAACATCATGTTCTCTCTACTTAAGTCCTTCATTTAGAGGTGGGAAACTGATGCTACTACAGTGTCTATTATTTTTTAGATGCTAAATTCCTTCCAAATAGACCATCTTTAAGTAGTAAGCCTCAATGTGCTTGGAAAAAAGCAAAGTATACTAAAATATGGTCTGAAATTAAGATAATGTGTCAAAGAGAAAGGGTGTTTTAGATTATAAATATTCTAATTTAGCTGTGTGTATTTTAAATTATGATTGTAGTTCAGCTCAGAAAGACTAATTTTTTCAGTCTCTAAGACCACACAAATGTCAGCCAGTGCTGCATTCTCAGGACACAATCTTGCTCAGGACTGCAGATGGGTAGTTACTGGAGAAGTTGGAAAAGTGTGCAGGCAAACCCAGAAACAGCATCTGCCTTTAGTTGCAAGGCTTGCTTTAGTCAGTGTCATGGGAGATAGCATTGCACCTCAGGCAAGAAAATGTGACTGTTTAATGTTTGAGACAGATCTCATGCTTAAGCCCAGAAACTGAAGTATAACTGTTGTTTGTTTTTATTTTAGCAGGGAAAAAGCAATAATCCCAACTGGCAGTCCAAAAATAACCAGATTGGAGGGTGGAAGGAAAAAGAAGGAAAAGGGAAGACTAAAATGGAGAGGTAAATTGTTATCGTGTAGCCACAGTTCCCTTGCAAGGAGGGGCAGGGGGGCAGCATTTTATCAGGAGTATGTAGAAATGCAGTGGTGTATGGTGACTCTGCAAAGGAGGAGCAGAGACACCACTGCTGCACCACACCATTTGAAATGATTAATGAGATTTGTGGGAGAGAAAGGGGAGCATCTCCAGTTCCTTCTGGGGATGTAAACACCTTGTGGTCAGTTGTTTCATAAAGTTCCTTAAATATCTCCTGAATATTGGACTTTTTCTAGTAATGCACTGTAATGTTGTCTCTCCCCATTTCTATGGTGACTCCTGGTCTCACATAAATAGCTTTAGTCTGGGTGGTTCAAGCATCAGGAAAGTCTGATTCTTATTTGTGATTCCTCTTCCCTTGATCATCAGATTAGTGGGGGGTGTTGTGGATGTTGTGGGATTGTGGCATGTTTAGGCTGTGATATGTGGATATTTTGCATCTTCTTTGTGTCTGTGCAAGTGAAAAACCTCAGCCACAACGGAAGGAAAGTTATGAGTCCTGAGACGGATTCTCTCTTTTTTCTGATTCAGAAGTGAGCTGTGATATGATACTATTTGAGGACTGGAAATGTGATGGGAGGAAAGTAGAAAATATGAGACTCTAAAAGTGCTCTGAACCCAGTCTCAACATCTGTTGCTTTTTTTTGTCTCATGAAAATAAATTTAAATGTTTCTTCTTGAACATTTTAAAAGTGCAGTATATTCTTCCTGGAAAGTACTGCTGCTGGATATTACATAGGCTGCCATTTTGAAGGTTTGAACCATAAATGCAACACAGAGGAACGTTTTGCTAGTAATTCATATTATTTCTTTATATTACTTTATTTTTTTATTATATAGCCTTGTTTCATATTGCGTTTGGACTCTAAGCCTTTCTTCTAAATTTTGCATTAGTAATTACAGGAAAAGTTACTAGTTTTCTCTGGTAATTTTTCTCACCTATGGTGTAAAAGAATAGATGGCAACATGTAATTATATTCCTTTAAAGCTAAGAGGTCTGGAGAAGGCTGAAGTGACCCATGCTGCACTGAAAGATTGCAAATGTTTCATTGCAGAAGAAAATGCAAAGTCCCATGTTTGGGCTGGGATAACCCTACACAACAGCACAGACTGACAGGCCAGCTGGCTAGCAAGTAGCTTGGTTGCTTCTGGAGATATTTGTGGGTGATGAGTTGTGGATGAATCTGCAGTGTGTCCTTGCAGCACACAGGCAATCATGTCCCAGGCAGTGTTTCCAAGCATAAATATCAAGTCCTTCCTTCCCCTCTGTTTGGTATTTGTGAGACCACATTAGGAGAACTGCAAACAGTTTGGAGTCCTCCACTAAAAGAAATGCACTGAACATGCTGTGTTGAGTCCAGCAGAGAGCTACCAAAATGGTCGTGGGGCTGGAGTACATCTGAGGTTGTGCAGGGTAAGGCTGAGACACCTGGCTTTGCCCAGCATTAAAAAGAGATGCCTGATGGGAGGTCTTATTGCTGTCTTCACGTACCTGAGACACACAGAGGAGACAGGGCCAGACCCTTCTCAGAGGTGTGCAGTGAAAGGACCAGAAGCCACAGACTAAAGGAAACACAGGAAATTGTGACTAGAGTAGGCATTTGGGGAAATGACCGGGGTAAAATTGTGAGAGCAAATGTACTGTGAGGCTGAAGGATCTCCATGATTGGAAGTATGCAGAACTTGGCTGGACTGGCTTTGAGATGGGTGTTTGGACCACATGACCTCTAGAGATTGCTGTCAACTTAGATGGTTTTGTGTATACTAGTGAAAGGCCAAGAGGGAGATATATGGGATTTCCAAGGGAATTATGCAGCACAGGAGGCATCTCCTTAGTTAGAATTGTGTGCATGTTTGTGGGTTGGAGTTTGTTGGGGCTTTTTGCTAAAACTCTTCTGTCTCTAACTTTCACCTTAACTTACTTGAGAACGTTTCTGTAAGTTCTTGTTTTAAGATGTTTTGACTGTTTGTATGTTTGTCAGATTTGTAATCATTACCATTTATTTTCTTTTTCATAATAACTCTAGCAACTGATAAGGGCCTTGATGATCCAATGCCCCATTTCTTTGTAAGCTTTGATCAGTGAAGTAGATAAAAAAATCAATTTGTGAATTATTCTGGTTCAGATTTTGCCTGGATACTGTCTGTAAATAGTAGAGATGATTTACACTTATCTTCTCTCAGTTTCTGCTTCAGGCTCTCAGCAAGCTTCAGCAGATATGAAATGGATATGACGGGCTATAGCAATATTTAGAAGGCTCTTTTCACCACTGTGATTCTAGCAACTTGTTTCACATGTAGTAATTTTAAGTTCTGGAGGACAAGATAAAAAGCTAGCAGTCATCCAAACAGGTGAGGCTCAGCGCAATCCAGTCTCTGATGGCATTACTTTGTAAGAAGAATGCAAAAAGTACATTTTGTGTGCTTTGCTTTAAATCACTTGCTAGCTTTAAACCCATTTGCTAGACATTATTTACTCTCTGGAGGCTGCTTCCATGGACCTTCTTGAGAGCTGAAGTTACTCAGCAGTTCACCTGCTTTGAACTCACATAGATGGGTAGCTAACAAGAAAACCTCTCAAGCAAGGATTTCCATGTACCAATGTGACTTACTTGACTCAGATGATTTCTTTATTGCCATATGTCAGTCATCTGCGTATCTGGGTTGTGCACTGTGTTTGGGCCTCCCCTTTCAGGAAGGTCATTTGGCATCTCTCCTCAGCTCAGTTAATGACTGTTCATTCCTCCTGTAGAAGTCTCACAGTATTCCTTCTTTTCCAGGAGCCCTTGGAGCATGGTGTGAGCTGCATGAGCTACTCTGGTAGGGGCAGCTTATCCATTGCTGCATTGATGCAGGAGCTGTAGGGCCCTGCTGTGCCCCATCAGATCAGACTTTGTTTGTATGTGCACAGATAAGATGCCAAGAAATATGTTGTCACCGCTGAACCAGCTTATCCCACTTGCAGCCTGTTCCCATGGAGAGCAGTCTCTGGCAGGCAGGGCAGCAGGAACAAGTGACACAGATCAGCCAGGCAGTGTCTGGCCTCGTCTCAAGGGGAACCCAAGTGCTTGTGTTGTGCAATGCCCATGGACTGGACTGAGCGCAGTCTTTGTGTCCACGTATGTCCATGCTGAAGATGGACCGTCTTGGGATGATGATGTGTGCATGGGTGGGCTGGTGTGTCCGGAAGACACAGTCACTTCACTGATGATGGCCTGGGTAGGCTTTTGGTGTAGCTGATGTAACTTTGTGACGCAGTCCGGTCAGGTGCTCAGGGCAGCACCAGACACTACACTCTGTGTCACTTCACTGTTTAGTACTCTTTTCCATTAAGTAGCAATTGAAAGTGCTTGTGCTCCTGCTTCTGCTCCCCCTAGTCACCCCAAGTGGTACTGGAGAAAGACAGAGCTTATTCACACCATGTTAGAACAATCTGGATTATCCCGAGAAGAAAGAAGGAGAACTGAAAAAGTGAACTGAAAGGAGGGAATATCACAAAAAATAAATTATTCTTGTTTGATTTTGTAGTCATTACCTCATTCTCGCTTGGATAGGTTAGAATTAAAAATTTTATATAGCAATTTAAGCTAATATTAAACTCATATATAATCAGCCCTTAAAGTCTGTTAACTGGTATTATACTCAGAGAAAAGCAATGAATTGCCAGCTTCCTGAAATGCATATACTTCCTATGAACTACCCAGACTGCTCTAAAAGAATCATGTTATCATTTTGGCCAGCTGACAAGGCATATGGCAAACTCTTTTATGATGCCTGTTATCTGTAATGATAGCTGTTTGTGTAGCTGTGCTATTCTCTGAGTGAGAGTAGAACGGTAGTGCAGCAATTGCTACTAAGTGGAACAAACTGCAAAAGGAAAAAAAAAAATTGAAGACCAATATTTCAGAAATGTGAGAAAAAGAAAAGCAGCACAGTCACCCAGGGGAGTTTCTATAGCAGCAGTAATCTGAAACACCCAGGCACATTGCCAAGAGCCCAGTAGGTTGTTAATCAAAACTTCCAAATCTCCTGCCAATCCAAGGCTCTCTTAACATCAGAAGGGAAAGCTGTCACATAATGATGTGATACTTAAGTTACATAAAGAAATTTTCAGGGTTTTTTTTGTGAGGAATATTCTTGTCCTAAGCATTTTTTTTTTTCCTTTTTCAGCCTATAAGAGTATCCTTGCCATTGGGGTTTCAACTGAAGTAATGTATTTTTATACATTAATATATTTAATTTTTAATAAGCATACAAGATACTTTTGGATACCCTAGAGAATGCATTTTCTTTTATTGGCTGCAATTAGGTGTTCCAGTAGTAAAATGCAAATCTTATAATTCTTCCTAGGAACAGCAAAAGGTAATAGTAAGAAAATTAAGCAGGTGTCTGTGTAAAGCAGACACTTTAGTTGCAATGTAAAATTTAAGTAAACTCTGTAAAAGTGCTCCAGTTATCTCTGTAGCTACCAGTAATATATGGCTTTGCTTCAGGCATTGAATTAACTAAAAAATAGTGTCAGCCACTTCCTGTTTGTAGGGATAGTTGGTTTCTTAATATTATCACACAGCAGGCATTTTTTTCAGCTGCTGCTGACAAATCCCATTATCTAGGAGGCGTTTCTATTGCGTAATCTTAGCAACAGTGAAGGCAGCAGTGATTTCAGTCTTTTCCATCTTAATTTTCTGGGTGATGGATTTTTCAGTTTGCTTGGAGGGAGAGGAGAAGGCAGCAGGATATAAAAGGAAAGTGTGCTTTTTGGTGTGGTTTTCCCTTCCCACTGCTCGCCTGGCAAGCCCTCGGTGATCCCAGGGAGGATGCTGGAGAGAGGCAGGAGGGAGGGCAGGAGGCAGAGGCAGTAACCGCTGGCCATTCGCACCGGGAGTGTTCCGTGGCAGAGCGCTGTTCGCTCTGCCAGTGCTGGGGTCAGCGCTAATTTACACAGTCTGGCGTGTTTCGAGGAGAAATTCACTGCTAAGGGAATGTCTGCAAGTACACAGGGATGCCAGAGAGCTTGGAGAGCTGTGGTTTTAAGCTGTGTTTTTATAGGAGCTGTGCTGCCATAGAAACTGAGAGACTATACGTAAGCTTTGGCTTTCTATGTAAATAGCCATAAGTGCGTTTGGCCTGCCTAAATCTTGGGAGAGAGGAAGATTTATGGGGCTTAGGAGAGGAGAAGTTCCCTCCCCCATGACCCTATTTCCCAAAAATACCATATGTCAACAGGATTCTTTTAAGGGAGCTGTTAAGAATATTAATGAAACAGAGCATCCTGTGGTTTTTGTAGGATAACCCACGTCAATTGATTTGGAGAAAAGCTTTCACCAGTATAGTTTTCAGCCTGTCAGAATGGAGTGGAGAAATTTGACATGGAAGTATAATTCTGAGTATTGCTTTATAAGTCTCAAATTTCATGTTACAGCTGTTGTTTAGCCCCCTATACTTCTGCTTTAGCACAATTCCAGCTACTGAGAGTAGAGTCATTAATACCATAAAGATCCCTGTGTGACATGATAAATCAGTCTGTTATGGGCCAGAAGGCATGCTCAATAGCCTCAGGCAAAATTAATGTAAAGTAATAAACCCAAGAAGATGGTATGTATAAACTGAAATACTTTCAAGTAGGGACACTCTTTAACTCAGTAGTAGTTACACTTACACTGTAGCTATGTAAGAAGTACACAGTCTTGTCTTGGATCACTGACTAGTTTAGAGTGCTGAAAGAGCCTAGATATTTTAATGGAGACACAAGAGGAATAAAACCAAGGCTACCAACTTCAGATTTCTTTGGAAATGAAACTTTACCCAAGGGTTGATAAAATAATTTCACTGTTTTGCCTATCCATCAACTCTCCTGAAAGGCACGGCTGCACTTCTGCACAAATGTGAGGTGGCTGTCGATGTAGGTTGGTGTGGGATGGCACTGATCCAGTTAGGTGATGTGACAGCTTTGAACATCATCAGTTTCTGTGCAGGCTAGAGACCCCAAGTAAATACTGAAAAGAGCAACTGGTCTTGAAAAGCCTGTGGCAGAGAGTGTCTGTCTATGGATGAGTGGAGTGCTCTTAGTAATTGCAAGCAAGATTAATTTCCCCATTTGAATTGGACATTTTAAGCTGTCTGAAAACTGTGCATCTAGTCTGAGCTATGTCTGGGTGCTTTTTCCTGCCAATGGAAAAGTGATGATACATCTTGTCTTAATGTGGCTAGATGAAATTACATGTGTTGAATATCCCACTTAGATTGCTACTGAACTGAGTATGATTTTATGTACTTCAGTCCATCACAGGCTCCCCCACAAGTGGCATGCACCTTCATGTATTGCACTCTTGCTTCAATAGAAATGATCAAAAGATCACTTTTTTGAAAGAAAATAGTATACTTGGATTGCAATTCTTTGTTCAGGACAGACCGCAAATTGGAATTTTATACCCAAATCCATCACTCATTTATTTAACAGGCAGTCTAAATTGTGCTTGTGATACTGGCAGTCTACTTGTAGAGCCATAAATTATTGATCTGCTTCCTGCAGATAGTTTGCCCTTTCTGACTTAGACTAACATTATTTACTGCCTAGTTTTTTTACAAATGCTTGTGTCACACAAGCCTTGTTAAAAATGATAGAGGCAAAGACTTCTTGAAGAGGTTTGAAAGATAGAAACTTTGTAAGAGAATTCAGTCTCCTGTGTGATACTGGGTTGATCAGTTAATGAAGACCGCTTTTTCATGGTAGTCATCATTTCCACTTCTCTGTGGAGACAGAAAAGAATAACTTGTACAGAAATCTGAAGTTTTTTGGATCCTTTTCACTGATTTTTTCTAGAAATCCAGTTACAAAATGCTCAGGAAGCTGTTCTAAAATCCCTATGAAAGGACTCTTTGCTTTGCAGCAATGGGTTTAATGACAAAGGTGCTTCATGTCAGACCTGTTTTAATAAAATGCAGTTACCCCTGTGAACTTTAAGTGTGACTTAAATTGCTGAACTTTTTTTTAAATTTACTTTTAATCTGGCAGAAACTGATGGTTTGATTTTCAATTTTAAAAAGCTGTTCTTTTTATGAGATGTGTAATGAGTTACAAATGTAAATTTGATCTAGGAAAAGCACAAGAATTTTCTACTGCAATTGGTCCCCTGGCATTCTGCCCCAGAATGGAAATAAACAAGGACATACAGGCTGAAGGAAAAATGTACCTTTGCTATCTAACGTGGTTTGGTTTCAATGTCACAATTATTGCAGAATCTTGAAAGAGCAGTCTTACACACATTGGGCCACTGAGAGAAGGGAGTGTGAGAAGGACTGGAACATCACTAGGAATCAGTCATTCCTCTCACAGGTGTTTACAGCTCTTCCGTGACAATGGCAGAAACAAGAATATCGCCGTAATCCTTGGCTATGGGAAAACCAACTTTTGTTCTGAGACCCACATTTACAGCCATCACTGATACATATCATTGTGTTACCCATTTCAGCTGGGCTCCTATTCCCATAATTTGTGCTAACAAGAAAATGAGTCTCTTCTCAGAATCGCATTTAATACACCATTTCTATTTTTCACATTCAGCCCACATGGTGCTATGCCTGAATAAAAGCAGATTGGCTTCCTTTTTTATTCAGACACTCTGGCTAACCCTTATATACATAAAAGAACTGCATCAAAGTTACCGCCCACTGAACATACACATTTTTTTCATGAATTGGGTCCAATCCCTTTTTAAGAAGCTGTTAAAGGGATTGGGTAGCTTCTTTGCATGTTACGCAGATTCTTCCCACTTCACAGATTCCGCTATTGTTGGGAGCTAAAGAAGCCATTTTCCTACCAATTCAAGTGAAATATTAGTCCTGCTCCATAATAAGCTTAGTGAGTATTTACTGGATGCTGAGGTAGTAAAGAACCACTAGAGATCTTGAGTGGAATATAAATAGATTACCTTTTACAGGGTCTCAATGAGAGGAAGCTGAGAAATATGTCAGCTGTTTAATTATTAACATTCAGTATAAATCAATAGCAAAATAGGCTTTGATAGTGATCTTCAAAAGGGTTTTAATTATTACTTTCCTCACATATAGAAAGTAAGTCTGAGCACTGGGGGTTTAGCCTGTATTTCTCTTAACTGTACTGGAAGGCTACCACTGTGATGTTGCACTGACTTTAATAGCAATAATTAAGATAGCACCAGTCTTTTAGACATATTGGCATTTGGGACTATTGCTACCACATGGCATACATGGGTAATTCCTAAAGCACAGATGACAGACTAATGAACAAAATTCACTTAAATCCCATTGAAATTAATTAAGTTGTATGATAAGACTGTAGATGTTGGGCCCATGTGATGGCACAGAGTGAAGTCAAAAAGTTTGTGATTTTCCTTCAGTGTGGTGCTCCCCTGCCACGTGCCAGGATACTGATGAGCACATGGGGTCCTGGGGACAAGGACAACTAGGGAGCCCAATTTCTTCACCAGCCCACTTTCAGAGTTTTAATTTGTGCACTTCATTTTGCATTTTATTTGACATTACAGGAAGATATGGTATGTAAGCCCCTGGGGACTGTATTCCCTAGTTTGTATGGAAAAGTTATTCTAAGTGAGGTTGGGGGAGGTGTGGGATGCAAAGCAGGGTGGGGCAGGAGGAGAACAGTTTAATGCAGGAGCAAGTGACATTGAGAGAAAAGAATAATTTTATAGTAGAAAGTACAGAGTAAGAGGTCCTGAACTTTCTAGGTCTTGAAGCCATGCTACAAAGTGTTTGAGAGCCACAGCTTCCTGATGGATTCCCTATAGCTATCCAAAATAGGATCTTCCGCTACTCCTGCGGTAAGTCCCCACTCCCTCATTCCATATTTCTGCTTCTTCAACTAAATTCACGTCCTCCCACCTTCCTGCTGCTCTAACTCTGTATTGCTTGCCCTGCTTCTCATCCCTAATGTACAGACTGTACTCATACCAGGTTGCAAATGCTCCAGAACTGCCTCTGTCTCTAAGCACTTCTCTTACAACCTGTACAAGTCCTTGCACACTCCTTCACCTCAGCATCCCTTATCTGCAAGATCTTGCAAGCTATGAAGATGAACCTAGGGCTGCAGCTGGAGCTATGCTTGCAGTATATTTAGCTTCTCTGTAGCCATAGCTAGTCCTTGTCTCTGATATCTTGTGTGCTAGCCCAGGGTGCTCAGACTGGGTCTCTGCTCTGCCATGCAGGCTCCCAGGATGGAGGGAAGCTGTGCTGTTTGTGCTGTGCCCCTGATGCCAGAAGAGCTCTGGTAGAAAGGCACTCCATGCAGGCTGAGCTCCAGCACTGTGCTCCTCCCTTTCTCATGTTACCCTACATGAGTGTGCCTACAGTCAGGTGGTAGTCTGCCATGGAATTCTGGTTTGTATGTGGAGCCTTTTGGGGAAAAAGTGAGGCAGAGAACAGCTGGGGAGAGTAGGAGCTGGTGTCTGTGAACTGCACTGGCTAGTCCAAATCCAGCCGGTGACTGGATTTCCTTTCAGTGTCAGCCAGTGACTTGGAGGTGGGCTCACTGCTGAAGCCATTAGGCCGTCTGGGTTGCCCCATGGGTCACGTCAAAACATTGATCACCCACTATGTTTCTGATACATTTTATCTTTTTTTTACAATAATCAGACCTAAACAGAACCAGTATATGTAACTCTTCACACAGTCAATTACACTACCTTTGCAATTTTGATAGATGCTATTTAAGCTATATCTTATGCTGTTATTTCTTAATCCGTCTGTTTCAGGACTTGGATAGAAAAAATTTTCATGGGGTGATTTGAAAATCTGATCTGCAAAAACTTCGTTTTGAAGTCTGTGTACTTAATACCACATGGGAAATTTGCTCAGCAAGTTTGCTTTACTTTAGTTGTTTTCTGGTATACTGATACTGGCCGTAGGAAAAGTGGTTTTTATTTTTGTGAGCAAACGTCTAACAGCCACACTAAAAACGTCAGAGTGCATTATTTTCTTCCTTCCTTTACCTCCCTGCTCACATCCTTTTCTTTGCTATTGCTATTGCAGTGCCTCCTTCAATTAAACAGATAAGTAGACCTCTTCCACTGTTTGTGCCAACATATGTTGTTTGGTGTGGGGTTAATAGTTCACACTTGCTGTGCTTTACTGCCTATTGCCAAGTTAATATGAGCTTGTTCAGACTCTGGTCAGTCCCTATAGCTTCAGAATTTGAGCTCCATTGCCTGCTTCCAAATGTGTGCCTGCCTCTTGGATGAGCAAAGTACTTCTGCCAGGATGACAAGATTTCATACACTGAGCCATCCAGATCATCTTACCATAATCTCACAATAATAAGTCTTCAAAAGAAACATTCTCTTCTAGAAGTCCTGCTAATGTACATTGTGTTCACTATGGAAAATGGTTTAGAGCTATGAATCATTTTATTAGAGTTGTATCATTTTTCCACAAGGGAAATTCAGAGAATTATTGATATGGAATGGCATGAAATGAAATCCAGTCCCTTTGTTTTTCATTATCTTAAATTTTACTATTCAAAAATATATTTTTCAGTATTTCTGTTCTTAAAGTTATGCTTGAAAGAAATTTATCCTTTCCATTTTGTGCCCTTTGCTTTTTCCTTTCAGGTATTTTTACTACAAATAATGTCATCTTTTAGTTCAACTTATTTATAGGATATTATTATGCTGATAGTTACACAGCATTTTTTAAATCCCACAGAAGGTCAGTAAAATGACAAAGCTCAGTAGCAAGTCATCTGGGAAGACATGTTACTTGTAACCTTCCAAACTGATGAAATGAATTCACACGTAGATTTGCTTTTGCATTTGTTTTTCCTAAACCAGTACTTTGGAGAAAAATGGTGTAGTGGCTTGCTACACAGGCGGTTTTTCATTCTGCATCATTTGATCAGGCAAGTTCATTTTGCTGAAAGGCTTAATAAATACTATCTGGTGCACTAATTAGCCAAATCAGTGAAAGCTGGTAAAGTTCCATCTGCAAAGGATTGGTATAACAAATATATTACCCCAAGTACATCCAAGCAGGTCCTGAACTGTGTAATCCAAATGACCAAGATCAGTTCATGGAATAGTAAAAGTCATTGGTTTTCAATAAATGATTGATAATGGAACAGTAATTCAGAGCTTAAAATTATGGTATTTAAATTAACCTTCATACTTTATGGAAAAGAACCATTTTTATATCCTCAAATACTTAACAGTCTGTGACTCAATCAATTGCTATCTGAATCATTTTGTATCCTGGAACTGTAAAACTTTAGGAAAATTGTGCAATTTTAGAAAAAAAAAAATGCAAGAAAAATATCTAAAAGGAAGTGCTGTTCTGTGGAACGTACATTTTGTGCCCTGTTACAAAAAACTTTTCCTTTAAGGAAGGAAAGTTTTTGTTTTGAGGATGCCCTGTTTCTTTCTTTGAGCAGACCTGAAAAATTACTTTCATAAGTTACATCTTCAGAGATGATTGCAAATGTTCAGGATACTATACTGTTTAGTGAACATGTTTTTATTCTGATAAAACTAGTAATTATTTGCCAGACTTTTCTTTCATTCCTCTCTTTGTCCATTCCAGCTCTTTTTCTGGAGTCTGTAGGAGTATGAAAAAGGTGTCCCTTTCCTTGGCAACCACCAGAATTGCACTGGCATTATTAAATTTCTGACAGTTTTTGTAACTGGAGTTCCGACATGCTGCTATGGCTGTTAAAATAGGATTGATTAATATGCTTTTCATTTTCACATGCTTATGAACAGGCTTACCTCCTAGCATAGCCTTTCATTTGTCCTTTTTATAGCTGATGCTAAACTAGTTATATCTTGATTAATCCAATAATTATATCTAAATCAGAAAAATCAAAATAAAATTGGGTATTTTATTTAAATTGAGTTAAGAGCTAAGAATTTAGTCAAAGCTGGTTGCTTAGGGTGTCTCTATAGGCATTGGTGAGAAAAGGACAAGCATAAATGACTTTTCTTCCCATTTAAGATACTTTCACAATTTAGAGGATACAGAGATTGCTGTTTCTCTCCATATTCTACTAAGTGAAGCTTAGACTGAATTCCAGCCTCCAAGGTTTGTGATACCAATACAAGCTGTATTTACGCATTTCTTTCAGGTGTGCAGGACTGAATTATAAAATGTGTGCGTGGGCTGCTCTGTCTGACCAAGAGTGGCATGTGTTGTTGCTTCTGAAGAGGAAGTAACCCGGATACATTTAACACAATTGATTAACAGATGCAGTTTCAAAAGCAGCTTCATAAAGACATTGCCCCATAAGTCCGCTCTTGTAAATTGTATCCACCTGGAGCCTTTTTCCACCCTTTTGTTAAATGCCATTCTCTGTAGTAAGAGTTGTGACGCTGGCTGCAATTTTTACAGTTTTCTCTGAAATACCTAGCACATTTTTTTTAGTACTGTGAACTGTTAATAGTAGCTGTTGGAGGTAGAAGAGTAGGGCTGTCAGCACTGGCAGGTGGTCAAAGATGCTCTTTCATTCCGTGCTGTGGAAACAAGTAATTTCTGTCCCTTTGGCTGTAACAGGGTTGTCTCTCTCTGCTACCAAATGGAATGTTCATGGCCCTACTCGCACGTGGTTGGCACATGTTTGCTTTAGGCAGATGCTTTGTCCTGTTGAAATTTTTACGTCTTGGGATGCTTAAAACAATGCATGAAGAACCTATTTGACCTACTGGCACCTAAATTTAAACTCCCCGGCTCTGAACATGCAAGGCTGTGTTTAGAAAACACACATCCCTTGCCTGTCCAAAAGAGCTGCAGAAAGGCGTGTCTAGATTCATGAGCAAGGAACTGATATTTGCTGTGCTATAAGGAAGCTGCTGTCTTATTGTTGCTGGTCAGATGCACTCCAGGCTAAGCAGTCTGAGAATGTTAATTGTCTTCTACCATAGCTGGAACTATAATAAAACTTATCACTTCTTGCGTGTTTTCTTCAGTGATTTAATTTTCTATGAATTTGAATTATTTAATTTCATTTGCTATTATCAAAATATTTGGAAATCTTTCTCTGGCTTTCTCATGTATGTGGAAATGCATATCTTTTTGCCCAGTAGTTAAACTTTTTTTTTTTTTTTTTTGCAGAGTACATTTTAAACATCTCATTTTGTCTTCTTTACTTTTGTTTGTTGTAAGAATCATATTCAAATAATTCACATCAATATGTTTCTATGTGCTCTCAATATCTGATATATGTGAATGACAAACAGTAGCTCTATAAATAAACATCTTTATAGTATGCCCACTTAAAAGCAAAGTTTAATGTTGATTTTAATATTTTCTTTAAGATGCAGTAGATAGTACCACATTTCTTAAAATTCTTCACCAAAACATTTAAACCTCTTTTTCTTTTAATACTTAATGTACATATCTCTTTTAATCCTTAGGCATGGAGGCATGATGGTTTTTTCTATGATCTGAATACACTGACTTCTTTGACATAATTGGTAATGCACAAATATCAATTGATTTTCTGAATAAATGGATCTTGGAAATGCTTTATCAACTTAATCCAGTGAGGAAATTGGTACATAAATATATATACAACCATGAAAATTATGCACATTCACAGAGACATAATCCTCTATATCTACATATTTGCATAGATGCATAAATACAGAATGTGCAAAAAGTGTTTGAAAATAGGAGAAAAAATTAGTTCAAAATCAGAAGAAAACACGTTTAAGGTGACGTTAGGAACAGGGAGAGATCTTAAATGCTAGGAATATATATGTCATATGTCTTTTGCTAACTTAAAAAAAAAAAATTGTAAACGAACACCACTAATTCCATGATGTCAGAATGCATTGATAACCACATGTGCTATAAATATGTTTCACTCCTGAAGTGTTTGCCACTAGAGTTTACAGAGTAGTTTTAGCAGTGACTGGTCCTATGTGTACTAGCCACTAGAGGGGGGATGAGACACATCTTCTGTCGTGAACCTTTGCAAATACTTGGTGGCAGAAGTTTTGAGATTCTACAAAATCTTCTTCGTTTTTATCCTCTGTAGAGTATGGTGTTATGACTAGCCAGCCATCTGAAATCTTCTCACTTTGTGTCCTCAGGGTGTAATCCTCATTTCAGATTCACAGAATCACAGAACATGTTAGGTAGGAAAGGACCTTTGGCCAGCTTCAAAGACAGAGGCGATTTCCAGTCTTAAGTAGGTAGACCAGGCCTTTGTGCAGGCGGATTTTAAGGGTCTCCAAGAATGGAGATTCTACTAAAACTGATCTGGAATTTGGCCACTAATGTCCATGGTCAACATTTTTTCCCTGAAATTTAATTGGAATATCCTGTGTCACAACTTGTATCAGTTGCACTGCAACCTTACATTGAGCACCACTGAGGAGAAACTGCCTCTGTCTCCTCTACCTTCCCAGTGATTAGTTGAATACTCCTGTAATGTCCATCCACCCACAGCCTTCTCTTCCTGATACTGAGGAAACCAGTTCCTTCAGAGTCTTCTGGTACGTCATCTACTCCAGACCCCTAGTCATTGTGGTAGTTCTCTGCTGAACTTAACCCAGTATATTAATGTCTTTCTGGGAAGCCCAGAGCCTCACTTAGTTCTCACAGAGTAGT
Organism: Aleadryas rufinucha; assembly: GCA_013397815.1. NCBI lineage: Eukaryota > Metazoa > Chordata > Aves > Passeriformes > Aleadryas > Aleadryas rufinucha. The sequence continues at coordinate 201,404 of VZTH01004622.1, forward strand.
TTTACAAGTGCCAAATAGAAAGGAAGAACCATTTTCCTGAACCTGCAGGTTATGCTTGTTCCTATATCCCAGTAAGCAAATTTTTATATCTCTCTCCTATTCAATATATCTATTACTTGCTTCTGCTTTGTGTTTGATCCTTATTCTTCTCCAGACCTTTGAGCCCACCCTGGCTTCCACTCTTGGGTTTTTTCATGTTCCTGTTCTCAATCTTACCTCCTCTCCATCTGTGTCCATATTCCCCTCCCCACTGTCTTCCTGCACTCTTCTCCATATCAAGTGAAGAACGTTCATCATTGTATGTAAATGTTTCACATACAGTGGTGATGTTAGATGTTGACAAGGAATAAGAGGCATTTCAAACATATGAAAAATAAAGTGTTTCAAAGTTCTAGCATCCTACTACATTTTTTTCTTTCAAATAAAGGCTTTCATTGGCTGCCTTTGGTGGTAGTCACAAACACGCTGCTGTGTGAAATCCAACTGCAGATTGGATTTTACCACATTTTGTGTGAAATTGCTTACCAGTTCTCTAGCTCTTGATTCTTTGTTCTCAATGAGATGCACAGGGTTCTGTCAGAGGAATGGGTTTTATTCTTTCAAGTCATACATACAATAGATTTATATGGATTTATAGTAGATTTATGTATGGTTTATATGGAATAGATCAAAAGGATTGCTGAAGTGAATGAAATGTTTATAAGGCGTTGAGATGCCCTGTAGAGTTATCACAGCATTTATTTTCTTTTTTTTTTCTCTACAGAACTCCACCCATTTTCATGGCCACAGGTGAAGTGGCATTTTCCCTACTTTCCAGGCTGTGTAACCAAGCAGAAAATCTATTTCCAGGAAGAATGAGAACTGCTTAGGGCATAGGTTTAAGCTAATGCAAGACTTCTCTGAATAAGCTGCATAAAGGCATGTGAAAATGCTGTTATTTGAACATAATCTCTAAATATACTTGCAAAAATTGTTAATACTACCAATTATCATTGTCACGTTCCATTAGAGGATTTCAGTAATTCTGCCACAGTTTTAAGGATCTCAGATGAATCTTTTAATGTACCTTTCACTTAACGGACTGCAGCATCAAGTTCTGATGCGGGCTCTTTCAGTAGAAACATTAGGTAAATTTAGCCCTATAGTCTCAAGAAGAAAGAAGGCAAGGAAGACAAACAACTGAAATTATCTATTTAAGTGGTTTAAAAATCCTTTCTAAAAGTGAAAATAAATATGTGTGAAAATAATATGTGATTGCAGTGATGCAACACAAAATTAAATTGTATCAAACAGCATCTATTCCTAGTCACTGTAATGAGAAGGAGTCCAGGTGAACTCTGTGAACCTGTGGTATTACCAGTATGGAAGTTCATGGAAGTTTACTCTGGATGTTACTATGGGAGAGAAGTGAGGAAAAGAATATTAAATTTCAGCAAAAAAAAAAAAAAAAGAGCTACTAGACAGTCTGCTTGATATGCTGAGCCAGGAATTCCCTTCTTCCAGTATCTGACAGGATTCAGAGTTAAGTCATTTGTCTTTCCTTCTTATATGTGAAACAGGCTTCTTCATGTATTTGTAAGGGTTCAAGAGTAGGTGTTGACATTTGGATACTAAAACCGAGACTTTCTTTCAGCAGGTACAACAGCTGTATTAGTGCTGCAGTCTGCACCCCAGAGCTCTGGACACTATTACAAAATAAAAAGTAGGTATAGGAACAGAATTAAGTGGCATCTTTGTTCAGGTACATGAAACTTGACAATGTGGAGGATAAGGAAGAAATAAAATTCTGCCTTTAATTCTAAATACATGTACAGAAGACAGCTGTGAGAGATAACTTATGTGATGACATAAGTATGTTTCAAAATTATTGGAAAACTGCCCTGTTGTTATCAAGTATCATTTGTAATCGCTGTTATTTCTACAGACATTCCTATGTCAGAAGACACCAAGCTGAGTGGGTGGTTGACACACCCAGGGGATGGGATGCCATGCAGAGGGATGTGGACAGGATCATTAAGTGAGCCCAGGTGAACCTCATCAGGTTCAGCAAGGCCACGTGCAAAGTGCTGCACCTGGATTGGTGCAATCCCCAGTTTCAGTACAGGCTGGGGGATGAGGAGATGGAGAGCAGCCCTGCTGAGAAGGATTTATGAGTGCTGGGGACTGTAATGAACATGAGCTGGCAATGAGCACTTGGAGCCCAGAAAGCTGATTGTGTCCTGGGCTGCATCAGAAGTGTGACCAGCAGGTCAAACAGAAGGCAGATTCTGCCTTCAGTCTTGTGAGACTCCACCTGGAGTGCTATGTCCAGTTCTGGTATCCCCAAGATAAGAAGGATGTGGACCTGCTGGAGCAAGTCCAGAATAGGGACACAGAGAGGGGCAGAGGGCTGGAGCACCTCTCCTGTGAGGACAGGCTGAGAGAGTTGGGCTGTTCAGCCTGGAGAAGAAAAGGCTTCAGGAAGACCTTATAGCAACCTTTCACTTCCTAAAGGGGCACTACAAGAAAGATGAAGGCTGCTATTTTTTGGTCGGGCCTATAGCAACAGGACAAGGGATAATGATTTTAACCTAGAAAAGAGTAGATTTACCTAGAAAAGGAAGTAGGTTTTTACAGTGACAATGGTGAAACACTGGAACAAGTTGCCCAGAGAGGTGATAGATGTTCCATCTCTGGAAATATTCAAGGTCGGGTTGGGTGGGGCTCTGGGCAACCTCATCTGGTTCAAGATGTCCCTGCTCACTGCAGAGGGGTTGGACTAGGTGACTATGAGACATCCCTTCCAACCCAAACTATTCTATCATTCTATGTTATTGATGTTACTATGAAGTCAACTCACATCACCCGTATGAGCAGCCTGAGCTCTTCACCTGTGGCTACATTTACTTCTCGGTATATGCCACGTCAATTTGTACTATGCAACGCACAAACTCACCGAAAGTATAACTCTCAGCTGTTAAGATTTTTTTTATTTTATATAAAGAGATTTCTGTTGAAAAACTGCTAGTTTCTTTGCCCTTATAAGATCTAAGAGTAGAAATAAATTAAATTGTTATTTAAAAAAACCTAAATATGCACATAGTAATGTCTCTTCTGATGGAAGTCTCAAAGTTATAGTTTAGGAAAGCATTCACACATCCCTGTTCAAATGAAAGACAGTTGTTAAGGACATCCAATAAAAAAATCTCTTATCCTAAGGCTGTGTTGCTTTTGCATCTTATAAGAATGATGGCTCAATGCTTCTGCTTTTCAAAATGTAGTTGCCATCCCTTTTTACAGAGGGCAAAATTGGAGCAGATAGATGAGAAGCAATTTGCACAGTCATGTAAAATAAGACCTTCACAAAAACAGTCTATTAACCCAAATTATGTCAATTTCTTTATTCTAGTTTAACAACTAAATACATTTCCTCTTTTAAAAGGCATTAAACTTGCATAGTGTTGGTTTTTTAATAAGTCTTTAAAAATTTTATTTGTGATCTAATCCTAAATTTCTGCACTGGTTTTGCTGGGATAGAGTTAAATATCTTCCTAGAAAATAAGTTACTCTTTTTTTCTCGTTGGCAAGTGTTCTAAGTATGTTCTTTTTTTGGATATACTAGTAAGTATGCTCAGTAATATTTCAGAGATAGGAAAGGAGTAATAATGGGCATTGCTATGCTACACTTACCTAAAGCTTCATGAGAGACATACAATGATTAAGAGAAAGTGGGGTTCAAGTTTATGATGTTATACTTAAAAACTTACTGTGGAAAGAAATCCAGAAAGATCTTGAACCGACAAGATGTTTTAGGTGGAAGTCCTGTATTCTAAAGATACTTCATTTTATCTTACATCTTCTGTTTACATAGAACATCTGAATTAAAATTACTGCATCCTTGAGCATGTGTCGATTACAGGGGAATAATTTTTACACAGAAAAACCCCACCCTTTGACACATACAGCTGTCAAATATTTTAGGTCAAAACCTCAATTGTTATAAATCAAGACAGAGTTGAGAAATGTCTCATGGATGCCTTGAATTTTGTCTGGTGGATGTTATTCATGTGTTAATCAAAGTGCAGTATGCAGCTGTTTTGATCATATATTTTATTAGTTCCTCTGGCACTACAACAGTGATATGAGATCAGAAACTCCTTGTCAGAGTAGTATTTATCTATCTTTACAAAGTTGTCCAGATTTATGCTGTTTTCTGCTGTAAGTGATAAAAATATCAAAGATTTACAGGGAATATAGCATTAAGCTTCAATAAGGAAGTCGTAATGATTTTGGAGAACCCTGTTTCTGGCAAGCTGAGATTGTATTTCCTGTCTACCATGCCAAGTCTTTTGTTCAGTAATGGTCTATTGCCCAAGGAAAAGATGAGCAAAAGCCATTCATACTGAGGAGCAGGTACTGAAATATTGCACATTTAAGGTGGCTGAATGTTTTGAAGGTGAGAACCTATAATTCTTAGCAGAAATACTCCTTCCTTTCCCGGTATGGGAAGGTATTCCAACTAGGTCCCAGCATCCTGCTAGGTAAGACCAAGAATCCTTCTTTCCTCCTGTCCTGTTTGCCACATTCTGCTTTCCATAGGAAGGAACCCTCTTAGAGGGTGTCTGGTCCAGATGGGAGCCACCACTCCTGGTGATACTAAATGTAACCAGAACCCCAAAATGACACAAATTTTGCGGTTGGTCATGCTAGAACTTTGCTTCTTAACTTCCCCTCTAAGTCACTCCCCAAAAAACATGTGGCCAAGACTTATGCCTTGGTTGGCACCAATTCTCTTTTGTTACCGTACTCAACCTTCGTATGCAGTTCACGGCTGTTTACTCAGCTTTTAATTCCATCTTGAGAGTTTCCTGAAATAACCTTGGAAAAGAAATCAAAATCTGGAATGGCTTTTTGCAATATGAAAAGTAATGGATATTAAAAGCTGACTGACAGGGTGCTTTCCTGCCTGTTGTCAAATGGAAATAGAAATTAAATTTAGCAGAGTTCATGAGTATTGCTACACTAAGGAGCTCTCAATCAGTAGTAAAGTAGATAGGAACTGTCATCCCCATTTGCAACAGAAGCTGCAATTTGATGATACAAATTTGCCTTCAGCCTGCCCTCCTCGAACTGGTCTAGTCCTTGTCAGATTCATGTGCCATTGCACACGTAATAATACAGCTGCTATTAAATACTTCCAGAGTTCCACTCTGGAAGTGGGTTGCTTCACTTCCATGTTTTAGTGTATAATATCATCTTCCCTGCTTCAAATTGAACTGAGTTTCATTACATATTTAAGGTTTACCTCAGTGTTGCTAAAATGCTGGTCTTTCTAATGGTGAAAGAGGTTTACTGAATCATTTAAAATTCTGATATGGTAAAGCGTGCAGTTTTCCCAGTTACTGCATCTTCTGTAAAAAGTCACAGATATATCCATAAGGCATTCAAATCTTGTTTCCACATCATAAGCATCTAGCTCATCATAATTTGTCCTGATAGCTGATGTTCCTAAATGAGAAAAGCTTTCTTTTACTTATTTAATGTTCAGAAGAAATTCCGTAAGTGAGAAATGTATTTACTGAGCAAGTGTATCAACTTGAAATAATGCATTGGAGAACTTGTGAATACATTTATGATAATTTGGAGAAGGTAAAATAGGCAATTTGTCTCCCAGATACTGCTAAGTGAAATGGAATTAGATCCTTTAGGCTACATCTCCATGGAGATTGTAAATATAAAGTTGGCCATGATTTTAAAAAGAAATTAAAGCTTGTGGGTTGCTTCACTTGCAAATGTTTTATGAAGAGGTTCTAGGATAGATTATCAGCATTTTAGCAGGCATGCTTTCTTTATTTTGGAAATTTTGGTTGTTCATTTCTATAGTATGATATCCTGATGCAAAACTTTGGCATTTGGAATTGAATGGTGCTTATTTTAGCATCCTAATTTCTTTCTCTGGAAGCACTTTCAAGTACTTAAACTCTGTGCTAATATTCAGCAGCAGCTTGCTCTGTTTGTTCTGTGGCAACATGAAATTAAAAGCAGCTTTGCAAGCAGCTATCCCAGTAGATGAAAGGCAAATGATCCAATTTTCTGATGGAGTTTGGGTCATGTTGAAAAAGTGAACTCTTAGTACCTGTTGTAAAAGCATTTAATTTGAGTTAAAAGGCAGAAAACAGAAGTAGTGCCTTTTCTTCTTTCTCCAGGTGGGCTCAGTTCCTGCTTCTGAGCAGTCCTAAAAAGAATGACCGGAAGCCCAAACTGATTCAGGAAAGCAGAAGAGTTTCATTACCGGCCTGAGCTTCTATGGCAGCTCTGTGCTGGCATTTGATCATTGGACTGTAGTGATTCAATCATTCCACACAGCTAATTTAGTGTGTTTCTTTATTCATGTCACAGGAGATTAAGTGAAAGTCTTGACCAGTGCTTGCCTGCGTAGTCAGACTGAACTAATCTGTAGTCCTGTGTGCAGAGAATGAGGTCCTGGCATGTGATCAACCTTGTTAGCAACCACAGGGAAATTCTCAATGTAACCTGAAAACCAGGAATTTTGGGGATGGAAAGAGGGGAGATCATAGGAAATATTGCCTCTTGTTAAGCGAGAGGAAGATAGTGCAATAAAAACCTCCTGTTTCAAGAAGCTTTGTATTAAATAGAAACACTTATCATCACAGTTTATTTTTAAAGGACAAGATGTATGGCAGGGACACAATTCTCTTCAGTGAAGCAGCTGAGTCACTCAGTTTTAAAGATGAATTTGGTTAGGAGAAGAAACAAATTAAGAAGGAAGCTAGGTAAAAGCAAGCAATTAAATATAAAATACCTAATATTACAGGTTTCAGTATGATAGTACAGCTGCCAAATGACTTTACTAAACAGTCTCATGTAACTACTATTAATAGTACAGGGGGAAAAAATAGTCTTGTATTGCTTTCTCACACTTCTGTAAATTCTCTAGATTGTTGGAAATGTCTGTTGTGCAACTGATGTATTGCAGGCAGCGATCTTGCAGAGAGTTCTAGGGCAGGTTTTGTGGTGACAGGTCAGGTGAACTGCTTTGCCTTGCACTAGCGTGTCGCTACTGCGATACTCAGTGGTTGTTAACTGAGGATGGAGTGGCACTCTGAGCAAATGTGATCATAAATATTTCAAGACCCACTAAAAAGTCCAGCAGAAAACAGAGCTGTTCTAAAAGTGAGAATGTCGATCTTTAGCAAGTCTTTGCATCTTCCCTCTTTTGCACTTGTATTTCCAGCCTCAGTGCTGTGTTTGGTGCTTTTTGTCCTTAACATAAATTTTGCCTTTCCTTCTTTTATTTCCAGTATCAGTCCCATGTTTAATGTGGGGTATTTTATCTTTTATACATTTTTTTTCCTATGCTTATAAGCTGAAACTTAGTCACAGAGTATGTTGACTCTTTCCTATGATGACTCCCAAATATTTTCTAAAACAATCATAATGAATTGTCCTTCATTTTCTCTTAACTGACTGCAAGAAGTAAAAGAAGAGCTAGGTAAGCAAAAACTACATCAATACTGACCTATGGTTCTCTGAGGAACATTTGTGACCTTATTATTGTTGATGGCCTTTGTCTCAATTTTTAAGTATTTTGTGTTTAAAATCTAACTGCATCACCATGAATTTATAGTGGTATGTTCTTCAAACTAAGAAATATTCTTGTGATTCTTGGCACATTTGAAGGTAATTTGTTTGAATGATAGTTGCAGTCATATTTTATGTCTGGAAATTGGTTATATTTGAATCACTACTGTTGTAGGTTTTATTGTCTAGAGCAACAAAAATAGAGCAAACTTCACTTGATAAGGTGTTCTGTATTAAAACTGTGTCATTGATCCCAGGAAAAAAGGTTATTGTTCCTAATAAAGGAGCTTGCAAGTAGCCTGGGAAGTATTTCATTAAGCACAGACCAAAGAGCTATTAATACTCTTTTGTCTTCCTTGACAGGCAAATTTTATCTCACAGCAAGTGCAGTGCTCTTCTTGAGCCTCTTTTATGATGTGACTTCACTGTAATATTTGTCACTTTTGAGAATTATGGGAATTTTGGTGATTTGTTCAGATGTTTTACCTAGGCTCTAACCTGTAGTAGACTGAAGGGTAATGAGAAAAACAAACTATCCTGAGCATACTAAATGACATCATCTTATATAGAGAGGGGAAAATAAACATAAACCAATATATTTTCTGTGATCATTTAGCCATGATTCAAGCCTAAATAGAGCAGCTTCAGTAATTTATTGATGAAATAGTTTAACAGAATATTTTAATGTACGTGTACTGTAACAACTTTGGATGGTAAATGGATTTTTCAAGACTACATTTATCAAATGTAGAAACATGGACAGATGTGGTGTACACCAAAACCTTTAAAGCTGGAAACACTATAAGAAGAGAATGGTTAGAAAATACACTTTTTGTCTCAGACCGCTAGTAACCATTCATAGGTGAAAAAAATTCTCTGAGATGAAGCCACAAGATTAATATTGGATTACTTGGTCTTTCAAATGGTGAAGATGATTTCATATTATTTATGGAGCAGCTGGCTCCTGAATTATTGGATATAAACATTAACAAAATACTCTATTCATGCTGAAAATTCCACATCCTTTCATAATAACGATTTGGATAATAAGACTGCCATCCAAAATTTCAAATGAATGGATAGAAAACAATTATTTTGAAGTTGCTGAGCTGCACAGTAAGATAGAATCCTGCTGAGGCAAACAAATGGTGAAGATCCTCTACAGAAAATTCACATGGAATTCTCTTTTCCAACCACAAGTTCAAGCAGCCAAGAAAATGCTGTGAAAAGGACTTAGAATGAGCAGATTGAGTCTGTGTATCTTCTTCCTTCAGAAAGCATGTCCCTGTTCCAAATGAAAGCTTTTTGGTTTTTTAAATTTCATTTCTTCTTTGAGGGGTCAGTGCCAAGTAAATATTATGAGGAAAAGATAGACATGCACCAGTGTCTAGTAGGCTTTCCCAGTCCAGCTTGGACAGTAGGACTCAGATACAGCATCATGGCTAGTTCCTTACAAACCTGACGGTTGAGGTGACATGTCCGTGTGCTGTGAAGGTGTTACTGAACAGCATTCCTATCAGTCTTTCAGAGCAGTAGCACTGAAGGTGAGGGGCTGTCCTAAATTGGAAGGAGGAACTTCTTCAAACAGCCCTGCATTTGAGGACCTGGATACTGGAGGGCTTGACAAATACCATGGTTGTGCTCTTGACCTGAACCACACGCCTGCCTTTCTCTGTGGACTGACTCAAAGAGAGCTTGTGAAGACTAACTTCTTAACTTGCACACCAAAATTCAGTGGCTCTATTTTTTCTTTTGTGAGGAATGTTTTCATAGTAATTTTGGAAATCGAAGTAGAAATTTATCAGAGTAGATGAATGGATAATTTTTATCCACATGGTCATAAACCCCTTCAAAGAACACATGCTGCATAATGAAGCATGACTTCTTTTTGCAAACTCTGTCTTGGCTGTTTCCCAATGCTTTGTATTTTATCTTTACATCCAACACTTCTGTTCTTACAGGCCTGTAATTCTCATGGGACCTATAAAAGTTGATGTCACGTGCACCAAATACCAGGCACAGTACCAACACCATTGTACTTCCTTGTTCCTTCATGTCTCAGAGTATTTCAAAGTGAAAGCAGTCATTTTTCATCTTTGCAATGCTTCCAGAGAAGTCATCTGCCTTCCTGAAAATGTTCAAAAATTTGCATTTCACAAACTTTAGCTTAATAGTCAATGCCCCTTCGCAATCTATGTGTTGTCACCAGCTTTCCCATAATCACCAGATTATGACACATCACACCCATTTCACAGTTAAAACTTGTCAACAATGGCTTCTACTCTGTAATTATGTAAAAAAATGAAGCAGTTCACAAAACAGGCTGCTGCTAGGAGAGAGGGGACTACATTATATTCCTTCGTGTGCTCCATCTCCTATGTTGGCTGAGTTCTTAGGGATCATGTTTAATCAGACTCAGTTGTCATGTGGTTGTTTGGCACATGCAAGGCTGATGGGGACAGGCAATACAGAAGCAGCCTAACAGCTCATTAAAGTGGGCACCCAGTTTGCATAACCAATGGTTTTGATGGGAGAGGAATCAATAGCAACTATGTATATTGGATTTTGCTGCAGAAGAATAAACACTGAGGACTACTGTGCCTGAATTACTGCGTAGATCACTGGTGACATTTTTAAGCTACCAGTTAGGTGGAGAATTGGGGCAATGTGATCCTTTGATGTTGCTATTGATGTCAAAAAAATTATGAGTACAATTTGGTTAGGTCATTTTTGTAGTTAGTAAAATCTTATCTACTACAGTAGATCAAAGGGAGACATATCTGTGCCATTACTGAAAATTTATGTTTTCTTAGGTCATGATTATACATTATTATATATTGTATTATATTCTCTCAGACAAACATATGCTGGCACACTCATAGCTGTTCAGCTTGCTATGATTTTACTGAAGTGCTGATTTTTAGTCAGAACTTCTTTATTTTCATCAGAAATATTTACTGCTTAAAGCATGGAAATATTTATCTCTAATGAAAAGGAAATATAGTGAGGTAATTAGCTGATAGTGAATTTATTTACTGTCCATTTAAAAAATTATGCCTTATCAGTTAATAGGCATGAGACACACTTTTGAGAGATAAGTGCCTGTGTTTAAATTATAGGTGGCCTCCTAAGGGCGACTTAGGGTGTGTGAACACTGACAAGCCCTCATTACTGCAATATTAATGTTTGCCATTTTCTTCCTTTATCAAACCCCAACATACTCTCAGAGATGTAAATGTGCTGAGCACAATGATAGGTTTGCAGTAATGTTTTTTCCCCTCTCCATCTGTACTATCTTATATTTGTTGCTATAAGCAACAGTCCTTTGAATTGCTGTATTTATAAAGTTTTAAAATAGGACAGATCAGAGCACACAATCTTTGTGACAGGCAATTTTTCTCTGTTTTCTCCATTAAAAAAAAAAAAAAAGAAAAGATGGCCTGTGGGAAGATATGCTCCCTCACCTGGATTTACAGTAATCTTTGTTCCTCCAGAAGCCCAGAGTTTGTTTGCCTCTTCAAGGACAATCTTTTTAAAACTGGCAAAGGGAGGAGGCCATGTGTCAAAACCGATTAAATGTGTCAGATGTGATAACCTATTGCAGAGGTCTTTAGCCCTGTATTCTCAGCATCCATGTTGAAATGTGGGGACCTTGGCTTTCTTTCTCAGCCTAAGCAAGTTGCAGTCTTGTTACAATACTTATAACTTCACACTCAGATGGTATCAAGGTAACACATCCTTCCATTTACATTTTAGGAAATAATTGACATTTTCCTGAAATATTGAAGCTGCTGAGTGTGAATAAGCATTTAGTTTCATTGTTTTATTTAAAAAGGAGTTAAAGAACAGCTGCATTTTCACTGTTGGTTGTATGACTGCTTTTTATTTTATTCAACTATTATACAGGAAAAACTGAATTTCTGACATTTCTGAATTTCGAGGGGATTCTTATGAAATTCCTTTGCTTTTCCTACTCCTTCAGATGTGGACCACAAGCTGCAAAAACAACAGTAGTTTTTATAAGATGTTAAACCAACTGTGTTTATCTAGAGGACAATTTACTAGAAATTAGCATCCATCTCCTGACTGGAGATATAATTCAGGAGGAAATAAACATCTCAATATAGTCAGAAGAAAACCAACTTTACTGATTGTATAGTGTGCAGGGAATATGATCATCATGAAATATCTCCAGAAGCTCTATTTATGAAATCATGCTATATTTATATCTTTACCCTTTCATTACTTTTTTTCAGATATTTTATTTCAACATGAGCAGTACATGCAAATATGAATTTGAAATGTTAAGATTCATAATTACAACTTTAATTATATTAAAATAACTTTTGAAACATCAATATATATGTAATTTTCTTTAACAGCTTGATTGCATGAAAGAGTTTTTATTTACTTTGTCATGGAAAGATGATTTGAATTGAATTAAGCACATAGGTGTCAATCCAAAGTGCAAGAGAATCAAACTGCTAAAAAATTGTTAAGAGACTGTGAATTATCCTCTTCATAAATGATAAATTTTTATTGCGGTAGAGTGTAAGTTTGTTCAGCCTTTGTAAAATGTTACACTTATTCAATACAATGAAAAAAAATAGTGTAGTATTTCAAAAGAGCTTTTAAAATGACTGTAAGGGACAATGAATTCAGCTACTTTTATTTCAGAGATTCTGTGTCTAAAAGAAGACCTTAGATGAGAGATCATGTTATCTGTACTTGCTTCTTGTTTTATTTTGCAAGTACCTAATCATTTTTCTGATATAGCAGCTTTTCTCTGTCATTCAGAGAGTGCATAGTTTGGACAATGCTTAGTGAAATCAAGTCAAATAACAGTTATGGAGCTTGGCTGCTCCCCAGTCTTGTTCTTTCAAAAAAGGGCATCTTTGAAAATAGAACAAGAATAAAGTCAACAACGAAAAAATAATAAAGCAGCTCAAGCTAAACTGCATTTGGAAGGGTAGTATTAGGGAGTGGCTACAGGTACAGTTGAGTTGTCAGTTCTAGCAGGAAGTGGCTCGTGAGCAGCTGAGGGGAAGCTGCAGGTGGAAAAGCTCATTACCACGTTGCTACTGCTGGAACAGTATGTTTGAGTCATCTATTAAAAATAACGAGGATAGAAAGACTTCAAAGTAAACTTTGTCATATCATTCCTCTAATGCATTTCTTTGCTGGGGAAGGAGGGGGAAGAGGGAGAGAGGTCTGCTTTTCAGTGGTCTGAGCTTGCATGTAAGGACTGGAGATGTGTGCAACCAAGTGAGCAGTTCCTGCCCCAGGCAGCTCCCTCCTCTATCAGGTCTTCTTGGAAATACAGGTTTTGGCAGGAGAACAATGCTTAAGAAGTTTTTTTCTTTCCCCTGAGCATAAGGGTCAGTAGTTTGGTTTCTGAGGAAATTAAGATTTGATCATCTCCATCTGTTGTTGATAAGTAGAGTGTATAAGTATATAGGGAAGTATTTTTACAGGAGTATGTGGGACATATGTGGTACTTCCCAAAAATGCACTACTTGGGAAAAAAATTCTCTCATTCTTTCTGCTGCTGCTCACATCTGAATTATGCTTTTGTCCATGAGCTAAAACAAAATATTTTCTATTATCCTGCTGGGTTTTTCTAGGCAGGGTATTGCCACTTATCAGTGGGAATTTTTAAGGCCTTAGCATTTTCCACTACAACTGATCCAACTAGTCCAACACCAATATAATAATGTCTCCAACTGCAAACATATGGTCACCTGCTCAAGTACCAACATAAATAAATTTTATCAACATAGACTTCAGAGCTTAGATCATCTTGCTGCGCCTTTTGTACTGTGACAAACGACTTACTTCAAACTAGCTCAAAAATACCTATGTAGTGCTGCAGTCTGAAGCAATCTAGACAAAACAGTAGCATGTCTCTTGCAAGTTTTAGAAGTTTTGCACTTAAGCAGTTCTGAAAACATTAGCTTAAGCTAAACTGCGATTATTTTCCATTGATAAATGATAGCGTAAGCAAGGCTCTTACCTCCTGAGCTTAACTGTGTTTTCTTTGATTGCTTGATTGAATTCCTCTATGATGTTCCATGCTTCTTCCATCCTCTCTCCCAAAGTCCTTTTTTCAGGGACTATTTTTAAGACAGTTATCATCCTATGGTGAGTTCATCCCCCACTTTTGCTAGTCTTGCAGTCTCTAAAAACAGGTAGTAACGGCACAAAGCTTTCTGTCTCAGGGACATTATGCATTGTTCTCTGCACCAACATGGACATATTAGACCATGTGTGAACTGGTAAAATAAACAATGGGGGAGAATATTCTATGTAATGGATTCAGATTGGGGTTTATTTGTGAGTTTGACAAGGAAATATTCATATATGAGAGCAAATGTCATGCATGGGCAGATGCAGAACTCAAAACAACCTTGCTTTGAGCAATACTGTTCCACATACGTATGCACTTTGACTCTTTCTGGCTAAATATGCTTCTAGAAACTGTAAAACCTTTTCATCCAGCCTCTGTTGGATAACAATTTTAGAGAGTTGCTCTGTCAATAAGTGAGTGTTTTTAAAAGACAAAATAGAGTTACTTTTCAATTGAAAAGATAGAGTGAGTGAGATGGAACTTGGGAATCTGGCATTTGAACTATTGATTGTAGTATTCCTCAATGCGAGAGGCAGTCAGCATGAAGCACTTACAATATCTGATATTGCAGTGTAGGACAGAGTAAAAAGGCTTTCCTGATCTTTCCCTGGCAATGTTTCCCATTTCTCACAGCATAAATTCAGCAAGGAATGAGCTGGTAGATAGGTGTTAATGTTGGTTGAGTTTAGGTCACCTGAATGGCATTTTTGTAAACCTACGCAAACCATCAGGGTACTGCAACAATAGTAAGAAGGTTACAAAAGATTCAATCTCTTTTCCTAGTGAAAGAATAAGAATTTGCTTTTGTTCCCAGAGAGGAAACCTATAATGAGGCATATCATCTGTTTAATTTATTTTTAAGCTACCAAGAAACTGGGGAGGAGGGGTTCTGAAATACCATCTTTTTCAGACATTCAAATAGAGCATCTTTCCAACAGTCATCTCAGTTGAAATCCAGTGGAACATAAACATTTAATCACATCTTGGTACCTCTGAACATCTTATCCTTATAGTCTTGCATGTGCCTATCTAGATTTTTGAAAGTTTGGCATCTAGGCTTTGTGCCCAGATGACTGAGTTGGTAAATTGTTTTTACATCTATCCTGAAAACCATAATCTATTCTGCAAGTAAAGTTAACATTATGAAGTTCCATACCATCTTCTCTGTTCAGGCTAGACATTTATTATACTACATGGAGCTTTAAAAATCAAAGGGGGATACTCTTTCTGAAAACTGCTGAAGTACTGTTCTATATATACTCAAAAAATATCCTGCAAAATAGACTCTGAAGTGTTAATCTGTTGTAATGATACAATTTTTCTTAACTTTTTTGAGTGAATTTTATTTTAATCAGAAATGCACCATTACACCATCATCTATATGAAAACCTATTTAACTCTCGAAGGACAATCCCTTGGTTGTGTGAAACAAACTTAAATCAAAATATCTGACAAATATTCCTACCAATCTAATTCAGTCCTGACTGAATTCCATTTCTTATCCATCCCTTCATCTTGCAGTCAAAGTGAGCTCTATTGAGGGAGTTCAGCTGCATCTGGTATTAAAGCATTTCCTGCTTCAGTAGCATTCCCCCTGCTTTAGCTGGCTTTTTTTTTCTCATGCACTTATGCTGTGAATCAGGGCTTTGTTCCATTAATGCACTGCCGTCAAAAAGGACTCCTAATACTACTATGGTGCTGCTGTTTAATGCAGAGGTCACTGCAGTATGTGGGAGGTCCAACCAATAATCTAAGACTTGCTGTTGTAGGTGCTGTACATATAGATATTAAAAAAAAACCCAAACAAACCATTCCCATTATGGAGAATTGTTAAATGAAATGCAGTCGTTAAACAAATCCTTAAAAAACTGTGATCCAGTCCCCCACCACCAAACCCAGCAGACATTCCCTCACATGACAAAAATAAATGTTTGTCTTATGAACATGTAAACACACCAACTGGTTCTGTACAGCCCTCTGGATCGTTAAAAGAAGGTGAAATGAATCAGTAATTGTGTTGTAATCAGCACGATTAGGATTTCTGACCTCCTTTTGCGTGTCTGGTACTCACAGAAAGTGAGTCATTGGCAAACTAAACTGTGCAATTTATTCGCAGATTGTGAAAACGAAAACAATTTGGAGGAAAAAGAAGAATTGTTAATCCTCCTTCACTGCAGAACCCTCTGCTGGTGATGGAATGCAAACTTCACTTGCATCTGAAGAGATTGCTTACGTGACACTAAAGACACTGATAAAACCAGGTCTGTCCTGTTGCAGTGGACTGTCACATCACTACCCCTGTCTATGCAGCCTTGCGCAGGCAAAATTGCAGTGTAGTTATACCCAGATTTTATGTACATTTTGAATTTATGTGTGTGCATGCAGCTAACTTAAAATACTAAATGGACAGTTAAAATGGAGTGAAAAGAACTCCTCTATTGGATTAAAATAGCTGGGATTCGGAGAAGAACAGGTTGTGTACAGATGCTCTGTAGAATATAAAGGCCACGAGGGCCCTGCATATGAAATCGAATTTTGGGGAACCAGTTTTAAACTGGGTGGTTGAAAAAAGACAAACTGCTAATTTTTTGGTTCTTCAGGAATTATTTTTTTTTAAGTATATTGATATTTTAGTTGGGATATTTATCATTTCTTTCATGTCTTATGATTACTTTGAAAACTGTTTTAACTTTCTCAATATGCCTGTATGCAACAATTAAACATAGCAGAGTTCCAAGACATGCACAACACAAATTATTCTGATACTTTTTTTTTAACATCGCAGAGAAACACAACCCAGAAATGCATAGGACATCTCTGTCTAGACTGTTGCACATAGGCTACACTTGCTGCTGAGCTACTTATGACATTCGGAGCAGCTCTGCAAGCACCATCCACCTTGTTACTGTGTATCAATCCCTGAGCATTTGATTAAAGTCCTTATAGCTTCCACCTCAGTATTGCCAATGAAATTGTCAATTATGGCACTTCAGTTCACATCCCTGTATGGAATGACACATCAGTGAATTGGTTTCAAAACAGGTATGATACCAGTTCAATTTTTTACATACAAAATCCTGGATTTCTGTATTCTAATGTTTAGGATCTCAAGATACTGTGTGGTTTTCAATAGTTTTCTGCCCATCACAAGTTGAAACTTGTCAGCTGTATAATTTTTGCCTTCAAAATGGAAGAAAGTATCGTGGGGAAATGTAACTACAGAAAAAGAGATTTTAATTTTGATAATGAGCAAATAAGAGGTAGGAAAGATTACTTACACAGATGAGGTAGATTGGCTATAGGACAGTAATTTAACCTCGTGTTACCTTAGGTACCTTTGAGAACTGAAGTAGAAGATCAGCCCTCCTACCATGGCAGGAGTCCTATGACTTGGATCTTCTTTGACCTTCCAGGTTTTGATGTCTGTTGCAATGCAATACTAGGATACATTGAAAATTGCTACAGAACATTCTTTCTGATAAGTATCCTTGAGGAAAAAATCTTCCCAGATAAAAACTGTGTTATTGGAGCACAACTAAGGATAACAGGGAAGTAAGGAAACTTTGGTTATTGTTGCAATCAGCCCTGGTAAATCACACAGGTTACTGTATAATTTTTTGTTGTCTTGGCCAACCTTGACACACCATGCTTATTGATTCCAGAACTCAGTAAAGGTACTGCACAATAATAATTCTGAGCGATGGAAGGCTCTTGTTTCAGTTCAGTGAGCAGGATATTGGTATCTGTGTTTCTTGTCCTGATTGGTTGGTTTGAAAATTTTGGCAGAGGTTGTAATCAGCAGAACAGTAGATCTGTGTTAGAGTCAGGTCTGGTTTAGAGGTTTGGTTGATTTGTTCAGCTGGTAACCCAGAACTTCAATTGAAAATCTGCATTTACAGAAAGCCACAAAATGTTCAGCCAAGTAACAGGGCTAATTTTTACCAGCCTAGTGATGAAAACAAAATGAGGTGAAAGAAAATAATGGTGAAGTTATTTGGTGAAACTATTTTACCAAGTTGTACGCAATTGTAATAGCAATTTCTTGCTAAAAACAATTTACAATGAATACAAATTGTGCACAGTGATGTCATGATATGATATTTTGTACAAAGACTGCATTAAAAATATTTAGCTGTGACTCATTCTGGTTGCAAATGCAAAATCAGGCTCACAATTTTATTTCTTCAGGCCACTCAGAAAAAAATGCTAGGAAGCTATTTAAAAATCCATCTAGTCATACTTGTTTCTTGGACTGAAAGCCAGTAGTCATTGTAGTTGCATGCCAAATTTTTTTCTTAAAGTTCTTTTATAATTTTCTGGTTAAAATTATTTAAAATAACGTCTATTGTGTCGAAATTTGTGTGGAAATATTGTGTGGAAAACTTATTCATTTTCAGTGCTGACGCATTTTTAAGTACCAACTGAAGTTGTTTGATTGCTTGAGGCCAGAAGTCTAACTGAAAAATGATTAATAAAATTAATGCAGCATTCAGTGTAGTGATTTGAATTTTTGTGACAAGCTTTTGTTTCTTCAAGTCTTTACACTTGACTCATCACTTTGTTTTTAACTTTTTGGTAAGAGGAACTTCAGTGGAGAAGTCTATGTCAGTTTAAATGAAGCTTCCTCCCATGTGAAGATTTCTTTGCAAAATACAGCTGGGATTTATGGATGGACACTCTGACCACTCAAGCCATGCCTGTAATGTGCCATAATGAGGTTTGAGTGCCAGCCTATTTAAGTGAAAGCTACCATTTAGTGATGGATTCTGCATGGCAGTCAGATGCTAAACACCTAGACAGACATGGTTTGTCATGGAAGTCCAGAACACAAAATATATTTACCAAAAGCATGCAAATCTACACATTTGATGTTTGTATTACAAGTGGCTGCTACAATAGAGAGTAATTCAAGTGCTGGAGAACTTAGATACTGTATTGTTCTGGTATTTTGAGTTCAGTAACCCAGAATGAAAGCATCTCTGTACTGGTGTCTTCTGTAATGTAGCAGCCAGAAGCCAATATTATCAATCAACAGTTCAGACTTCAAAGCAACAAAGTGAACACATTCAGACATTCAGCCAGCATTATATAGAGACTGTGCCAAAGACATTAATTGCTTATTTTCTCAGTGCATTTATTTACCACTTCCTCAAGAGCTTATGTAAAAAAAACCTCTGAATTATCCATCGCTGAATATGTTATTTTTATAAATATTACTGCATTTTAAATGGCAGGACTTTAGAGACAGAGTTAACAAGAAGAGAACTTGAAAAGTCAATAGCAACAAAATTCCATATAGAAGAATTTTTCTGGTGTTAGGCAGTATGTTTGTATGGGTAGGGAAAATTAAAACAGAAAATACTCTGTACTTGTTCAGAGATTTGTTGAAAGGAATTTTCTCATATCAAGAATTGATTACTCTCTCACAGTAGTTACTCATCTGAGAAATGGAAAAAGGCAAGGGCCATCTGAAGAAACAACCTGATGATATTCTGAGGATGGTTTTCCATCCTAAGGTTGTTATTTGCCATTATGCAAAATTTACCAAGTGGTCTGTCAAAAATGGTGTGTATATACTTAGCATACTGCCAGTTTTGTTACACAGCCTTCATTAGGAATGTGAGTCATGCACCATGTAGCACCCAGCATGTCATTACAAGCTTAAAAAATAAAAGTTTTTGTAGTATGTCATGAAGATTCAGCTGTTGGAGGTATTTTCTGAATTCTGTGGGACTTCTGTGAGGTTGACTAGCCCAGAGACACTAAAAAGCACCTGTTCTTGTGAAAACTTATTAACTAATTTTTCCTACATTCTGTGACCATTAAGTTAGAACTCTGATTTACATCCCATTTTAAGATTCTCCACTGAAAGATATTGTCCTTAATGCCTTCCAGAATCATAAAACTCTGATTCCTGCATACTTGGCCATAATTATGGCAAACAATATAAAATACAGGATACCTGAAAAGGTTTCGCCTTGCTTGCCTTAGAACTAGACCTTAAAGAGAACTTCATAAATAATAAAAAATTAAAACAATGGTAATTCTACAGAGTAGGAAAAGGATGACTCAGAAAAATGAAATATAAAAAGGGCTAATAATGTGCCAGAGCAAATTAATTGAAAGTTGTAGATAAACTCTGATGGACTTTTTGGACATTATTAGATGAGTTCAACAATGATATTGCGGGATGGATTTGGCTTCTTTATTTTTTAGTATATACATATATCAGATTTTTCAGCATTCTCTATATTTAGACAATGTGGAAAAAACCCCTTATATGTTGTGCTATTAAATTATCTCTGCAGACTGTTTTGCATATACTGGCAAGTTGAAGAAAATAAATCCATCAAAAAATAGGAAACAGAAATGCATATCTTCATAAAGTTGCATTAAAACTTTCTTTTCTTCTCATATGGAAAACTTTTGATATCATAGAAATAATAGTATCTGAGAGTGTTAATATTCTTACTTATGATGATGAATGTTAACTTCATTTTTCATCTTTTGTCCCATTAGTTAGTTTTACCTTTTAATATCTAGTTGTACATTTAAACTATCATTATTACTCATTGTATAACTTTGAAAGTCATGGCGGAAGTATTTTGGAAGGGTTTCCTTTTCATCTGCAGAATACTCTAACATTCTTTCTTTCTTGTTAACTATCAGATGTTTAACTTTTGGCATAAATGGTGTGCAGGGTTTTTTTCTACTCATCCATTGTGGATGTTTTCATAGAACTCAAAACAGTTTTATTCTTAGAGCAGCAAATCTCTGTGTCCTTTCTGCATGTTTCATACTACTAGATGCTTTCTCCTGCTCTTTTTCCATCACTAGGTACTCTGTTCCATTTGCTTCATACATTTATGCATGATTTTGGGCTCAGAAGAAGTGATAAATGCTGTCTCCTCTTTATCACTCAGCTCTTACGTTGTTCTGACAGCCGAAACTGCTGTTCCAGTTAGAGCAGGTTCATTAGGTCATCAAAAAGTATTATCAGGAGCACCTTTTCTCTTCCAGCCTTACTGCACTAAATGCCGTTGCATCAAATGATTCCATTCATTAATTGGTGTAAGGCAACATCCACCAGAGCTTGTAATAACACATAGAAGTCTTCTGTCACAGTGGATGCTGAAATTATTACCTCTCATTTGCAATTCAATGAAACTGTCATTTTTTCCTCACAGTTCTGCCTCTTTTTGCCGTATGTTCTCCTTAATACAAGCAGTTGGGCAGTGCTTTTAGTATCACTCATTCAACTCATCTCTTGCTTCTGTCGCTCACTGTGGAGCAGGCTTTCTGCAGCTACAGCCCCCTGATTGCTGCCTATCACTGCTTTCCCTTTTTGTTTTCCCTAATGAAGGAAGTTCACCAGCAATATGGGCTTCACCATTATGCAGTTCATATTTTT
The DNA here is from genome assembly GCA_013397815.1 of Aleadryas rufinucha. Classification (NCBI taxonomy): domain Eukaryota; kingdom Metazoa; phylum Chordata; class Aves; order Passeriformes; genus Aleadryas; species Aleadryas rufinucha. The sequence continues at coordinate 222,523 of VZTH01004622.1, forward strand.
TGTTATATTTGTACAATTTGCAGCTGTAGTTGAATGTTATATAAATGATTAATTAGCACTTATTACTGTTTTACATTTCCTAAGTACTGCACAAACTAACTAATCAAGCAGTCAATAAATGAATTAAGCAAAAAACAGTGCAGAGTTACAGGAGTTGTGTTCTCTCTTTGAAATTCTCTTGCATACTGGTATGCTGTGAAGTCTATAATAAAAAAAACTATGTATAAAAATTCTCCTGATTAGGTGATTTTCTTTCAATTTTGTCACAGTAAAATATAATTGAAAACCAGTGCTTGTGTAGTTAGATGTAATAAACCTGATTACCTTGTGTGGGTTTTTTAAAAAGCTCTTTACTTCAACCTCTGTTCCTGTTCAAATCAACAGCAATGTTGTCAGCCAGTGTGAGCAGCAAGAGGCCAGCAGCAAACTCCTGGGGCTAATGTACTGCATTCATGATACCATAAAATTATCTTGATATGCCCTGCTTATTAGCACAAAATAAAGAGAAAAATATTTGTACGGTCAACCTGGCAGTATTATCCATTTTGGGTTTTTTTTAAGAAAAAATAATAAATAATTCACAGATGAAAAAGATAATCTTTTTACAATGTAATTCTTCATTTGCTTAGATGTGCATCAGGAACTTATATTTGCCATAATGTCAGCCTGGGACATATAAGGTTATTTTGTACACTTCTGAATCAGCTCTGTTGACAAGGTAGTTTGAATTTGCTTAGGTCTTTTGTTCTCTGCTTGACAACACAGAAAAATACATGGTTTACACTGATTTAAAAAAAAAATAAAAGGAAATTTCTCTGTCAACAAAAGGAATGGTTATTTGTGCAGGACATAATCCCTACTGTGCCTTGACTAACAAAGACAGTTCAGTTTGGTGGGAATTCATATGGGGGTAAACTTCCCTCATTTTACCACCCAGTATAACACAATGGAAAGATAATGAATTTTCTGTTGACAGCTTTTTTTCCCACATCAAGCGTAGCATCCAGAGCCTTGTTCAGGAGGTTTGAAGGTTTGAGCTCTAAGTACAGCGAATGGATGATGACTGAACATGAAAAATTGTGCACTGCATGTGAAAACCATTACCTGGCCAGATATTTTAACCATGGAAACTTGCAAGGAAAGCCTCTGTCATACATATACCATGATGCTTAGCTTTGGCTCCAAAGCAAGTGTGGAAGGACATGGACCACATGAAGGGAAAGAGAGAAATAGATGTTTTTTCCCCAGGATATAGTAAAGGGAAAGAAATATCCTCTTAAATATTTTGACAGATGGTCTGTTACACAGATTGATTTGTGTTACTAGAAATGTAACCTTTATGAAAAAGACTGATTAGATTATCAAAGTACCCCTCAGTTTGCAGATTCCTAATAGTGCTGCACAAGTAGAGTTCTTTACTACACAGCACATTTTCAGCCAACTGTGTAATTGAGAGTTTCTTCCTGCAACAGCTGGATGCCATTTTTTAAAGTGTTCAGTATCAAAAATGGCTCAAATGCCTCATGATTGCTATTTAGGCTGGAAGCAGTTTTTCAGCATTTCAAAGCAAAGGGAATTTTGATGATTGCAGCAGTAGGATTTCATGCAATAAAAACATGAGCTGGACATGTTTAATATTCACGTGTAGGTTCTAGAAGATGTACTCTGAAATTGTCTACTTTTCACTGTGTAGCAGGAAAAACCATAGACCCTGGGGGTTTTTTCCTGTCTTCTACTGCCTACCATGCTATTCTGGGGAAGAGAGAGATGAAAACGTGGAGTGGTTTAAAAGCACAGTAATTCTTGAAGTGCTACTGATATATTTGCTGCTATATGTGTTCCCAAAAGGGATTTGATGCAATGTAAAGGCTGTGTGAGAAATATGGAGACCAGGGTAATTTGGGAAGGACTATTATGTATTTCTGGAAATGTTACTTGAGGTACACAGGTTTTCAAACCTATATTGTGTCACAACCACTTCTATGATGTACAGATATTTTAAGTCATAAATTTCATAGGATGTGTAAGAGTATGTGAGAGAAAAAGATTGTAGTTGATTTGTTTGTAACATTTCACTTGACTATGCAGGTGCAATGCAGAAACTTCCATCATATATGTGGTCTGAATAAATATTTGTCTCTATACATATGTATCAAATCGTAAGTGGAATTGGATTTACGGGTGTCTATACAGTGCTTCACACTGAAATTATTTTATATATAATAATTATGGGCTAAAATTTTCTGTCATGTTTCCTTCCTGCCTGCCTTCCTGCCTTCCTGCCTTCCTACCAGCTGACTGAGCTGTTAATGTGCTAACAAATTGGCACGCATGCACTATCAGCCCAGTTTCAACTGCATTAATGGCATGAGCAATGGAACAAAATACATTAAAAAGTTTTATTAAATTTAGGGGTTTTTAACTATGTCTGTTTAAAGTGCATTCTTGGGCTGGTGGTGGATACAGAAAATTGTGGACTTACAATTTTTTTTTTTTTAATTTGCCTCTGTTTGTAGTTTTCTGCCTGCTTTAGAGCCAAATTTTTCATGCACATTGCATGAAAAATCACACAGTGGGGCAGTCCGGTGAGGAGCTGTGGAAGCTTCTGCTTATTAAGGAACAGGTTTGGAAATATTAAGGCTTTATATAACTGATTCTTTCATTTACAGTGAAAAGCAAATTAAAACCATTTACCTCCAACTAGAATAGACTGCAGAACTTCCCACTGGTGCTGATGCAGGAACCCTTCATAGAGACTATTTTATTCCTCCTGTGGATTGATGTTGAGGGAAAGCCTATGCTTGGGATTTTTCCTTTATCTCATGTGCAGACTTATAACTCAGTTTCAAAAGCAATTAATATTTATGAGGTTGGGCTGAGAATAATACAACTGTGGTGAGACAGTGAAATGTCTGCCATTCACACAGTGCTGTATAGTGGTATAAATACATATTTAAGTTTGAATTAATTAAATTGTATTTAATCCTTTCTCTGTGAGCTTGTAAACAGCAGCTCATATCAACACTAGTGTACATTGTTGGCAAGTGACATGTGCTGTCAGCATAATTTTAGACACGTTTCATTTCTTGCATAATACTTATCACTAATACAGAATTTTAAACCTTTTCTCATTCGTGTGCTAGCTGCTAAAATCAGAAGGTTTTTCCAAGATACAAATTTTTTGTGCTTTAAATGCAGAAACAATGGAATGGCAGTAGTGATTGTCAAGTGACTTTCTAAAGCAGCATAATTAAAAATCACATTTTGCAGAGCCCTTTAATTGGCATTGATTTTAATCCTTCAGGTTAGCTTCTTTCCAGTTCAGAGTGAAGTACAGTCAAAAGACTGTGTCTCTATAATTGGTGGCAAATACAATCAGGCTAAAAGTGCTCATCTTCTCAGCCTGCCTTCCCCAGCAGGATGATGGAAGATATGAGCATCTTATTATTGGCAACCTGGTGCTCCAGTTGTCTTGGGGAAAATAAGTGGTTTGCTCTGAGTATGAACAAAATCTTAATGTGTTATTATTACTGTAGATCAGGAGCTGAGCTGTAGACATTGAAGTATTGCATTAATATTTGCTGTGCTTGGATTAGCTGAATTGGCAGTGCATTTAAGTAGGGACTTGGGCTTTCTTACTATTTACTTAATTATATTTGTAATTTACTGTGGCTGAGTACTCAGCATGATTTTTAATTGTCTGAGGGAGACTCTTAATTTTACAAATGAGGTTCAATAAATGTGTGTGCTATTGCAGTCTTGGCTTTATAGGAAGAAGACTGAGTTTTCTGTTCATTGCTAAGCTTTATGGTATTCCCATTACTACTACACTAGTGTAGTTGTAATTAAATTTTTAGAAGTTCATTAGCCTGTAGTTACTAGACTGTCCTAATTTCTGTAATTATTATTATTTTGCTATAATTTGGGTAGCAAATATATGAGGTTCCTGTCCAGTGCTTAAAAAGTAAAATAATTGTTGATGCTAATGGCTTAAGATGCACTAAATCGTGATCTGAAAGAGGCCTCTTCTGAACATCAGAGGTTATCTGCCATTTGTCACCTCAGGTGCTCACCCTCACTGATAATGTGCAGTATATATAAAGCCCCTCTAAGTAAACCTTAGTAATGGAACAGATTTGGGTTGTTAATGTAGGTCATTATCTTGCTATTGTGTACAAAAAAATGGATAGTCATGCACTTTCACTGTGAATTATTAAAAAAAAATATATAAGTGGTGAAAAAAATAATGGAAAAAAACCAGGTAAAAATTTTATCTATTTCCTTTACAGTATGTATTGTTAATTAAAAATTATGTATACTATCAGAATCCCAGGAGTGTAAAGAAGCATCATGTAGAAGAGAAATCAAATGGTTTAGTATGTAATAAAACACTTGAAGACCTGCCCTTCATTTCCGCATTGAAATTTGGCTTAATGATAATGGTCATACTGTGAATTGGTGTTCTGCACAGGAGTGATTAGAGTCTATTTCTCAGGCTTACAGATTCACAGAATAATTTACCTAGTAAGGAATTACAGGCAGTTATCAAGTTGCTGAGTGTCTTGTTCAACTGAGTGCTCAGTATCTCTCAGGATGCAGATTCCACAGCCTCCCTAGGCACCTGTTCTGGGTTATTCTTTGCTCCTGTTCTTTGCCACACTTTTTTCCAGGTTTCTTTTTGACATAATCTACCTAAAAACATATAAAAAATTATAAAAATTAACATCAAGCTCAAAAGTATTTTTTTCCCATGCCCTGTTTCATGCATCAGAGATCAAAAGAAAGAATATATGAACATGGCAAACATATTCTCTTAGCCTCCTGATGTCTTGAACTTTGGTTCTCTCTGAGTTAGATGTTTCTAAACATTTCTAGGTACCTAAACTGAGGGGATTTAATTTTCCCACACTTTTCCTGACTTCTCTTGAAGGCATGGTTTGATGTCCATGACCTCTTGTGGCAGGAGTTCCACAGCACAACTGCACATTACAGAAAGGGCCACCCCTCTTTGTTTATTTGTTCAGCTTTCTTTCTTTTTATGACTCTTAACCAGCTTGATTTAATGCCCTATGGTTCTTGCATTGGGCAGAATGAGGGAAAAAAGAAATGAAAGAAATAGCTTTACTAATCATCTCCATGCCAGTCATTATGTTTTCAGAATCTTCCATGATTCAATTTTCTCTTTTTTTATAGTGTTACCCTATTCATTTGTCCCTCACACAGAAGTCATTCTGTACATTCCATCATCATCTTGCTTTTTTGTGAACCTCTTCTGGTTGTACCTCTCTGATTAAATAAAAAATCGGGAAAGTGGTCAAAGAAGGCCAGCATGCATAGACATGCACAAATAAGAAAGACCAAAAGCAAAACAAATGAAGAATTAAAGAAATTTTAGAACTATTAAGCTAATATTGGTTTCGTTTGGGCTGTTGGTGTGGATAGTACCATGTGTTTGTACAGAATCTGAAGCACACTAGCCCATGGCCATCTCTGAAAACTCTGTCATATATACTTACATGTTTGCAGAAAGTTACTTTCAAATTTTATCTTTTTTACACTTTAGGCTGTGGCTTACAGTGTGCTTAACACTTGTGTGATGCAGGTGATACCTTTACACTGCCTGCCTTCAGTGTCTCTGTCATCCCTAAATGCATCTGACAAGTTAAAATTTCTCTTCTCCAAGCAAAATCTGGCAGCTAAGAGAAACCCATCTGAGCCCAGCTTCAGCAAGGTTCTCAAGCAAATCTTCAAACATGGGTGTTTCAATGGGTTCAGAGAAGTCCTTACAACTCAAGGCTCCTCCTAAAGACCTGGGGGATTTGTTCCTTTAGAGATTTATGCTTTTAAGCTCCCCAAGGAGATGTTATAAGAAAAAAATCAATCCAGTTTACTCATTACAATTAAATATACTCTGTCAATTTTATACTCTCATGGAAAATCTGAAATACTTCTGATGTAGTCAATATTGTAGGCAAATGAAAGCCTTCCTCAAAAGAGATCCTGTCAACAGGAAATCTATGCATTTCTGAAATAATTTAAAAACCATTTCTAGTTCTGTAGCTCTCTCTTGATCCCACTGCCAATCTGATAGTTTTATCATCTCATTTTCCTTCTTTGAGCATATCTTTTCTGACAAAAAGAAACCTGCACAACCAACCAAGGAAGACCAACTGTAGAGAAGAAACTGGAAATTTAGTTTTAGAATTAAGAAGAAATACACTAAAGATAGTTATGTACCTCGAGAGAGAGGCAGGCCCTCAGAGCCAGCTCTACACAAAGTGCTGTCATTGGAGTACTCGTGGAATGTGTTTCTATCCTGACATTAATGTCAGAGACTCTGAACCAGTGTCAGAATTTAGTTTATCTTGGAAACGGGCCTCACAGTAAATATAAAGACAGTAACAAAGAGGAGGCTGCAGCTGTCATCTGTTGGACTGCTTTAGAGGTCAAGGAATTCCCAGGAATATACACCTCTTGCGCACAGAGGTTACTTCGGTCCTCTTAGTTGTTACTTGACAGAATTTCAATCCAAACTTTGATGTTTTGTTAAGATGTGCATCCCACTTCCAAAGGAATTAATTTATGGAAGTTTTTTAGCCTATGGGAAGTGGGACATCAGACTTTGTTCGAGTTGGTCTCTTCTGGTTTTATAAACATGGGTTTGTAATATTTTCAGGTTATTTTTGCTCTGAAAATTTTTACTTGCTTTTTCTGACAATTAAGCCCCAGTAATTAACTGTGGTATATAAAGGTATTTCTTTGAATGAGCATCAAGAGATTACAATAACTTAAGAACACATCAAACAAGTTACTGTAGTGATAACTCTTCAGTATAGTCCAAGGCTAATATCAAAGCACTCTTAGCTGTAAATCTTTTTTCTTTTAATATGCTTTACAGTAAAAGTTTGATTTGAGATGTCAACTGCTTTTACAAGACAAAATATTCAAGCTTATTCTGGTTTGTACTTTCAAATTGTTCACATGAAAAAAGACAGAATAAAATAGGCTAGACCTTTAGGTGATGAGAAATAAAACTTGAAATAGTGAGATGACTCATAGAGAACAAATATAGAACACAGAGGAAAGGCATTTATTTCTGTTAGCCTCAGTGAGTAGTACCGGAGAAATAAGAGGGAAAAACATGAATATCATTTGCCTTACGAGAGAGAGAAAATGGCTTATAAATACGTATTTTCAGTTTATGTAATTTAAAAAATCATGTATTTTAATGTGCAGTGACTTACCATTGCAATTTTGTCCACTACCCATGGAATGCTGGTGGGAGAAGCACCATGTATACAGCTGGGTGGTTCAGGTTTTCTCACCATTCTCCTCTGCTTTTCCAGACACAGGCAGCAAGATTCCATGGTGTTGATGTAGAGTGAGAAAAGGTTGTGGAAGGGAGAGAGTGGGGGAGAGGCGAGCTTGTGGAGATTTACTGAGGCAATCACATGTAACTAGTCTTTGTACCTTTTGGTAAAAGAACCAACAAACTCTTCATGCATTGTGCAGGGAGAGTAGAAAGTTTGAGATGACACCACAAATGCAGCATTATACAATCAAAACATTCTTTCTTTGTTGCCAGAAGGAGAGTATGGAACCATGTGAAAACCTTGCCATGGAACATTGTTATAAAATATCTCAGCATTGCTGTGATTTTTAATGAATTCATAGATCCTTGCCATGTTAATAATTTTATCTTGTTTCAGGCTAGTAGTTTTAACTCCTACACTTTGATTGTATTTCAGAACAGTCAACCATCAAGTATTGGAACTGACATCTGAATTAAAGAGTGTGCAAAAAATCTCTTCCCTCTTTAACTACTGAAACAACTAAAATGGAAAACTGACTAAAGGAGGTGAGTCCTTTCCTCTTATTCTCTGATCATTCTCCTTGATCTCTCTCTGCTTTGCTTTTATTCATTTATCTCCAGATTTGCCTCCTGTAGAGGCAGGGAGCCAAATGATTGCAAACTCTCAACTGCTTTAATGGAAATGAAGGTGGCCTAGAAAATTATACATATGATAACCCATCTTTGTACTTACCTAGTGATGCTGGCTGAGGACTCTGTTAATACTGGGTGTCTTCAAATGTTGTGGTGAATAATTTTCACAAGTCTGACAGGAACATAAAAATGTAGCATATAAACTTGAATGTTGAGTACAGCCCCATAGAGCTAGATGTACCAGAGATGTGGAGAGTGTAGGGAATGTAAGAGGAAGGATTGATTTGGGCTAGAGGAATATAACAAAAGGGGGAGATCAGAGGGAAAAATGAAGTACAGAAGACAAGCATGGGGAGGGGTTGCAGCATCTTGGAAGCAACATTGAAATGGCCTGGAAAGGCTCTGGTAGGGAAAGAACTTCCTTTTCCATAGTTTCCACAGATATTTTCATTTGCTTTTTTCTGTTTGTTTTGGGGTTTTTTTACACTAAGAGCTGACCTGATAGGACGTACTGAAGATAAGCTGACCTCTAGTCTCTGGAACACAAATGGAGTAGAAGTGACACAGTTCACCACATGTAGTTCACTACACATACATGTATACTACTTTTGGGAAGTACATATACTTCCCAAAGCTAATCAAACTGATACAAATTAAAATCAGTTCCATATCCTGTTTCTTTATTACCACATCGCTGACTTACACATACATGCACTAGAAATAGGGAGAGGTTTTTTATCTTTTTTAAATGGTGGTCATTCTGCTTATGATTTGAGATTATTTTAAAAGTAACTCTTAAACTGTGATATATTTGACTCATTACAGATCAGTTACAAGCAATTTAATTGTAATGTTAAATTAATATGTTAATCATGTAATTGGTTATGGGTATTTTAGGTTAGTTAAGTATGATACTGTACTTCAATTTGTAAATTTCCCTGTGTGGAGCATGAGTTTAAGATACTGAATGAAATGTTTTACATCTCAGGAATACACTTTGGGTCACTCCAAAGTGACCCTTTTTCATTGTTTTCCATTGGTGCAAAAAATTTCAATGGATACCTCACTTTAAAAATATAATTTCTTAAAATGAGAATGTTATGTAATTATCCAGCAGTAAAAATCAATTTGTATTTTAGTAAATTTATTTTAAGAGGAGAAAACAGCAGAATGCTGAAACATTTCCTTAGCCATAAAAGTGTATTCATGATGATTTATAATACAAGATATAGAAAGATAGATAGATAGATAGATAGATAGATAGATAGATAGATAGATGATTCTGCATGTTGTATATGAAGTATACATATATGTATTTATACATTGCAAGTATATCTTTCTAAGTTACATGCACATGACAAAAAGTTGTAAATTTTCTTTGGAGAATAGGGCTTGGAATTAGTGTGTATCTTCTGACAATGTGAAATGATTAGATCGGTTCAGCTAATTTTGCCTCAGTTTGGCCTTCTGTAGAATTCTAAAACTTTATTAAAAAGGTGACATAAGGTTTGCAGTGGTGTGCTTTTCCCAAGGAAAATTTGGATTTTTAACTTAGGAATTTGTTTTTTGCAGTAATACATTTGCTTATCACTTACATATATTCAAATGCATTTTCATACACACAGAAAAACTCCACCCTATCCTCTCAGCTCCTAGTAGCTTGGGTAAAATGGTTATCTCCAACATTCCCAGTGTTCACTTTCTTACAGCTCTTCTCAGCTTTGGCTTTTGTACCTATGCACCTCTATGCACCTGGATTTGGCTACGTGTCTTTATGAAGGGTTGAGGAAATTAAGAATGGTGCAGTAAGAACATTATTACAGCTGTGCAGTCACCTCTGCAAAAATTCAGAAATGCCAATATACCTGTTTTCAGTTCAGATGCATCATGACAGATGCTTTCTAGCAATGCCATGTCCCATTTTTTTGCCTATACTTTTACTTGAAATTCACCTGCGTATAGATGTTTCCTTTTTTTAATGATTAAAAAGCAAACTTGTGATTTAGTCATATAACCCTAAATTTGATTCTTCTTATGGTGTTTTATGGAGTCCACCTATGCAGTGGATCCATCCAGTTTTGGATAGGGAATTTAATAATTTGGATAAGGTATTTAGTATTTTGAATAGGGTATTTGTAGATCTATACAGACATACACACTCCTGATATATAAACCCTGCATATTCACAAGAAGCAAAGGCATCACTACTTGGAATGGAGACTTTTTTCACTGAGTGTTGGGAGAAGGGGTAATGGAACTTTTTCAATATAGAGGATTGTATTAGAAAATGCAGAAGGAACTGAGTTTCTTATTGTAAATACAGTGTTAGAACTACACACAAAAAAAAATCCCCAACATTCATTTTAGAATAACTTGAATATACAAAATGACAGAAGCTAAGTACCCATGTGAAGATATAGATCCTCCTGTGAAGCTTCCTAGCAGTTTATAGCCCTTCTATAAAGGGAAGTTTTTGCAGAGGGCAAAAGGATGAAAGGTAGGGGCAGAAGAAATCTCTTAACAAGGGAAAATAAAAGAAAACATTATGTCTTGAAGAAGGTATTTTCATTAGTGATACATTTATTAGAAAGAACAAGGTGTGGTCCACTTATTTTCGTAAGAAATATATTGACATTATCACTCGAAAGTTGGATTCAGTAGCCCTTGTGGTTCCCTTCCAACTGAATATTCTGTGTTTCTGTGAATATAATTTGTTGTGAATTTTGTTCAGGGGAAATGCAAACAGAACTTAAAGATGCCATTAAATCAAGATATGTTTATCATCAGGGAGAAGATGACTAGGCTTTGAAAAAGTCAGATAAAGAGAATCCATGTGAAATGTGTTAGGGATGTGGATGAAATTGAACTTTAATGAGACCAAACAAAAGGAATATAATTGATCTTCTACAGTGAGAATGTATGGAAGTAATTTAAACCTTAAAGTCCTCTTGTCTTACTGGGAGACAGGATAGTGGATGTTTTGTATGATCTAATTATGCAGAAGTCTGAGGCTCTGCAAGATATTATTCCTTAGGGGACAAGGACACAAGACAAAGAGAACAAATTACCAGTTAAAAAATATGATGATCTTTGATGCAGTACAAGGGGAAGCATAAGGCACTTTACTAATAATCCTGGTGTGAAAGTAACAGCTGTAATGAGAAAAATTAGAAAATTGCCTCAGGTAAAGTACACTGAGAAGGCAGAAAATTTTCGATGAGGCAAAGGTACTGCAATCAAATATAAAGGAAAAAACCAGATTTCTAGTGCAAATTGAAAAAAATTGATTATGACTTGCTCGAGGTACTTTAAAGAAAAATTTAGGGAGGACTTCTTATTATAGCTTAATAGCAATTCCCTGAGCAGTTATAGAAAGCTTATGAATCAGAGAAAAGAAACTAAACTGACTGTGGGACAGACAAGTGATTTGTCTGTCTATTAGACAAAACAAGGCATTTCAAATCAAAATTCATATTTTATATATTCCTACTTCCTTCTCTACTTATCAGGAAACCAAACATCAAAATTAAAGACAGGAACAACTCTTTTAAGCATTTTTGCCTCCAGAACAAGCTGGGAGTCCAGGGAATATCCATAATGTTTTGAGATGAGCTGGATACTGAAACCTCCTGGACTCTTATTAGCTTTGAGTACCTTAGTGACAACAATAAATTCGTGAGTCTGACAAATCACCTGTGTAGGCATAAGGGAAAATGGAGACATAGTACTGTAGAGTTCTATGTCTTTGGCTGAAAAGGACCTTAAAGATCATTTAGTTCCACGCCTATTATAAATGTGAAGAAAAGATCGAAAACTGCAGATAGAGAGGTGCTGGGATAGAGAGTCAAATCTTGAATCAAAAGCTTCATTACTATTATAAGTAAGGAAACAATCACTATGAACTAAACTATTGAGGCTTATCTCTGAGTAGTAAAAAATTGTCATAAATTTGCTTATTTGAGTTAAATATATAAGTTGGAGGAAAAAAGGAAAAATTAAAGAGAAAGGTTGATATTTGATATAGCTAAGGGCACAGATATCTTTTTCTGTGTCAATCTGAAAAAAAGTCACTTCATCACAGAAATAGAAGATAATTCCCCACAGCTATAATCAATTTTGTATCAAAATTTACTTCAGAAATGGATCTTTGATCTCCTACTTTTTACAGTTGGTGTCATCTAGATATTCATTGACTGAATTCTAGACAAAGGGGTGGTCCTTCTTCCTGTAACATCTAGACTAACCTTTCTTTTTGGTGGAAGATAGGCTATTGGTGGAGGAAAATGACTCAACTTACCAGAAGACTCTATTTCCTACAGTTGGCCTTAACTTCTGTAAAAATAGAGAAATTTTGTAACCTTCAGAACAGTTATCTCTTTATAGTCTTTAAAGCATTAATACATTATACCTGCAGGATTTAAAAAGAATAATAAAAATTGTCCCTGTTTATGCTTTAATATAAACAAAGTCAAGGTAGTAAACAAAATATTTTATTTGTTTTTAAATAATTATTGTTTATTTTAAATATTAATTTATCTATTTCATAGTGTTTAAATAAGAAAGTAAACAAGTTGATAAACTCAGATGAACAGTCTCAAGAAACGAGAGATAAAGCAACTTCAAGATATCATTGCCTGCTTCCCAGCCCACGTTGCATTGCTTTGATAGGTACGACATTGTACAAGATAGGTGAAGAAGTGAGGCTAAATTCTTAAGCATCTTGATCTTTTTTATTTATTCCACCTCTTCTTCTTGTTAATCCAATGGAATGCTAAATGATCCTTTCATTTTAAAATACCTGTCCTTATGACTTTCTTTTCCTCAAGTGAAAGTCACAGCCAAAATAGAGCTGCATGTGAGAGCATGGCTGTTGAGTGACATCCCTGAGGCAAGGACAGTGTTAGAGATAGGTAACGTTCTTGTAAGGTCTCTCAGAAGAGGTCATCCCTAGCTCAGGAAATACCAGAATTATTCAACCTTCTTACGCTTTTCTATACTTTTCTTTAGGCATCTACTGCCACTGTGGTTTATGCCAGTGGCTCAATGAGCCTTTGAATTCACTCAGAATGGCTATTTTTGGGTGTGCACACTACTGGAAATGGATACCTGTAAGAAGCTTTTATGGTTGGACAAAAAGTAATGACACCATTAACTCTGACAAATTGAATATTTCTTGTATTGCTATCATTCTCATCCAGTAAAAAATTTCAAGTTGAGCACAGTGGGAAATCCAATTTACTCCCATGGTATAAAATCATATTCCTGAAATAATTCACCACTGCTAGAAACAAATGGACGTGTGGAACTGGCACTGGTTTTAGGCTGCTGATGCAGGGAAAGATGCCTTTCTTTGGTTTGCATTGCACATCATAAGTAGACACAGGCACAGTGATAAATATCTCACCATCTCCTGATGGCTTCATGGAATCAGGGACTGAACATCTATCCTCACTCTGGAAAGGTTATAGAAAGCACATCTGTCCTTATATGGTCTTCCTTTATATTTTTATATGATTATAACAACTACAGAAAAAACATAATAAAAAAATATGATTCAGATAATCCTCTTAGTTCAGTGTTGCAGGTTTGGAACCAGCACTGTGAAAAGTAAAAAGATAAATTTATCCTTATTGGATAGTGGAAGTGCAGCCAAAGTACATTAGTAGCCTCTTCCAACTCAGAGGTAATACAAAATTATGGTCTTCTGAAAGATTTATTTTATATGAAACTCTGCCATATGACTGTTATTTTAAACTGTTGATACCATCTGTTTTATTTCTACTGTATAGCTTCTACTTACCTTTTGTTTTCCTGCCTTTTCTTGCCAGCTCTTTTAGCTGCAGTCTGCATGCTGCAGAAACAGTTTAAAAAAGCTGTCTAATGATCTGGGGAAGGGACAGTATAGCAGTGGGTCACAGTTGGGCCATGGCAAGGAATTCTATTGTATTGGAGTTGTATGCTTGAGAGAGACCACAGCCGTGTTTGGGTGTATTGATTGTGTTCTCAAGACCAAAGGAAAAGAAACCAACAGTTTAACAAACTATCATTCAGCACGAACAAAATGTATAAGGATGCATATTACTGAAGCTTTCCGAAATGCCTCTGCTCTTAAAGCAGGCATTTATCTGAGCACATCGATGAAGTTTAAGCAGGCTAGAAATTTCATTGGATTGTTGTTATTTTAGAAATGAGGAGAAATATTTCAGTGTTACAAAATCAGCACAATGAAATAATTTGTACCTCGTTTTTATAAGCTGCCTAGGAAGTTTTTTTAACAACTAAAATTCAGATCTTGAAAATCCTGGAAATCAGGACAATTTCAAGGAGTGAAAAAAAAATATAAAGTCATCAAAAGTAAAGTCTGATAATAGTTCAGAAATTGGTGAAGTGATAAATACTGAGGAGGATAAGTTGCTTAAATGTTTTGAGTGAATTTGTATGTAAAGTATCATTCTGTATGTCCTGTATTGATATAAAGATTAAAAAAAATGTTTTGGTTAAGAATTAGGCAGTACAAGAATAAAGGAATAAATATCCAAAAATAGGGATGTGATCCCATAAATCAAAATTCTGAAAAGGTTTTTGAAGGCATGGTACATTACCAGCTGTAATAGGATTCTGTGGGTGGCAGGTTAAGGCACTACTCAGGCTTAGTAATACATGGAGACCACCTTTCTGTTCCAAAAATGGCCATTCCAGGAAATACTTGATTAGGGTACTCATGCTTGAAGAAGTTGTTGAAAATTGGAGAGACTTTGGGAGAAACCACAAGATTGATTCAAATGAGACTAAAAATAATGGCTGGTTTGATTCAATATTGGGGGAGAGGGTGGAGTTGGAAAACTTTTCTCTCTGTGGAGGGCAACAAAATATTGAACTTCTGAGACTCACAAGTATGACAAAAAAGATCCAGTACATGGAAGTAAAACCTCAAAATGGAAGCAAAGTGCATATTTTTAAACAGAAGTAAATACACATCGGAACAATTTACCGAGCACTGTTGTGGATTCTTGTAACTTAAAAGATTTCATTTGGAATTAAGTCTAGGATTGCTGAAGCAATTTAGGGAATTAGATGCTCAAACATCCTTGAAATGTACTCATTAAATTCTCCAAGATCTCTTGGGCTCCTCTAGAAATGCAGCAGAGCTAAAAGCAGTGTTCTGCATCTGATTCAGAAGTGGGACTTGATGGAAGGCACTGTGAAGTAGTATCAGACAGTTTCTGTAATGTTACACAGCAGGTTAGGCTACACTGTCCCAGTGGCCTCTTTTATTCACAGAGTCACTGTGTTTGTTTATTTGTATGTGAGAACAGCAAAAAAGTGTTCTGATCTAAAAGGAGCTACTCGAGATTTCTGTTGAAGTACTTACACCCTATCTGTTCAGTAACGTGACTGTGATTCACTCGTGTTGCATTAGAATGTTATTTCACCTCCATTCTGCTGCTGGTAGGGAAAAGATTGAAAGACCAGACCTGTGTGCAGAGATGGCATGGACATGGCACCTGAGAAGCAGCTCTGTGTCTCTTGGGCTTTCAGCAACTGATTTTATTGCCAAAGCAGAAATGGTCGGTCATATTTCAGGACCTGCTCTGTGATCTGAGTATGCTGACCAGAGGAGCTCCTGAAATATGACTAGGTAGATATATAACCTGAGCATTTTTTTGGTTTTGTATAGAATTGTCTATATAAAGAATTCACTTCAGGTCTTTGTCTCTCACCAGGAAAACTTGTATCTTAGATGAGTGTGTCTGGCTGGCTCAATTTTACCTTTGTGAGAGTTACACTGAATTAGAGGCTATATCAACATGTTAAGCCAGTCACGCACCAGTACAAGCAGTAATTTTGCTGTCACTGGACACTGCAGTCCTGACTGTAGAAATGATCCATTTTCTTTCCTTTTTTTGCTTCACTTCTCAGGGTCTGCGTGGCTGGAATACATCTGTCCTATAAACTGGATCTGTTATCAGTACAAGTATTACTTGCAAGCCAATTTTCTAGTATTACTTTTAAGATATATTATCTGAAATAGGATGGTTGCAGAGAGCAAAGTAAAGCTCACCCATGAGTGAGGAAGATCACTGTATTCCTCGAACCAGAGCAGAATTCTATTCTGAGTTTTGTTTACTCAAAACTGAGTTTTATGAGACTACAGAAATCCAAATTCCATCTGATAAACACTAAGTACAGAAGTAGTAAGCTAGAATATTGAGGGTTTGGCGGTTTTTCTTTACTCTGGTTTTTTTAACAACACAGAAACAATTAATGTAGAAAAATAAGTAGTCTGCTTATGTTTATTAACACAATGTTAAAACTTGTGTGTCCTTCCTAGCAGTTTTTTAAACTTACCTTGTGTTGTATAAGAAAACAGTCTTATGTCAGCTCAGTGTTACAAATTCAGAAAATAAATGGATATAATTTGTATAAAAGTGAATTGAGTTGCATATAAAATATAAAGATAAATGTTTATGTAGTGGTTGATATTTCATAGATGTTTGGGAAATCTGTTTATCCAAGACATCAGTAAGACAACAGGGTTATAATACTATTCAGGCTGTATTGGTATATAAAACCTATTTGTCATATTTATGAAATACATATTACCAGAATATAAATTATTCAGATGAGATTGCTGCATTTCTTATCTTTATCATGTAGATCTTCTAGATGATCTATCAAGTCAAACATGGGGATAAAGTAATACATACTTTAGACAAATCACTGATGACAATGCTGTGTGTCTTCTTTGCACAGCTTATAGAAGCTCAAAAGAAAAAGCATTTATTGTGATATCCAATGAGGGAAGAAAAATTAAAATTAAGCCAATTTTAAAATACATTACATTTTGAAGATCAAGATTCTAGGCAGGTACTTGAGGTGAAGGTGCCCAGTGTCCGAGAATTGGATTCTTTTTTGTTAATGATCGAGAAAATGAAAGTGTAATGTTAGCAGATTGGGATTTTTGGTTTCTGTAAGTGAGCAAGTAATAATGTAGCGTAAGTGATCCAAAAAGTAATATATGGCTTTGTTAACATCAATAGCTTCATAATGCAGCTATTCAGATGATATACCCTAATTTCCTCCTGTGCCTCAGAGAAGTGTCATGCTTTCCTATAAGGCTGCTATGATTTTAGCTTCAGAGCACTGCATGAAAATGCTCCCTGGTCTGGAGGGTGAACTGCTTTCTGATGGGTAGACCTTGTTAAAATTAGGTTTTTAACACAGTAAAAATTGAGTTATGCTGCTTTCTGATAAACTAAGTTCATGTCTTGATTTGGCAAAATGAGTTTGAAAAATACTTGCACAGAATGTAATTTTTATATCCCATTTCTTTACATTACATGATATTTGCATGTTTATGAATATATGTATAATTAGTTTCCCCAAGCATTTTTTAAAAATAACAAATAAATGTAATTTTTCTTTCTATCTATTCAGTTTGAAAGCGTAACTCAGAAAGTGTGTTGCCTCCTCTCCTTGAGGACATATGTTCCATCTCCTTGTGGAACATAGCTGTTCCACGAGGTACAAAATGGACTGATTAGGTCAAAACATATTTTCTTTCATATACAATGTGGACTCTGTCCAAAAGCAAAATAATGCTAGGCAGGACTGAAGGCAGTCAGTATGACATCAAGAAAGCTGTATCACCACTGGGTCGAAATGAGATTTGAACTACAGAGCTTCTCAGATGCAAGGTCAGAAGCAATGCCATGTAAGAGAGCTATATCTAAGCGACTTTGTAGGGGATGCAGGTATTTTAATTCACAGAAAATAAGCAGAATGTGATACTAAACCCAGCACTCCCGTGCAGATGCCATTGGACCAATGTAGGATCATTCTTAGTGGAAATTTGTAACGAGGATGAACTTTGTCCTGCAGCAAGATTTCTGATCTGGCTTTGACTCTCTGATATTTGCTGACACCAGTCAGATTTCTTTCAGTGCCATGACAAGCGTCAGTGTCTTAGAGCAACAATAAGCAGAGAAGCCTGTGCTGTGGGGAAAGCATGATGCACTAGATGTAACAGGGCATACATAGTTTCAGGAATTACCTCATTTGAGAGAGCATCTGGTTTAGGTTTAGACAAATTAACACCTTGGGACTGTTTGGATAGCGAATTGACCTCTTGTTGAGATGTCAATAGCTTGAGTATCTGAGAAAACAGAAAATAATTGCTGCATCCCGATATTCTTCTATTACAAGAATTTATTCATCCTGAACTGCCTGACCACTGTAGCATTCAACAACATGGTGAGTTTTTTATTTTCAATTACTAATCTTTACTGCACAGGATACTATGTAAGATTGTGTGAATGTAGTGTGTCTTCTCTGAGTAATTGGTTAGCTGTCAGAGAGCAAGAAAAAAAAATCAATAATACCAATAATTTTTAGCTCTTAAATTCTGAATTAAATATTTCTTGTATTAAGCACATGTCATTATATATAGAGCTGTGTATGAGTATTTTATTTTGATTGCATTTACTTTCTCAGTGGTTTCCTTATATTTAAAGAAATTGATCATAGGGCCATAGCATCGTTCAGGTTTCAAAACATCATTGAGTCCAACTATTAACCTAGAACTACCAAGTCCACCTCTAAACCATGTCCCTGAGTGCCACATCCACACATCTTTTAAAAACCTCCAGGTCTGGGGACTTAACCACTTCCCTGGGAGCCTGTACCAATGCTTGCCAATCCTTCCCGTGAAGAAATTTTTCCTATTATCCAATCTAAACTTCCTCTGGCACAACTTGAGGCCATTTCCTCTGGTCATGTCACATGTCCCTTAGGAGAAGAGACTGACTTTCACTTCATTACAACCTCCTTTCAGGTACTTAAAAAGAGCAATAAGGTCTGCCCTCAACCTCCTTTTCTGCAGACTAAACACCTTCAGCTCCTCAGCTGTTCCTCACAAGCTTTGTGCTCCAGACCCTTCACCAGCTCCATTGCCCTTCTGCAGACACGCTCCAGCACCTCAATGTCCTTCTCATAGTGAGGGGCCCCGAACTGAACACAGGATTCGAAATGCAGCCTCACAAGTGCTGAGAACAGGAGTATGATCCCCTCCCTAGTCCTGCTGGCCACACTATTTCTGATGCAATCAGGATTCTTGGCCACCTGAGCACACACTGCCTCATGTTCAGCTGCTGTCGATCAGCACCCCCAGGTCCTTTTCCACCAGGCAGCTTTCCAGCCACTCTGCCCCAAGCCTGTAGCATTGCATGGGATTGTTGCGACCCAGGTGCTGGATCCAGCACTTGGTCTTGTTGAACCTCATCCAATTCGCCTCAGCCCATAGATCCAGCCAGTCCAGATCCTTCTTCCAAGCCTTCCTGCCCTTCAGCAGATCGCACTCTCACCTAACTTGTTATCATCTCCAAACTAATTGAGGGTGCAGTTGGTCACCTTGTTCAGAACATTGATAAAGATATTAAACAGGACTGGTCCCAACACAGAGCCCTGGGGAACACCCTATTCTCTTCCTCCCAAAGCTCTGCCACTTAGGGAGGAGTTCCTCCACCTGGGTGCACCTCCCACAGGAGTGCTGAGAGCAGGGCAGAGCCCTGCAGCTGGCACTGGGATGGCAGCCTGGTCTCACCAGAGCTGCATCTGGGCAGCTGCATTAGCCCTTCCTGTGTGCCCTTCCAGACTGATTACTTTCTGGAAACACATACCTGCCATAAATTGAATTATCTGGTTTCAGCTTAGATTAAGTACTTAATTTGTAATTAAAATCCAAATGAAAACCAAATTGAGAATGACAAATGCAGTTTATTGAATCAGTAGACAACTACTTTCCTGTTCTGTCTCCAATGCAGTTCCATTTGATTTACTAATTATATGCAAACTATCATTATGTTGTGGTTTTTCATAACAATTTTGGTATTTCAGTAGAGATCCTTGGTTAGAATGACTGAAATGGATTGGTGGAGTAATTTGTATCATTACAGTTACTGATAATTTGTATTGCTACACAGTCTATCAGACTGTTCATTTCATATATGTTTGAGAAATAAAAACCTATTTATTTTCTGTGAGGAAATCTTGAATAAATTTAAAGTTTTGCTTTTTACCAGGATATGATATGGTATTCTTTTTTAACTTTACAAAATGTCTTCTGCTGAGCAGCTGGACCTCTGTGCAGAAGGAGGAAAACTTTCTGACTTTGAAATATTACTAATGTTGGTTACCCTTCTAAAAGCATAATATTATCTTATGGTCTTATTCATAGCTATAGCGGTCCTTAAACAAGGGAAGATATAGGAGGCATAAAAGATGTGTTGTCTTTTTACAGGGCAACAGAATGCAAATTTCTGGCATATTTTTCAAACTTGAATTATTTATATATCAAATATTATTCTGGCAAAGCCTGATTAAACTTAGAGGAATTCTCTTAATCTCTTCAACAGTTTGCCCTGCAGTTTTTTGTAATTCTCCTGACTTCCCAAAAATCTATGAAAGATGGGACTTACATACAGAGGACTGAGCAAATGCTATTTAGATCTCTAAATCTCTGTAGCTATATTGATATATATTTCTTTTTTAATCATAAAAAATCTTATTATAGCTAGGAAAATAAGGTATTATTTTGGTGCAGAACCTGTTTAATTGGTTAATTATAAAAACCCAGCAATAACACAATAAAAAATCTGATTCAGATAATCTTTTTAGTTCAGTGTTTCAGGAATGAAACCTGCACTGTGCAAAATAAAGATAAATTTACCCTTACAGAATAGTAAAATCTGACCAAGGTACCTTAGTAATGTCTTCCAACTCATAGGTGAGTAATTATACAAAGTAGTAACACTTTTGAGTGTGAGGAGTGATGTGAGGGTCCTGAAAGTGGACAGATCTCCAAGAGGACATGTTCTGTTTATGGCAATTTTAGAGAGATAACAGATGTCTCAGGCAGTTTGTTGCAGGTGACAAAGCTTGAGTGATCAGTGTCTCTTTGTTATCAGATAAGACTGGAGTCTGCAGTGTTTGAAACACCTCTGGGAAACGGGAAAATTTGTGGGCTACTAACAGCCTTTAATTGCTTCCACCAATGCCATTAAATCCAGAAGTTTGACAGGACTCAATTAATACCGTGTTTCTGCTATTGCTGATTTCCATTGGCATGCTTGTCTCTCATGCTGTACCGTGGGCTCATGGTTGAGGAAGTAATTTATTTGATAAAACCAAAGAAAGCTTGCTCTACAGGGAGTGGCATTTTCTGGGAAATCTATTGCTGAGCACCATTAATTCTCACCTGCCATCATCACTTAGCCCTCAAATAGATTGTGTCAACGCTAATGTTGCAATTTTTGTTTTCAGGTGTGATAACTGACCTTCTGCTTAGGGGATAATGTAAAGGCTGGCAGAGATGTGTACTCACTGGGAAGGGTGTTAACTCAGAAATTATTATTCTTTGGATAGCCAAGGATCATCTATTTATCTAAGCATGAATGAATATTAAATTGGATGAGAAATGTAATTGATAAATGTTATTTCTTACTATAGCATATTGTTATTTACATCACAATTTAAATTATGTGCTACCCAGAAATTGTAGTGATGGCTGTATAATAACTATTTTTCTTCAGTGCATATAATGTTATCTTTTCCTATATATGAGTTGCTTTTTTTGTTAAAATGTGATGGCACTACCTATTGCACCAAAATCTTAAATTGTCTGAAATGACAATTTAATAGCAGTCACAAGTTTATTTTGCTGCCTTATAGATGCTCTTTAATAACTTTCATGATTTAGTTTTCATCCTCAGTTCTCATTCTCAAATCCTTTCCACAAGTGGCATTAGTCAGGGTGCCAAGGATAAGTACATTTCACCCAAGGTAACCCATCCAAAATTAGTGGCTTAGTCTAGATAGTTGTCTGGGGTCTGTCTAAGGCTGTGGAAATAGCAGCAAATAAAGAATGTTTTTGACCAAATTCCTAAATGATGAAGACAGATTACCTTATTCCCATCTCTAGATGTGCCCCTCTCTCCAGTTCTAGAGGAATCACTGGCATCAGGCTGAGATCAGGGGATTGACTTTTTTTTTTTTTTTTAATGAATGGGGGTCTTTTAAATTACTGTTATTCAGTAGCAGGCTGCTTTTTTGTAGAGCAGAAATAAGAACTTTTGGTTAAGCACAGAACTTATTTTTGGTTGTGTGTGGCTTTCCAATATGAGTTATGTTATGTACTATTTTCATCCATGTATTCTTGAATGAATAAAGAAATACAACTGCACAAGAATCCACCTGAAAGCAGTTTGTCTTAGTAAGAGAAATTTGGTTGTTCTGAAAACATGAGTTTTAAAGCCAATCAGATCTGCAGTATCAATGTTTTACACTGCACACATTCTTTAGAATAGAAATATTAAGAGTATCCAATTTTTTCACAGTCAGTCATATTTCTGGAAACTTTTTTTAGTCCATGCAAAGTACTGGAAGGCTTGTACTGTAATATGTGGCGCACACTTGCAAACCCTGGTTTGTGACATTAAATGACAACATCTAGAAAGTATTCTTCATACATCTTCTTTCTCCTCTGTGTGGTTTAAACAAGGGGTTTTTCTTCATTGAGGTACCTCTTCAGTGAGTGTTTTTCTGCTTTTGAGAAGAGGAAAGTGTTTGGTAGGCATTTTACTTATGTATTTTTCCCTTGGCCTGAAAGACCCCGTTTACCTATTATGCTTCTGCTTTCCATCCTCCTTCATTTTCAGGAGTTAAGGAGTATGGACTAAGTGCTACCAGTTTCAGGAGAGCCTCCTTGAACTGCTTGTGTCTGGCAGCAAATACTTTTTTCTACTCTCTTTTCACTCCATCTCAGTAGGGATGATCCTCTCCCTAGGAAAGGATTATCTGGTTTATGAAATTTATCCTGTAGCCAGACCTAACAGCAAGGGAATCACCTGTCCTGGATTATAGGGACAGGACAAATGGGTTTGCAGAAGACCAGAGCTTTTGCCATTGCTTCAGCCTGTTACATAACAGAATTCAGGGTTGCCTTTTTATGGCAGAAAACAGATTTTAAGGGGAAACCCACATTTCCTGTTTAGCAAGAGAATATTTAATTATAATACAGGAATAGCTGGAGTTCAGCAGGGTAAAAAGACTACCAGATCTTTCTTTAAAAATCCTTCTCCTTAAAAGGCAATTTACTATACAGAAGTGCAAGTCTGGCAGTTTTCTGAAGTGAAATGAACTATTTCTTAACACATGATATTAATAGTCCTAAGAACCTCCAATGCAGAGTACACTCTTACCGTGGTCTGTAATCATTCCTCTTTTAATTATTAAAATAAAATAATCCACAATTTCACCTTTTACATTACTGCTATGTAATCTCAGACTAAAAAACTGTTATATGCATTTTTTGTAATATTTGCGTTTGCAGACCCCTTTACCTTACAGTAGGAAACATTGCTACCAAATATGTGATATATTATTTGTTCTGAAAATTACATAACTTGACAGAATATATTATTCAAACTACTGCTGAAGTGGGATCGAAGTGCTTCATAGGCCTTGGAATGGATCTGGAAGGTGTTGGGCAGGAGGCTGTACTGGGGCATGAAGTTCACTTGGCTTCCATTTAGCAGATTCCTTTTTTTTCCTGGACTTTCATACTAGGAAAACCAAGGCATGTGAAGATTTCCTCCGTTTGGAAAACATATTCTGTAAAGCTGGAGTTTCATTATTAATATTTTATACTGAGATTTTTCTTATTGGTGCTTTTTGTCTTTCCATTATATAGTGGAACCTATGTGAAAACATACTAAAGCAGTTGTGTATTGTTAATCAATACAGAACAATTTATAATTTGGGCCTAAAAACTAGGACACCTCTGCAGTCTTTGTACAATTAATAGCTGTTATAATTTTTGACCAACGATCCAGAAAAACCCAGTTGTGCATATGTAAAGGCATCCTACTTTTTCATTTTCAACTTGGTATTTGTTTTGTTTGTATGTGTTTTGTAGCAAGTCAAGCACAGATTGGTTTGTAACCTCCTAAGAGGCAGAGAGGCAAGGAAAAAGGATTTATACATACTCTCTAATGTATACCTTTAATGTATACAGGTGTGTTATGTGCAATGTCCTATTTAGGTTGCAGTGCCTAATCTTTTTTAATCATTCTCATCTCTCTATTTTCCATATTATCACAGTTTGGATACCAAATGTCACACTTCTGCAACATGCAACCAGGCAACATGCCTGCAACTATATTTAGACATTTCACAAGTCCCAAGTTAAATGCATATTTAGAAAATGTGTTTTAAAAAAAAAAAAAAAAAAAGTGAAAATAGTTACTGGATAACAACAAGAAATAAACTGAGTGAGGAAAAAAAGTCACACAGAGCCTTTTCATATCAATGTTCTGTCATGTTAGGGATTAAACGTATGACCTTTATTGTTTGGCTGCACTATTCCCACAGAAGATAAGAATCTGCTTTTAACTGTTTCATGCAGTTAGTGATAGTCTGTGATGGTCTTCAAGGAGTTAATTTGACAGTTTGATAATATTTGCTTGCAGAGTAAAGCCTTCTAGCAACTGTAAATGCAAATTCTAAGTAAATTGTTATTGTTGTTTTGTCAGTGTTTTTGGAAAGTCACAAATACTTAAAGATACTGCTGTAATTTTGGGCAGATGTTTTGTAGACTTTGTATCAAGAATACGTTCTTGATTGAATGCATACAGTCTTGATACATTTCATGTTTCTGAAAAAATCCTTTAGTCGAAATATCAGCTGTAATTCCTCAAGTTCTATCACTGTTCACTGACTTTTATTTTGCTTCTTAAATCATTTTCTCTACAGTGGTTCTACCTAAAGGGACTATTAAAATTCAGAGTCACTGAATCATGCAGAGCAGGAATGTTTATGCATGTGCTATGCAAGTTAATAAGCAAGAAAGTTTATACAAGCAAAGACTGTCTTGTTTTATATGGATGTAGAGAGCTTTTTCAAAGCACAGCTCATTTGTTTCCACTTCACAGTAGAATCTATGTTGTGATTAATCAATTATGAAAGTATTAGATAAAAACTTCTAAAAAGAGTAATTATTAATTAATAATGTTGTTCTGCAACTTCAAATTACTATGCTTTGGAAAATATAACCTGGAATGCACAGTCAGTGAAAATAGAGCTGGGGGAGTGATACCATACTGCCATAGACTGAGAACTCAGATGGCTCTGGAGAGGTAGGAAAGATTAAAAAAAAGAAAATGTCTTGCCTCATTTACATGTTGTTTTATAACTTTTTGTCCTCAGTAGGCACTCAACTTCCATTCATCAGAGAAGTGCAGTTTGTCAAGTTTGATAAGTATGACATACCATCATATCATATAGTTATGATATACTAACATAAAATAATAGAATGTTAAGGGTTGGAAGGGACATTAAAGATCATCTAGTCCCAACCCTCCCCTGCCATGGGCAGAGACACCTCTCAGTAGAATCATAGAATCAGAGAATCATAGAATGACTTAGGCTGGAAGGGACCTTAAAGATCATCTAGTTCCAAAGCCCACCTTGCCATGGGCAGGGATGTCACCTGCTAGATCAGGTTGCTCAGGACCTGACCTTGAACACTTGAACGGTGTACCCATAATTTTGGTAACCTCTTCTAGTGCCTCATTACCCTCACAATAAAGAATTTCTTCCTAATGTCTAATATAAATCTCCTTTATTTTAATCTAAGCCATACCTCTTGTTTTATCACCATCTCCCCCTTTTTCACACCTCCTTTAAGTACTGGAATGTCACAATAATGTTTCCACAAAGCCTTCTCTTCTCCAGGCTGAACAACCCCAAGTCTCTCAGCCTGTCTTCATAGGAGAGGTTCTCCAGCCCTCTGATCATCTTTGTGACGCTTCTCTAGACAAGTACACATCTTTCTTGTGCTGAGGGCTCCAGGGCTAGATGCAGTACTTCAGCTGGGGTCTCACAAAATCGGAGGAGAGGGGCACCTCCCTCAGCTGCTAGCCACGCTTCTTTTGAAGCAGCCCAGGATGCAGTTGGGTTTCTGGGCTGTTGAGTGCACACTGTTGGCCCATGCCCAACTTTTCATCCACAAGACCCCCCAAGCCCTTTTCTGCAGGGCTGCTCTTAATGAGTTCCTCTCCCAGACTGTGCTCATGTCTGGGATTGTCCTGACCCATGTGCAGGACCTTTCTCTTGGACTTTTTGAACTTCATGAGGTTCTTGTGGGCCCACTTCTCAAGCTTGTCCAAGTGCCTCTGGATGTCATCCCATCCTTCCATTGTGCCAACCACACCACTCAGCTTGGTGCCAGCTGCAAACTTGCTAAGAGTGCACTTGATCCCACTCTCTGTGTCACTGATAAAGATATCAAAGAGCATCAGTCCCAGGACAAAGCCCTGAGGGACACCACTCATCACTGGACTCCATCTGGACATAGAGCCACTGACCACAACTCCCTGGATGCATCCATCCAACCAATTCCCTATCCACTGAATAGTCCACCCTTCAAATCCGTGTCTCTCCAATTTGGAAATAAGGACGTCGTGGCACTGTGTCAAAGGCCTCACAGCAGGCTAGGTATGATGGCCTCGATCAGTCTTCCCTTGTTGACCATTGCAGTCACTCCATCATAGAAGGCCACCAGGCTGGTCAAGCACAATTTGCCCTTAGTGAAGCCATGCTGGCTGACTTCAATTACCTCCTTGTCTTGCACATGCTTTAGCATTGCTTCCGTGAGGATCTGCTCCATGATCTTCCCATGCACAGGGTTCACTGGCCTGTATCTCCCTGGATCTTCTTTTCTCCCCTTTTTAAAAACAGGAGTAATGTTTCCCTTTTTCCAGTGACTGAGGACTTTGCCTAACCACCATGGCTTTTCAAACATGATGGAGAGTGGCTTGGCAGCAACATCAGCCAGTTCCTTCAGGACCCTGGGATGCATCTCATCAGGCCCTTTAGATTTGTAGATATTCAGTTTCATCAAGTACTCCCAAACCTGCTCTTCAGATATGGTGGGAAGGACTTCACTCCCCCAAGCCCTACCTAGAGGTTCAGGGACTTAACAAACATGGGAAACCTGATGCCAGTGAAGAATAAGGTAAAGAGTCCTCAGACTTCTCCATATCCATTGTCACCAGTTCTCCCTGCTCATTTATCAGGAGACACACTTTCCTAAGCTTTTCTTTTTTGACCTATGTGTTATAGATTCCCTTCTTGTTATTCCTCACTTCCCTTGCCAAGTCTGTTCCATCTGTGCCCTAGATTTCCTGATCCCATTCCTACAGTTCTGAACCGTATCCCTGTACTCTACCCAGGTCACCTGCTCCTGCTTCCTCTGGCTGTACATCGCCTTCTTGCTCTGCATTGTGAGCACCAGATTCTTGCTCAGTCATTTCATTTTCCTGTCTGCCTTGCTTGAATTTTTACACATCAGGATGGAGACCTCTTGTGATCTAGGAACATGTGGACAGAGCAATTGTTTGGAGTCAGTAAGTGTGTAAGGATGAAATAAGTAAGGTTCGTTTAAATATATTAATACAATTTAGGTGGCAGTTATTCGATATTCAATATTCAATTCCAAGTGCTTGGAAATTTGGAGACTAACCTCTGCAAACTGAAAATAGATTGGGATAGCCCATTTCCTAAAGAAAATCAGAGATTCTAGGATCTGAAAAAATGGAAAAAACACCCCAGATTCTCACATAAAATGAGAATGGCAAGATCACAGCTAATGTAATGTGGTCTGAATATTGATTGACATAAGCCCTTGTCAGGAACGTTTATTAAAATAAATAGTCAGTCTCCAAGGTTTAGTGCTTTCATTCTCACCGAATAAAGAAAATTTGTTCTTACATAGCAAACCCTCTTTCGTAGGCCTTGTAAAAGCCCTGTGCTGATGTTCTGCTAAGGCATGAGTGTCATTCCATGTCAGCACACTTTTTTTTCTCTACTTGTATGGCTTAAAATGAAAGAGTAAGTGAAGGTAATGATTAATTTAGTGTGTATTTGATATGTCTTGGAAAGAAAATAAAAGCATGTCAGAAAGAAGGAAAAGAGTCTCTAAATGTGTAAGAATTATGTGTATCTTAGTAATCTTAACATTTTCACATTGTTTCTTAAAAAGGACCCTTGTGACAGTAGGTTACATTAATCCTACAGTGCTTAATATTCAGTTTGTGACTGAGAACTAGATGGGTAAGGCTGAAAATGAAAGAAATAATTTTTAGAGTTTACTGTAATTAAACACATTTTTCTCATGTGAGAAAATAAAATCACATAAAATCTGTGTATTTGTAGATGTCATCTGCATTAACTTCCAGGTTTGGTCTGGAAACCTATGAATTTCAAGAAGTCTGCCAGAGAAAAAAAAATGTTCACTGAATTACATAAAAATAACTTTGGTTTAAATATTACATATTTTTGCTGGTCATCTTATTTGCTGCTGCCATTGATGAAGTCAAACATGACCTAAATTTTCTTTGCCTTTCATGCATGCTTCAGTAAATGTTTTTACTGATTTAAGGGTTTTCTTGTATCATCTTACACTGGGTTTTCTACTGCAGTTTACTAGAGGAGTTGCTGCTAGATGATGTATCTGTACAATGTTTGGAGTGTTATATTTCATTCACGAATCTTACTCTTCTTTGCATTTCTCCTCAAAATTTACCTCTATCATAAAATACACGTATAACTTCTATCACATAAAACTTAGAGGGTTGCTAGGTTTCTCTTAAATCTGTAGTTTTTAAGAGCATTCATAAACTCATTTTTCTTCTGTGTCTTACCATTTTTGAGCCCAGAAGTGATTGAATTCACTTGTTAGTAATGCCAGTATTTTTCCAGGTTGTGTTTTGTCTTTCCTTGAGCATCTTGTTCAGCTACTGCAGGCTAAGAGCTTTGATAGTATGGGAAGGCCTGGGGTGATGCTCTAAGAATCCTATATACTTCGTACTGAATAGCTTTACAAAGTAATTTCTTCATTTTCTGTCCCTTTTAGTGCTATTACACTGTCACCATTTCCTTCAATTTAAACGTTCACCAATTTCAGGTGCACTCTCACCCTTGTTCAAATAGGAGCAATCCTTTGACTACTCATTGAAGTTTCAGGAGTGGAGCTTTGACTAGGGAGTTGAAGCAGTGCAAGGCCAGTGAAGATGTAGAAAGGCAGGGAGTCAGATCAGTTTAGTTCCCCTGAACTCTTCTGTAGGCAGCTGCTGCTACAAATGTGGAAAAAAGGTCCTACATGCAAGCAGTCATTGACTTCCCTCTTCTGGTTCATGTCTTTGGATGCAAAATTTTTGAAAAGTGCTAGAGAGCCAATTCATTTGTCATTCGCACTTATATAAAGATGTTATGAGACACCTTAAATTGTTGTGAATCGAGGTTGAAATCTGAAGACTTAGGAGGAAACTTTTTGGCCAAATCCCTCAACCACAGCCTGTTTTTTGTAAGGCTGGCTGGCTTAGCAGTGAAATCTGTTCAGTACCTATCCACTAGAGCCTGAGTTAGATGTTCCTTGTGATCTTATAATTTATGAAAATGGCCATCTGGTTTTTACAGGTTCAATCTTATCTCCCTTCACACTGCCTTTTCTCTAATATAGTAGGATTTAAATGTTTCATTGTAGCAAGAAAAAAAGCATGGCCATCAGACAACACAGCAACCACCGTTCTCCTTGTCCATGCAGTTGTACTGTTGACCTGGCAGTAATGGCATAAATTTAAAACTGCAATGAGAAACACTGAGAAATATTCGTGAAAAGCTTTTAAATAGTATGAGTGGTTTTGTGCTTGCTTTTGATGTGCTTAACCAGTACAGGTGTCAGAAATGGTAGAGAAGAAAAATTAAGGAAGCAAAAAAAATTATTGAATAAAGTATTCTGGTTTCAAAATACAGAACTGAAAACCACTTTGATTTAATTTTCTTTTGTTTTGTAGTTAAAGACAAAAAAAAATTAATATAAATTACAAATTCTGTGAGAATTTAAAAATACTCTGATGTCTAATTTTTTATTATTACTGCCTCTGCTCTTTACACACGTATTTCTTTTCTACTCCTAAATAATAATAATAAAAAAAAAAGTCCCTGTGTGGTAAAAGAAATAGTACTGAATATTAAGTGAATTGAGCTTCACATCTAGTACTCATAAGCTACAGTATGAGAAGCCCTGCTGGAGCTCAGGGTATGTATCCCACCTCCCAGTTACCTATCCTGTCTGAAAATCAGTGCTATGTTAGCAGATCTACCCAGACCTTGTTTGTGGTGGCTGACCTCTGCCTGCCTCTATCCACACCTGTGGTCTGTCTTTTGTCCTGGTACATCCAACCCAGATGAAAATAAGTATTGCATGGGGCTGAAGGTCAGCTTTTTGGAGAAGGGGCACTTCAGAGTGTCCTGTTGTCTGCTCTGCTCTTGTTGGTCTGAATGATCTCTGGGAGAGTCAGCTTGCCTTTGCTCAGCAAGTGACATCAAAGTGAAACAGTTGGAGTGTGACTGAAGGAAATGTCCCAGAAGGGCTCTGGTAAGTGCTTTTATAAAGCACTGATGTCATGTCCTGATGAAAATGAGTATTGTGCTCCCCCACCTGCAACAAGGAGTGCAAAAGGCAAAGGGAAATCTTACTCAGACCCAGAGTCTCATCAGACCCAATGCTTTCTGGAAAACATGTACACTCTCCTAGCATTATGAGTAGCTACTTGTGTCTATGACACAGCATCATTATTTGTCCTTAAAGTGTATAAAAGTAGACTGTTCTTAAATTAGAATCACAGAAACATAGAATGTTTTAGGTTGGAAGGGGCCTTGAAGAACATCTAGTTCCACCCCACCTGCTATGGGCAGAGGCATCTTCTGCTGGACCAGGCTGCTCAAAGCTGCTGCCAAATTAGCGGCAGCAAATTTTCTCCAAAGGATTTTTGCAAGATTTTTCTGTTGCATAAGCAGTGTAAACATTATTTGAGGCATTATTATTTTTCTTTTGGGCCAGGGCACATTCCTACTAATCAGCAGCACAGGTGGTGTGACAGAGGTCCTGTCTGTAGCTGTAAATTTTAATAAAGAACTCATCTCTTTATTTCCTCTGGTTCTCATTATGAAAATGAACTGGATTTCTTTTCATCCAGTTGTATAAACATAAAGCTGTAGAAAAATTTCATTTAGTTTAGAAAAATACATAGCATAAGAACGTGATCTGATGAAGTCCTGAATTTCATCCCTCCCCTATTCTTCAACTCTTTCATATCTTCTTGTCCTCTGTTATGATATTTTAATTACCAGTTTTGGAGGGTTCAGCCTAGTATTTTCAGTCACTATTTCCTGAATATATGCCCCTTATCACCATTTTGGTACATATTTTTCATTTCTTTACTTTTTATATTAGGACCGTTGTTTTCCCTTTTTATCTCTGTATGTTCCCACATCTAAGAAATAGATAAAACATACTTTATGTTGATATGTTTAAGGATCTTTAAGACAGTGGTCTGTATTGAGAGCTACAACAATGCACAGATTTAATATCTGTACTACATGTTCTGTCCTATGGGAACATCAGTAAAATGCTTTTGCTCTTACAGATAAAATAGGTTTTTTCAAGGAGTCAGATTGATCCTCTTATTCTGGTGAATTGCACCCTGTTCCCCAAGTTGCTGTTGATGTGTATGGGAGCAAATTCTGTATTACCTGTGTTAGTGTCATTTTCATTCTGAACCAACGTATCTGTGCAGTTATGCATTTGTAGAAAGCTCATAGCAGAATGTACTACAAAGTTTGTCAAAAACAAAACACTTTCTTGCATTCTTCTTTTTTTCTCCTGCAGTAGCTGATATAGCTTTTATTCTCTTCAAGCAGTGCATCATAATCCTCCCATAGGGTTTAATTTTTATCATTTTGAAATCCAGAGTTTAATATCCCAGTTAGGGTCAGATGCTTGGAGGTGAGAAACTTTCATAATTTTTCACCTGTGTAATAGTTCTGAACCTCCAAGTCCCTTCCAGAAAGCTTGTAACAGTATATATTCTCATGTGTGTTGTATACTTCTGTTATGGATGGTAGTGCATGAGTTTATTGTTTCTAAGGGTATTCTAATGTGCCCAAGCTGTATTTATATGCAGGATATGTTTTGCATATCAGACAAAAAATATCCATATTTTTATGTTTGGAGTCCTTGCTAGGAATTCTTTTCTAAAAATAAGCATTTTATAGACTACTTAATCAATCTTATGCAAAGAACAAGCAGTTTGACCTTGTCTTCACCATACAGCAGTTTTCCATATGACACACCCAGATTTCAAACCAACAATCTTGGTAGGTTGTTGGGTTTTTTTAATAGGAGGCAGGATGAGGAAACCTCTGGGTGTACTGTTTTAGCAGTGCCTTCATTACAAGATGAAAAATATTGATGAATAAGTGAACAAAGATTTGATTAGATAATTGTGATGGAACAAAACTGGCAGAATTGTGTGTTCTGCTTTGCCTGTGGGCTTTTCTATCAGCACTTGAACAACAAATCTGAAAAGTGACAGAGTTAAATCTTAGCAACATAAATTAAGATAAATTGTGTAGACTTAGCTGGTTTTCAGTCCCTGATAATTTGCTGCCTGATGGAAGTCAATCAACCAGTTTTCTTTTTTCCAAGGCTTTTTAAACATAAGGTCCGTGGATGCTCACTCCATAGACAACTCCAAGGAAGTCTGGGAAATAACACTAATGCAAAATAGCTTCTTGTCAGCAGGCTATTTGCTACAGGAAGAAGTGTACTCTCCTGATAAAGATTTGAAGCACGGAGCACCACTGAAAACCACAAGTCTAAAATGAGAAGGAAAACCAGAAAATTAAAAATATGCTGATTATTTATTTGGTTTTATTAGTTTACTTTGCTATGTGATTGTTTACTTCTTTTTTATGCCTTGGAACACTCTATCTGAATCATACTTCACATTCTGGAAAGTTCTGCTGCCTGATGGCAAAATTACTCAGAGAAGTACTTGGACCCTTGCCAAGCTTCTTCTTCTAGGAGGTGAAATGGATTATGAGAGTCAACTATCACTTTAATGATCTTCTGTTTATTAGCAAAGAGGATACAGAAAGCACATTTTTCTGAATGCAGGGAGAACAAATAGCAGGCAATGTCCTCACCTGAAATGCCATTACTAACTTTTCAGCCTGTCCTGTGTACCATAGATTTATTTTTTTAACCTCTGTGTGAGGACACTTGTGCAGCCACATTTCTCCCCTGGTTTCCAGCTCTCTGACATTTGGCTTTTGGTTGCTGGTGAATTTTGAAGGTATGGTTTCATGATATGAGGTGTTCTATAATAGAGTAGTTAAAGGAATTTCTGTCTCTTTCATCATGTAGATCAAGTTGTTTTATTGCAACAGAAAGTTGACTTCACTCTGGCAGTCTGAGAGGAATAAGGTGGGTATGGTTGTCTTTAATGGCACTGAAGGATTCAGTCTGCTAGAACTGGGGCTTGACGTTGCTAAGAATATAATGACAGTGGCATCTTATCAGGTTGAAAGTCCATCTAGCTGCCTATGCCATATCTTGTCTTCAGTTATGAGTAATAAGAGCTACCATGGGAAAAATATAGGTCTAGGGTAAAGCTTGCAATGAGAGATATTGCTCCAAAGTCATGAGACATCCACAAATCCTGACACATCTTCAACAGGGCATCCACAACTTCTTTGTGCAACATGTTCCATAGTCTCACCACCGTCATCATAAAAAATGTCTTCCCCATGACCAATTTAAATCTGTGATTTTTCAGTTTAAAACTTTTGTCTTTTGTCCTGTCACTACAGGCACTGCTGAACAACCACAATTCTTTCAGCAATTCTTCCTAGAGGAGGTCAAAACTGTCTGTTTCAGGAGAGTCTATGCTTAGCTATAGATTGTTCTTAACACATGTCAGCATTTTTCAATGTATGTGAATTAGCACTCAGAAATCCCTACTGTTCCTTCTTGCTTTTGTCTGGGAAGAAATGTTTTTTCATGTTAATATTTCTAGTGAAGTTGCAGTTTTCTTTAAGTGTGGGACATCCAGTGGTGTGAAAAGTGTCTCAGGATTTCTTTCTGCTATTCTCCTCTGCCTTCAGCTTTTGTTTTTTCTGTATTTGGCTCACAGTACTATAACACCTGTACTTTGTATTTCCTGCAAATTTTCTGTCAACTAAGATGTGACCATATTTAATTTTTTTTGTGCTATACAAAAGACATATGTATATCTTCTTTCAGAAAAAATTTGATTTCTTGCATGAGTCTGGTTGACATTATCATCTGCTCCTTTTCAAAATAGCTGCCTAAAATGAAACCAGAAGAATAAAATCCAAGGGGTGCTTACCTATTTCTTTAATTTTCTCGTTTGATCAATAAGCTCAATAAATTAATATTTCTGATTCATCCTAAGTTCAAATTTGTCACTTCATTCTCAGAGATAAGGGTTTCAATTTGTTACTCATTTTGACGAAGGGCATGTAATTTATAAATTAAAAAGAGAACAAAATTCTTAGTAACAAATATCTATAAAATGTAACCCAAGAGAAAGCAGAAAAAAGAAATTGAAACTGAGAAACACTCAAATGTTTTAATGCATCCCTTGTGAAATGCTAAAATGGCTCAAAGAAGGTTCTTTAATATAGGGATAAGAGTTTGAGTCTCTGCTCTGCGCTGTTTCTAGTTAATATTAGGGAGGTATTTGACTGCAGTAAAATCCTGTATTAGTATTGAGCTATTGCAATTCATCTTTAATTCCTAAAGAAATTGTAAATTGGTATGAGCCTGCAGTCTGATTCAAATGAAATTTTGACTCTACTTTTGCTGTGCTTTACGAGAGTTCCTAAAGTTAAGGTGGAGGGTCAAAATATATTATATATTTAGTATTTGGATGTGAAGCACAGCTACTGGTTCCATCTGTGAGGCTACAGAAAGAAGCATTCTGGTGCATTAGGTGATGATGCAATTTGTGTTTCCTTACACAAACAAAAGACTTGTGTAGCCTTGGGTTAAAATCAGGTGTTCATGAAGGCGGCCAGAGCTGTGGGACAACTAAATGAGTTCCCTGTCCCGCTCTTTTCCCTCATGCTCCCTGCATTTTCAAGAAATTCAAGTTGGTTCACTAAATAATTACTCTTTAGATTTTCAGAAAAAGCTGATACTTGAAAAGGCTTTGAAAGTATTAAGTAGATTATTTTTTCCCTTTGGAGGAAGCTCAGAGTCTTCCATTTACTCATTTAATCTGTCATTCTATTGCACCCAAGGGCAAAGTGTCATTTCTGTGTGTTTCAGTAATTTTGTACAGCACACACCGAACAAACAAATATCAAGTAACTGAAGCCAAAGTAGATTTCATGCAGGAAGCTATGTTTCCTTTTCTTGCCATACATTTTTAATAGAGATTTTCTTGATTGTAAGCTGGTAAGTAGACTTCTGCCCTGAAATTTATAAATGTGTTTATAATAGCAGTTGATACAAATTGTAGGTCAAAATCTGTTCTCAGAATACACTGTTTTTTCATCAAATTACAGACAGTGGTTTCATAAATATCTGGATGCCATGAATGAACTTCATATGAAATCAAAACAGTCTTCCATTTTACTTCTAGAAAATAGGATTTTAGATAATAATATGAGTAGTCAGTTGTTGTTTTAGAGCCTTGTACTACCCAGCATAATTATACAGAATATCAAAAAGATAGCTTATAATTCACTCTTATTACTTAGTGGTTTTAAATTTAACTTAATAAGATAGTCCAGTATCTTGGTTATATTAGAGGATTAAACCAGAGCTCTGAATCTGAGCTGAATAAGCTGTATTAACTGATGTCATGTTTCTGATAAGCAAAATGTTATGCTTTTTTGAATAGAAACTACAAAACATTTTCAAGGAAATAACAGAAAGCCATAACATCCAAACTAGTTCTTGGGAGACTGCTGATACTAAAATTATAGAGGTTTTTATTGAACAGGCATGAGCACTGGCAATACTAAAATGGCAAGTGAAATACATAAGTTCATTTAAGAGAAGGAAATAGCAATAATTCAAAAGTATAAATCACATATATCTTACTACACAAAAGATATAAACAAATTTTCTGAGGAAGTCTAGTATCATTTAGAATAAATAGTCCCTATTAAGTAGTGTCAGATTTTCTTCTCCTGGCTGAAATACATGACAACCATTTATTGATCCAGTGTCATATTCTGATGAACAAAATGGATCTCTGCTATGTCATATACATCTAAATTTGAAATCAGAAGAGAAATTGTACATTGCTATTACAACTCTTACCCAGTAGACATAACTGATCTTATCTTCTAAATAACTGCTGTACTTAGGCAGAGTTAGAGAGTGAGCAAAATAAATTCTGGAGATGCATTGTTGGCAGCTGTTAACATTTACGGTGAGTTGATTTAAGATTGGTTTCGGCTTACTGTGAAGAACTAGAGCAGTTTTACAATTTAGAAACAAATTTAGTTTCTGTTGTTTGAATTCTGGACTACTAGCTTTTTAAGATTATCTGCTGTTTAAAAAATAAAATTGCAGGTTTACAGCCAAATTTCATTATATGAGTTGATAATTAATCCAAACATTTGCGTAAATATCGAGAGTAAGTACAATTCAAGCAAACTGAAATTTGCTTATTGTACAGTCAGGATTTCATCATCTTGGTGCCTAGAAGCCTGCCTCTAGTTACTTTTGCAGGAGGAGACATCTGTTTAACAAGATCTTTAATTAGTAGTATTCCTAAGCCATTTTTTGCAGGTCTCAGCACTATTGTACCACTGCATGTTTCTTTGTACCTGGCGTAACTGCAGGCTTTAGAATACACCATGATGCCCCTGTAAAAAGGTTTCCCCACCTGCTTTTCTAGC
Source organism: Aleadryas rufinucha (assembly GCA_013397815.1). NCBI lineage: Eukaryota > Metazoa > Chordata > Aves > Passeriformes > Aleadryas > Aleadryas rufinucha. Next base: position 259,310 of record VZTH01004622.1, read on the forward strand.
TGTAACCTTTTCATGGTTTTGTGAGCTACTGGCTTAATTTTCTGCAGCAGTCTTTTCACATTTGTATTCTCAAATAAGCTTTTCCACTTTTAAGGCTGATTGATTTTCACTCCAGTCCACTGTATTTTTAAATGTCTCAGTTAGAAATGTCAGCCTAGAAGCAGCTTTCACCTTACCTTTGATTTTGTGTTTACAGTACTTGCCACCTTAATTCTGCCTAGAAGAAATTAGTTCGAGTAGGGCTTTATAAATGCTGAAATGGCCGGAACTGGCCCTTCCCATTTTAGAAAGTTCTGCCAATAAGGCAGTAATTCTGCTGTATATCAAGCATGAGCTATTGAGAGAATGCTGTTCATTTGTTTCAGTGAGAAAAGAAACCTGATGTTTTCAAGATACTTTTTGAGGTGGGCGATCCAGAAAGCATAGACATCAAGGCAGTAGTTTTAAAAGAAAAGGTCGCTGAGAATGTTGTGGCATGGTATGATAGAATGGAGATCAGGATAAAAGGTGTTATAGGAAGGGATTTAAAAACCTTCATGTGTATATATACTGAACCAGAAAGGGCAGTGATGGGGGGAAGGATCAGCATCAGTCATCCAGTTTGGGTTACAAGATATATGTAGCTTGGAGACAATCAACCTCTGTTTCCAATGTATTCCAAGCTACAGTTTTTCCTCGGAAATGAATCCTTCAGGGAATTAAAGGCTGCACAGATCCTGTTTTTCAAGATTCTTCATTCAATATGTTGTTTACAGATCTTCCAGCAAGTGGTAGCTTAGTTTCTTCTTGCAGTCATTTCTTTTTATAAGAATATATTTATACGCAAAAATAATCAACAAGGTTTTTCACACAGGTTATTGAGCACATCTTAATTTTATGACACAATGCTAGCATATTTGAGAAGTGCTACGTGATTTCTTCACCAGCAGACATTTGATAACCAAAAAAAAAGACAAAGATATACTCTTATAGCTCACCAGAAATGAAAATGAAAGCACAAAAATGGCATAATGAGTACATTTGCATAAAAATGGCATAATGAAACATTTGCAGAATTTCTGTTACTTTGTTACAAAACTCTAAAAATTATTTTAATGCTTTGTAGATGTACATTCGTGGCATATATCTGGACAAACAGCATTTAACATCAAAGTTTAGTCCAAAACAATGAAATTCAGTTAATTTATCAATGTTTAGTGATAAATACAGTACCTGTTAGACAGATTGGCCATGTTGCAATCAACATAAATAACCAAATGCATAAAAGATGCTTCTGAATTCTCCATTTTATAGTGTGTAGTGCCTAACAAAAGAAGAAAGAAGACACATAAATTGATGCTAATCCAAGCAGAGGATGCAATGGGTCATCTTGAAATATGGTTGATGGGCTAAAAACAGTCATTGGGAAATAGAAATGGATGCAAAATAGTACAGGCTGCAGGATGCTATTTTGCACAAATGAAGCAGAAGCATCGGTGTCAAAAGGCACACCCACGCATAAAATGTCTCCAGCTCCTGCGCTTAAAATGTCTAAACTGCAAATTTATGGAATTACATAATTTTGATTAAGTGAAACTGCTGTAATAACTGTTCACTGGGTCACTAATGGGAGGACTTGACATAGGGTTGTAAGTCGTTTTACAGTTAAAAATGCATTTTGTGGCTGTCTGTACATTAATCTATAGGGTTCGTATCTCTTTCCTGTGAAATTTTGCAGATTTGCACGTTCCCTGCTTTTCAGCTAGTGTTTGATGTGTGAAAATTTAGTGGGAAAGAGGAAACATAACCAGTTGATAAGCTTGGCTCTTCTGTCAGCTCCTCGCAGCACCCTAAGCGAGCTTAGTAGCCTATCACATGGTGCAGGAATGCTTTCACCTCCAAAGAGAAAACCAGTGTCAGCTTAAAAGGCTTGTGACAACAAGGAGAGAGCAGAGAGCTTGCTCTCAGAGGCTTGGGAGCAGGCTCTTCTTTCCACACCAGCATGAGGATTTAATAAAGCAATTTCATGACTGGCAGAGAAAACCTGATGGCACACTCACTCCTTGCTGATAGAGCAGCTTGGGCAGGATACGCGTAGGAGTTTATTTTAAGTAACTAAATAAAAGCTTCAGAAAAATTACAAATATTAACCAACAGCTTAACCAACTGTTTCCTTCTTGAGAATAATCTCATGTATTTCCAGTTTAAACGCAGCTTATCTCTGTGAAGTGAAATGATACGGCAACAGTTCTTTTGTGACACAGCATTGCTGACAGTCACCTTATTTGGCCAGGCCAGTGAGAGCCAGTGGACCTCTTGCTGGTCTGTCTTCCTTGCTTTTTTATGAGGAAAAGAGGAGACAGTTGGTCCTGTTTAACCTTGAGAAGACCTAGGGGTTCCTCTTTAATTTGTGCAAGTACCTGAACAGGGATTGCTAAGAGGATGGAGCCAGGTTCTTCTCTGTGGTGCCAAGCAATAGGACTAGAGACAACAGGCAGAAACTGATTCACAGAAATTTCCACCTGAACATGAGGAAGGACTTCTGTACTGTGTTGGTGACCACACACTGAAACAGGTTGCCCAGAGAGATCGTGGAGTCTCCCTCACCAAAGATATTCAAGAACAATCTGGATGCAATTCTGTGTGATGCACTCAAGGATGGCCCTGCTTGAGCAGAGAGGTTGGAACAGATGACCCGCTGTGGTACCTTCCAACCTGACCTATTCTGTGATTCTTCTCCTCCCAGATTATGAAAGTGTCATGTAGGGGTGAGGCCGAGTTCTGTTTTGGCCCCCTAATTTCCTGAGGTCAGAAATTTGTTCCCTTATGCAATAAACAGCTTGTGAGAAATATTCATTATTACTGATGGGGGCTGCCCCCTCATACCTGCCATGTTTGTTAGAAATGTGCTTCATGGTCAGTAGAGGGCTGAACAGAGTAGCTTTGCTCTCCGTTTGAGAGTGGAAAGATGCCCAGAGCACTTTTCTGTCCACAATCCCGCAGGACTGCCCACTGGAGCCTGGTATGGGTAAAGGCAAATGTACACCTTGTTCCAGGAGGATGTGAAGTTGTCACATGTCACACATTTCAGCCAGCATATTGTGGAGGTAAGGAGATACTGGGTCCATCTCTCTATTGGGACCTAAGAGAGTAACAAGGCTTTTAACACAGGCCAAATCAGGACTTCAGTTCTTGGAATAAATGACAGTCCTTTTTTTGGTGGTGTGATTAAGGATCAACAAAGAGTGTCTAGTAGTTTTAAGTGGAAAACATTTTCTTTCTTCTCCCCTCCTCCTCATTATTATTTGGATCAAATCACATGTACTGGCTTCAGTACAAGTATGTTTAAGAGTTTCAGTTAATTAAGTTACAGGAGACATTTTCAGAGGAACCTAAGAAATTTTAGAAACTGAAGTCACGTTGAACTCATACATCTTGTCTGATATTAAACTGTATATTCTGTCTTGATAAACTAGGTAGTGAATTGTCCTCTTATATGAAAAAGAGAACATATTAAAAAAATTATCAGAAGAGAAGGGCAAAGGCTGATTTCAAATGTATCTACAGTTTTCCTGCCATTTTTCCCAATGCCACAAAACTTTCAATTAAGAATTACTATATCTCTTTTCAAGAGTAATTCTGGGATATGGCTACACCTGCAAAACATATGTTGTACTTATTTAGCTCAGTTATGGTGAGATTTTAAAATCTTAATATACTGAGACCAGGTGGTTGTTCCAAATTGCTCCCAGTCAATATTTGGTGGGTTTAATTTGGAAATGCCACAGGGATTCATCCTACTCTTGTATTATTTCTGATCTATCACAGTGTTTGCTAGTGGGTGGCTGTCATTTGTTGACGTGACATGTTTGTTTTATATCGGTCTGCTGATGTTATGCAACTTCATTTAGGCAGTTACATTGTCAAAAGAGAAGTGATAAAAGACCTGTGAGAAATATTTATTATGACCTTTTCATTACCATAAAAAATGTTTCTTTTCTTTGTTATCCTGTAATGATTCTGCTGAATCATCACATTTTGCGTCATAGAATTCAGGTACATTTTTGCCTGTATCACTCTGGTTAAATACTAGAGTAATTGGGGTTTAAAGTTAACATTTATCAATAGACAGTCTTTTCAGGTAGTGAAGTATATGCTTATACTTGTAATGGGAGTGGATGTAAAATTGTTAATATTGCAATGGTAAAAAATGTTCAGTTTGCAATGTCAACCTCGCATACACAAAACCCAAAAAATTTGTGACAGAAATCTTAATGATGGAATTCTCTTCATGAATGGTATTTGGCATTCTGAGAGAATTAAAGCAAGATCAGGTTTCCATAGAGCAATAGATGGCTGTGGTAGAAATACCTGGTCACTCAGTTACTCAAAAGCTGCTCCTGGAACAGTCCAATGAACGTGTAGTGCAAAAAATGGGTTTTCCCACACCGTAGGGCTGCTGAATTGTAGAGCTCTATACACAGAGATAACGTCCATCTCTGTATTTGTTAATAAGCTATGCACATATAATAAATGTGGAATGTGAATGAAATAGTGCAACTGTCAATCCTTGAAACTCTTCAAACATATATATACACGTCTGTTCTGGATGGAATATGTACGTACTCAGCTGTTGGACATTCACATATTTGCACATGGACCAGCTGTTTGAACCTATATGGTCAATAGATTCATTATGTGTCATATAACTGCAGTTTGTATATATATTACGCATATCTTTCTGCAGGATGACTTAGACTTTGACATATGACATCGTCTAGTTTGTTGGCTTTCAGTAATGACTTCATATTGCTATTCCAGAGCCATCAGTATACATACTGCGTTCATTTTTTGTGCTTCAGTACTTTCAGGTGCAATATGATGTTTGTTCAGCTGTGCTTGCCATCTCTAAAGTACATTAATGTACTCTGAGAAGGCAAAGTGACTGGAACAGAAATGAATAATTACAGTAATGACCAGTTGTTATTCTTGTTTATTTTGAGGAGGATTTCAATTAGCTGCTCAGTAAATGGCTACTTCCTATACACAGCTGCCATCTATATTAATTCTTGAGGTAAGACACATTTGATTTAATACTGTACCCTTCACTTCACCTAGAAATAGCATTGACTGCTATACATTCCTGTTCTGTAACTGTATGCTGATGCACTGCTACTCCCACTGCCACCAGGCTCTGGCAGCTCCTGGATCAACCTTAAAAGTGCTGTGGAAGACAGGGCAGACCAAAATTGCCCCATCCTGTGAATTAGGAATGTTTCCATCTTCTCTTTCTACTCTTGTTACTTGCATTCAACTTTAGTTCAGGAACCAACACCAATGTCCTCCAAGTTCTATAGCAAAATAGATCCTTTCTGGATGAGAATCAGTGATGGTGTTAACTTGCCTGTATGAAATAAGAATGCTGTTGAAAAAATGGATCAGCATGGAATTGCAGTGGTAGGTATAGGCAGAAATCTTCTTTTGAAAAGCAGAGAGATAAGGTAAAATGGCAGAGGAAATTAGAACCTGGACACTGGGCTGGAAATATACTGAAACCTAAGGTGCTGATCAACTATTCACTTGTCAGATGAAAAGGACCATGGATGAGTCTCTCACTCTTAAGAGCTAAAAGGCATTGAAATTCAGTTGCATAACCTATGTTTAGCCATGACTGATGAGTTGATTCGCAAGATGTGGTAATGAAAATCAACATGAAAAAAAAGTTCATCTTATTTTCTTGACAGTCTTTAATGTTTTTATCATCCTCTATTTTTCTATTGATTTGATGGCATGATTTTCCAAAATGCTTTCCTTCTTCCTGTTTCTCTTGGAGTCCATGGAGAATATGGTTTTATAATTTGCATAAAAAGGAAGAGGAGGTTTTCATCTTTACTTTTATCTGACATGAAGCATTAAACTACAAGTCTTAAAGCTTCTCAGATCTTTTTTAGTCCATTTGAACTAGAAACCTCTTTTTTGGTGATCTGAAGACAAATAAAGTTTGGAAAATGAAGACACAGGTTTAAAAACGTCTTTCTTCTGCTTGCATTATCTATTTTTGTACTAGTTTTTGTGATTAATTTCCTGTTTTGGAAGGATTTTACATAGAATTTTTAAGAGAAGGGAAAGAGTTGGCACTGGAGGGTCTCAGCTGAAGTAATGTTTCTGTTTCTATACCCTGTGCTTTGGGGAAGATTAGGGCCTGCAGGATAAAGTTCAGGAGAAATTATTGAGAGGAAAGGCTTCATTAAGAGTAATTGCTTAGTAAAAAAAGAAAATGAAGAGGAGCTACTATAACCTTTACTTATCCAGGAGGTTAAGAGGAAGGCAACTTGTTTTTCCATTCTATAAAGGATATGATAAAAACTAGCAGGATTGTTTTTCAGATATTAAGTTTTTGTAGGGTGTTGATAAAATAACCATCTGCAGTTTATCCCAGGCTGTTTGGGGTTTTTCTATGATAATGAGGAAGGAAGGGGCAAAGCAGAATCCAAATGGCAGTGTGAAAGAAGTAGATGTGGGAAAAGCAGTTAGTTTTCTGAGGAAGAGGGCTATTTGATAGCCATGTTTTTGCTAAGCAGGAAGATTTTATAAGGCCTTGGAAACCCAATTTTTTAAGAATTAATACTATAAAAAAATGTTTTTAAAAATGAATTAAGAAGTGAAAAATAGAGTTTACAGAATTGTTTTTGAATCCTTGTTCTTTACAGTGATGTTTTGTAAGTAAGTTTTGCAGTTCAGCAATATGCCAATCCTGAGTCTCTAGTTAGCTGGGAGGGTGTTCACATTTGACATATGCAGCGGAGCTGTCAGTTTGCAGCAAAAGAGCAGGGCAAGTCGTGTTTCCAGCGTTAATTTAGATTTGACATCCTATTTATACCTGGAAAACGCTGTTGGAAAATATTAGAACACAAATAATGCTGGCACAGCAGGATTTTCAAAAAGACACTTGTGTTGAATTTCTTCCCACAAAGTTAGGAAATAAATGCATCTAATATTAGAAAACTCTATGCTAATTGTAGGAAGATGCCACACTAGTTACAGCACTCTCCAGCCATTGGTTTTCTCCCCAGGGAGAAAGGGAAGAGACCTACTGAGCACTAACAGTAATGATACTTCTTCAGTGACAGTAATTATGTTCCAATTTAGATAAAACTTCAATGCATACTTGAAATATTTCCGTTTTATTGTCTGTGTGTATTTAAGGCAGTAGAACTATGTGTTGTAAGCATCTCTAAACACCATGTGTTAAGAAACTGTAGCATTTAGTCTAACTTGCTTTCAGTGTCAGTAGGACTCTATTGAAACTTTTGTCTCAGCTTGAAATATTAAAAAGTAAGTCTTTACTGATACAAAAGTATCTTGCCCCTTTCTGTAGAAAGGGTTAACTTTCAATCTTATCAGTCCTTCTAGATGTTTCCATGATGCTGTTGTTGGGGATGGGGGGTATGTGCTGATTTTTCTGAAGACTGTAAATATCTGATGTTTTGTCCATCCTTTTGGGGGACCAAGTAACACTCCCTAGGAGTCCTCGTATGGCTTCCTTGCTGCATTACTGTTTCATGGTAGGTGTCATTCTGGATCTCCCTTAAGAAAGCAAAAAGGGCAACAACAGGTGTTTGCATAATTCTGTTCCCTTTCAGAAGACCATAGGATCTGAGGACGAGTGCAAAGGTAATTTCCCCTGCACAATTTTGAATTCTACAGATCCGTTTCAGGCCTCCTTGGAATGCTTGAAAGCAAGTCACAGAGGGGTATCCAGTTATGGTGTTAGTAGAAAGTCTCCAATCCTCTTAACTCACCTGCTAGATTTGCTCCTTAATTTCTGTTGCATCATGATAATTGTGAATGTATAACAAAGCAAAGTAGCTCTACTTAAAAAAAAAAAATAACAGTAGGGGTCTTTTCAGTGTATTTGAGTAGGAAAAAATATCCATCCTTTTACCACCAAAAAAACCTCAGAAAGTAAATTACATCTTCCAAATTAGTTTGCCCACTCAAAGTAGAAATATATGTTACAACTGATAACTCCCAGGCATAACACAAGATTTTTCCAGGCATATAAGTAAGCTTTAGATACAACACATGATAGTCACAGTGGAGCTATCATAGTTTAAATGTGGAATTAAGTGAGCAATGCCAACTCCAGATATTCAAAAGCATCCATCAAACCCCAGAAATCCTTGGCATGTTTCTTTTTATTCAGCTGCTGGTACCTAAGTTTTGGGACTCCCTTGGATCTTGTTTTCACACAACTGATGATTAGAAGCTTCCTTTATTTTTAATGCAGAGTGAGTTTCTCACATACTTTGTCACATGCTATAAAATCTAACTGTGCTGTTAAACCAAACTGGAGTTTTTTCTAAGTGAGCTGAGTGCCACCTCAGCACACTTAGAAGCTCTGTATGTCTACTAAATGAGACGTGATTCTGTAGTACAGTTAATTTATAGTTCATCCAAAGATGTCTTGGAGATAATAGCTTGATTCATGAAAGCAGATTACAAATGCAATAGCATCAAATGTAGGGTGATGTTTCTCTTAAAAAGGTAAATTAATTACTTCCCTTTTATAGAGATCTTTTTTTAAAACTCTTCAGGTAAAGAAGTCCTTCATAAAATTGATAGACTACACATATTTCACTTATAAATGAAAATAAAATTCTTAATAAATTCACTTTAGAATTTTTACAAGTTCACCTTCTGTAATTAAAAAACAGCTCACAGTAGAAATCAAGACAAAGCAACATACCCTCCACCTGTCCAGCAGAAGACATTGAAATGCAGTATTGGGCCATGGGCAGAGGAGTAATTCACTACTGAAAAGGAAGAAGAAAGCTCGAAGTTTACAAATTTCTTAGGGAGAACTCTCTTCACTCCAGGCCATCTCTATGTAGACAGCAGATGCAATATTTTTTATAGATAGAGAGGCGCATATATAGTACATTTCTGCAGGCAGAAATGGGGGACTTGATATGTCATCAAACAACAGCATGAAACCTTTTATATCACAGGATGAAAATAGTTATTGATGAAAAGGAAAATTGAAAAGATTGGGCTCCTGACTTAAAATCAGGAGAAGGGTCTGAGAAACAGACCTGCTGTCTCTTATAATTACAACGAGTAGTTCATTTTTTGCCATTTCTCCAGTCTCTTTGATGACCTTTGACCAGTGTTACAATCTCTCTGCTTCTCTGCCAGGATAAGCAAACAAATAATTACACTCTTGGGGGATTTTCTAAACATGGGATCCAGTTTTCTTCTTCTGTTTACTTCATTTCAGAGTTACTCCTGTCAGTCCCTCAAGCTGCTTCTGGCTTAACTGCCTGCAGTTAAGTTGAGAGAATAGGCCGTCGTGTCTGATGATACTCTTAATACACACAAAGTTGACAGAAAAAGGAGGCAAGGAGAATTCCACTCCAGAGCTGACATGATTGATCACTTTGATGTTTGTTAGCTTTCTTTACTACCCTCAGAAAATGACAACTCAAAGTCCAATTTAATACTCTCAGTGCTCGTGGTTCCTTTTAACTAAATATCCCTGCTAAGTGTTGTAGGACATGCTCTTAAACACATTTTTTGCTGATTAGAGAATCAGCATGATACTGACACAGAATTCACTGTTAATAAATTTAGTTCCATATAAAAATTTTTAAACCCTTTCAATGTCATAAGACTTCAAGTCACATCATGTAACAAAGTATTATGCTGTTATTAAGTATAGAATTTTGATGTCTGAAGGGACTGCAGCTGAGTTGGCAATTGTCCTGTTTCCATATTCTACTGGAAACAGTCTAAACACTTTTTTATTTGTCATTATTCTAGGACTATGACAAGTCTACACCAGTATTTTCAGGTTTACTTTCAAGATAGCAGTAGAAGTAGCTTTATAGTGGCTCATGTCACAGTGTCTCAGGTCTTCATTTTGCAAGTAAAAAAAAACTTGAATGTTGTGAATGTTGAACATTTCCTGAGAGTCAAGTGGGATTTATTTTATTTGTAGCTATTATCATTAATACTTGAGATTTGCAATGCAAATAATGGTTCTCTTAGACAACACAAGCCTGCTATTTATCTTTTTTCTGGTGGGATGCCTTCTAGGAGAAGGGAGAATCTTGTATTACAGTGGGAAATGTTATATATTTTTCCTTACGTGTTTTTGATTGTTTAAAAAGATTAGAAAAATATCTTCTGTGAAAGTATAATCTGAGGTGCTTTTAAATTGAACAAATGTATTTTGAAATGTCCCTTCTTAAAATTATTTCATAGTTGCAAAAGGGAAAAATCAAAGGATACGGCTTTCAGGAGAACAAGAAATAATCTATGTGCCACTGATTCTGGTTTGGACCTTCAGATTTCCATCATTCAGTATTCTCAGTTGCTCCCATTTATTTCATATACAACATTAAGATAAACAGCACAGCCAGAGCATGTGATTTTATCTGAACCAGAACTGCGGAAGAGACACAGACAGTCCCTGTTATTATCCCTGTTATTATGTACAAAGATACATTTGATAGGAAGCCCAGAAACCATAAATTTCAGTTCCAGCTCTCCTCCTAATTGCTGTTAATATTTCTATTTCCTTCACATTACACATGGTTCATATTTCTAACTTTGACAGTATCTTTCAGTGGTTCATTTTCACAAAATATTGGACAGCTTCTTCAAGGTCACTTTAAGCAGAGCTGGGAACAGCCTCCAGATTTCTATTGCATTGGCATCAAGACTCATTTGCTTTGCCAACCCTGCAACAGGAAAATATTATGGAAAATAATTTTTATACTGCAAAACATTTGCACTAAGAAGTGAATTTGGATGGTGTTATAATGTTCATTTTTATATTTTCAGCTAAGAAAACCTATTTTTCTGAAAACAGTTTTGTATTCATTTGAATGTGTATGAATTCAGAGCCTGTTATGGGATCTTTTGCCTATTTCTTATAAGCAGGACATCTGCTGATGAAAGCTACTAAAAATGTTAACATTTGAGTTAATAAGCTTGTCGTTCATCTCATTTTGAAAGATGTAGCCAAAGTTCTTTAAGGACATAAGATGTCTCAAGCTATTTCTAGGCATGCATAAAGCTGTCCCCTTACAGGTCCAGTTTGAATCCTGCACAGCTCAGTGTTTGAAGTGCCATTACCATCTAAGAGATATTTGGCCTCTCTATGAGATGCAGTTTTGGTGAATTTGTGAATTTCCAGTTCACTGTCCAAAGGGCTTTGTTAGTTCTTCAGTGCAGAAGCATCCCTTGCATGTTTGCTGGATTCCTGGCCCAGCCCAGCAAAACCTTGATTCCCAGCTAAGAGCTCCAGCCTCTGGAGGCATATTAAACTGAGTGCCTATTTGCAGGGAGTGGCAAAGTGATTATTACTATACTTATATAGGCAATGAGGTGGAGAATTAGAAGATAGAGAAAAGAATTCTGGCTTGACCTTCTTTAAAGCCTTCCTATTTTTTTTTTGCCCAAACTCTTGATTTTTGGGTCTGACTTATGCTTAAATAACTCTGTCTTGACCGTTCTCTTTTAGAAAAGCACACTCAGAAAGGGATGGAGTTCAAAGATGATGTTGTTACATCAAATGAGGCATTTATTACACCATCATTGGGAAGATTTAGCTCAGTCTTCTTTCTGTATGAAATTAGGTCCTAATCCATCTTTCACATTATCTTTGGCTATTAACTGAAGTGGCACATTCAAGGGCCCAACTCCTCTCTGTTCTCATGTAATCAATATAAACAAGTATTATTTTGCATATTAGATAACTAAAATCAGGTAGATTTAAATTCAAGTCACAGAGCTCAGCAATCCCTTCTAGAACCAAACCCAAGGAGGTGACTTTTCCATACTCACACAAGAAAAATACAAGAAAGGTAGAACTCAAATACCCTGAGGCCATTGCTCATTGCAAAATAATTTTTTTCCCTTTCACAAGAGCCCTTCACCACTACAGATATGAAGCTGCAGAACAAGAGAGGAGTGAAATTGGCACCATGCAGTGAGTAGGGTCATCAAGATGATTAGGGTTTGCAAGGTGAGGAGGCTGAGTACTGGGTTTGCTCAGTACTGCTTAGAAAGAAGTGTGAACATATTGCTGTTTTCAACTTTAACTGCTGACAACGAAATTCCATTTTGATATTCGGGAAAATAATTTACAGGTAAAGTGGTGATCAAGCATTGGAGCAGATCTCTGAGGGAGGCTGTGGCATCTCTATCCTTGGAGATAACTCAGAACTTGACTGGACATGGCTCTGAGCAACCTGATCTTACTTTAAAGTTAGCTTTAACTTTGAAGCTGCCCTTGCTCTGGCCAAGGGGTTGAACCAGATGACTTTCAGAGGTCTGTACCAGCCTAGATTATTTTATGACTCTGTCCCCTGAAGCTGCCTGACTTGGCAGAGCAGAGCTGTGCTGCAGCCAAAAAGGAACTGCTCTTGTACAGCATGTCCCTGTCCCTGCCTTGCCTACCCTGGGCTATTGCCCCATGCTGGGCTCTCATGTTTTTCTTGCTAAGTGTGGATGGGAAGAGCAGATGTCAGCTGAGCCACAGCACCCTTCTGCTACTCCTGGGATATGATCAGCTCTGTGGTACAGCCATTATTATTTGGCTCCCTGTGCAACAGAGAACTGAATGTGGAGAGTCAATGCCTTTGAATTCATCACAGGAACTTTGATCTTTCTGTTTGAAAGTACTTTGACAGTTTCTTTTAAAACATCTGACAAAAATAGCTCAGTCTGGAAACCAGCAGGTGTTTAGGCACTTTTTTTATTGCATATATTAATAAAAAATGAGTCATTTGTGTTAATCTGTGTTAGGCTGTTACAGATCTGCTTTGTACTGCATTAAAGACATATTAGCCAGGAATATTCAACATCCCTATGAGGAATGCTTCACTGTGTTCAAATATGACATGACAACATACTTATATCAATATAGATAAGGGCTTTAAAAAATGGGGAAAAGTGAATTTACTTTCAATGTTCCAGCATGGACGTATGGTGTCAAACAATTAATTGCATTGAGAAGCAGGACTCTGTGTTCTGGGCTGCCATAGGCTGAGCATAAAAAGCTACAGAATTTGGCCCACAGTCTTGAGAAAAAAGTAAAATGCAGGTGTAGATAAAACTTCTTGTATAAATAGCTGTGGCAAGTTCTATGTTCTCTTTCTATTATGCCACCAAATTTTCCAACAGATGCACAGTTCTCTATTATACATTACTGTCCACTTCCTAGTCCAGCTTTCATTGTGCTTCCTTTGTGCTTGCTGGAGAAAAGGGAGATAAGGATGGGACAGCTAACATGAAAGCCTCAATTTTTACTTATTTTAGTATTTAGAACAGAGAATAAAAAGGTTGCACTTCAAAGGCTAGATAAATGTTGTTCAATGTTATTCAGCCACAGCACAGAATTACGTCAGTAGCATGTTTTCCAAGATGCTTTGTTGCATTTAATGTGAATAGGCTGTAGAAAATATATAAAGACATGAAGATAAACAACTCTTCTTTCTCCCTGAGCACACCTGTCAACAGAAGGATGATTTAAGGGCTTTGCCCAGAGAAGCAGGGCCTGTGTGCTTGACACATCACAGGGAGCCTCTGCTTTCTAAAACAGTACAGTCTTTGATTTCCACTCCAAATATCTTGCAGTGTCAAACAGACAGATTTGGATTTCAGCTCTATTGCAAATATTTTGTCTGATCCAAAGTGCTGAAACTGACAGGGACAGATATACTTCCATGAAAGTATATACATACAAAATTGCACTGGCTGCACTTTTTAGTATTTTATAACTACAAGATGGAATTTTTTTCTTTTTAGTCCTATGATTTTAACCAATACTATTTTTTCTGCTGTTATGTTTATGTAGATTCCTTATGATCAGAGAATAAAGGAGCATCCTTGACTTCATAGCAGAAAACAAACTTTTCTAGATGCCTTGAAAAGTACTGAAGAAACAAGAAAATTAGTGGAAGAATTATGTGTCCCATGAAGTATAAAGCACAATATGTTTAAGGGAATTTGGAAGAGATGCATGTGCAGAAGCAATCAGGAATATTGTCAGTTCATGCATCATTTACTTGATGTTTTTCCTTCATACTTTTTTTTTAATTGGTTTCATAAAAAAGAGGTAAACTTGAAAGAAACATTATACGTGATACAGTATCACGTGATATTCAGTTCTCTGAAAACACGTAATTATAAAGAGTTTGCTTTTTTTGTGTAAATTTTCCGGATTTTACATTATTAATTGCCATTTTTGTATACTAATAAGGAGTTGAGATGGTGATTGTACAGGTCACCAGTCTGTAGAAGAAAATCAGGAAAGATGAAACTGAATCATTAACATTGCCTTATGTTTACAGCTTTGTGCATGAAAGGAAAATTTTCTAATGATGTCCTGATTTTGGCAGCATATCATTTTTCCACCATTTTTTGCAAGTGGAACTCAAAATTAAAGAAAATCAAAATGTACAGATTACTTACATTTTCCTCTTTTAAATACTGGAGACTGTTTTCTCTCAGGCATCAACCAGAGGTCGAACTCAAGTGTAGAGAGCTGAGCATCTGTTACTGTTTGTAGTGCTGTAAGTTATCCTGCCTGGCTTGAAGCTGTTGCTCCAAAAGGGCATAGCTCAGGTCTCACTCCTCATTTGTACCTGCCAGCCCCACAAAAAAGTCTCAGACACTGTCAATGCTTAGAGTATCCAAACTGGCACAAGCTGCTTTTGTTTAGGTACCTGAATCCTGCCTCTTACTGTACACCTTGGAGGGCCACAAAGGTACCAAACTGAATTGTCACTGCAGATTTCATGCTTAAACACCATCAAATTTCTTCCCATATGTTGATGTTTTTACTCCAGTTCCATGAAAGGTCCTAATATTTTCTTGTTCCTGCTATTCCTTTGTCTTGATTAGATCAACTGGAAGGAGCCTGTGGAAAGATTTTGTGATCTTGGGTGCATAATCTTAGCTGTGGATCTCTCTTGTGCTGAAGTAGTACAAATACTAGTAAATGAGTGAAAAGACAATAAACCATTTGAGAAAGGAGCTCTTTGGTCTGATATTTGTAGATGAAGCTCTTGGGACTTAAACTGCCCTAAACTGTAAATGTCAATACACCCTATGTAGGAGGGTGTAGGCTAATTAATACTAATGGCCTTAGAAACAATAAGTCAATTACTTTTGTGTGAAAAGTGAGTTTATGTTCTTGAGTACTATAAGAGCAATTTTGTACTTAATACATTAATTTTTAGTAAAAGGAAGTTTTAATTAAATAAGTGGTCTTAGTGATTCTGATTATTTTGACCCTTACTAGCTCCACTGAAAGCACTTTTAGGTATTTGTACGACACCGTTTGTGTCAAGCTCAGCAGTGATACTTCCATTTTGGAAGAGGATAAAAAGGGGCATATATTTTTGTCAGCCTTGCAAAGTTGTCAAGACAGTTTTTGCACACCAGCCTGTGTGCAAAATCTTTTTCCTGCATTCTACTATGATGATTGAAGAAAATGTTGTTTTCTGTCAGTGTCTCGGCCTGCTTCTTTGTAACACAAGTCTTAAAAATTGTCACTTAACCTGTAACTGTTTTGAGGAAATACATGCTGAAGTAAAACATTAAGATCTTCAGATGAAAATGCTGTATTTGTCCTCCTAATTACTGTCATTGCTTTAATTAGTAAGATCTTGGCTTTGAGCTGTGACCTTGAGGTTAAAAAAATATTAATTATCAGTGTTTGAAAAATGCTAATTAACCCAGTCAACCATTAAATTGTTTAGATTACATTTGATAGTATTTCATTAATATAAAATATA
The DNA here is from genome assembly GCA_013397815.1 of Aleadryas rufinucha. Classification (NCBI taxonomy): domain Eukaryota; kingdom Metazoa; phylum Chordata; class Aves; order Passeriformes; genus Aleadryas; species Aleadryas rufinucha. The sequence goes on from VZTH01004622.1 coordinate 275,101, forward strand.
AACTCAGGTTTTGTTAATGTATGAAATGTCATTTAAATTAGCCTTTACTCCTAAATAATGTTTTGGATTCTAAAACAGTTTTTTTCTCACCAATGTAGACATTCTCATATGCCTTGAAAAGCATGTGTTATGTAAGACGTTTTACTAAAATCCAAATTCAGCAGAATACTTGGGAATTTCAACTTCTTATTTGCAAATTAGTGTTTGCTAGTTTACTGAATAGACATCAGTGTTGAATTCCTGTCCAGGACTGAATGAATAATTAGTTAATCGGTGTTGGAGCTTCTCCTTGTGGTATGGAAAGACAGACAGTGTTGACCTCTGTAGATTTCTTTGTGAGATCTGGTGTTGGGAATGTCTGGGGCATTATTTGGGCGAAAGAGAAGAGATTTGCTGTCAAGTGAGAACGTCATTAAGGGACCTGTGGTGTGGGACACCCTAGAGGCACTGCAGATCAGGTATGTGCTCCACAGAGGATAAAGACTGTTAAACAGGGACTGAGCCCAACCAGAATTCAGCCCACAGAGAGATGGATTAAAACCAGTCTTATTCCCTTCTCTAGAAGGAGTGCACAGTCCATTTCTGTACCACACAATGGGGCAGTACAGAACCCTCTCGTTGCTCTCAGTGTATGTAACAGGAGGCACAAACTGCTGGGAGTGTTAGTCCTCAGAAATAATAATGTGCTATGGCTCCCCAAAGGAGCCTGTGTTCCCGTCAGCCTTCCTGGTACAAGTGCAGAGTGTTTGGGCTGCACCTGCCTTGTGTTTGATCCTGTCTTCTCTGTAAGGGGGCCTGCACTTCCAGCACACCGCATGCCCAGCCTGCCTCATGTACCGACAGCTCACAGAGCTGGTGGGAGAGAATGGCTGGGGTTTTTTCCAACTACCATGGCAACTTAGCAGTTTAATTATAGAAATTACTTTCCTTTACCCCATTCTTAGTGGGGCAGGAGGGAGCAGAGCAGAGGGAAACAGGGAAGCAGAGGAAAAAAATTACCTTGAAAATGGAAAATACATAATTGTAGTCCCTTCACTAGTAAGGGTATCATTTACTAAAGAAACTATATTCAGAAATATGTAAGTTGTACATTTCCCTGCCACAGAAGACTGTCATATTAATTTTGAATTGCTGGAGGTTTTCTGTCAGGGGTTGTGAGAAGGAAGCCTTCCCATTAAATTTCCAGCAGCTAGGCACATAATTTGGTTAGCCTCTCCCTATGCATCCAGGAGTCACTGAGCAGCCAGCTTCAGCTGAAGTAAGCCTGTTTGTGCAAGCAAATCTTTTTTCTGAACACTTCCCTTCTGGTAGACTTTGTCCTTAAAAAAAAGAGATCCTTCAAAAGTCTAGGCTTCCTATTTGCATCATTAAAGAGACAAATCCAGTTGCTTTGCTTTTAGTGGTCACTGTGGTTCCTGCATTAGAAATCAAAGGAGTGAGGACATGGGGCCTTGTGCCTTGTGACTCTCAGTTTAGGGCAAGGCTTGCTGTGTCTGGGGCTGCACATGGGTTGAGATGTGCAGAGGAGCGTGTGGATGAAGACATTTCAGCTGAGCAGACCCTGCTGCAGCATCTCTCAGGCAGGTATGCAGGTCTGCAATCTGAACACTGTCATTGTGGCTGCCACACTAAGACCAAGAGAAAAGTGTTTTGCCTCCCCCAACTTTCCACAGAGCTGACAGACAAACTTATCTAGCCCTTTGATGATTAGGGGGTGAAAACATCAACTCCCCAGACATAGCCAGTAGCATCTTTTATAGTGTCAAGTAAGTCAGTGGTGTGACGGCAATGTGACAAGCTGTGAAAACATCTTTGGTCCACAGTGCAGTGGGATGGTATGTGGGAGTGCTGGAATGGAGGTTAATGCAGGAATGGTGCAACGTAGTGTTCACTAGAGTATTTCATCCTAGGAGCTATGGTGTAAGTATGCTTGGATGATAAGTGTTTCCTGAGCTGCCCAGATTACCATAAACTATCAATATCCCCCTAACACAGCAAACACAGATACGGTTTTCATCTTCCTGGAGCAAGCAAATTTGCATTTTTAAGTCAGAGGAATCTCATTACTCTTATCCCAAAGACTGAGAAATGCTAAAACAAGATAAACAAGGAAAGCTTTCAGCCCTTTTGCAGTGAATGTTACTTTTACATTTCAAAATGGATTTAATTGAATGGAGGAAATTTAGTTCCAGAAGCCTAGCTATGCAACTGAAAGCAAGTAGGGTGATCCTGCATTTGACTTTTTTTTTCTGCTAAAGCTTGTCAAAAGAATAATTTTGCTATGACAGTAGCTTTTTCAAATTAAATATCTGCAGCCTTCTCTATCTTCCTAGACAAGAACAGCAGAATTGGAAAGTTGCAAATGAAATGAGATAAAACATCATTTGGCAGAAGGAGACAAGCTTGGCAGTAGTGAATGAATGGGATATTGATATTGTTCTTGGCATCATGACTGGGGCTAGGAAAGGTGGGACATTTGGGAGTCCACTAAGTGCTGCTGTGAGGGGAGCTGTGAACATGTGGTTCACCTACCAGTGACAGTGAAGGTGCTGGAGATCTGTTATTTCTAGAAACATACACCCTTCAGATCTATAGGGGTTAATGATCTAGGCCTCTCCACCAGACTGAGGGCTTTTCCTCATACAGCCTGATGAATGTTGTGGATTTTCAAGGACTGTTCTTCCATTTTTAAGGTGGGGAATAACTTGCTTGCACAGAACTTCTTAGGAATTTGATAAACTTATTACTTCCAGTAGTTACTGACTATGGAAAAGGATTGTGTGGTTTTTTTCTGGTGGCTATTGGTCTTCCTTTTGTTTTTCTCTTTTTCTGAGATCCAGAATGGGGTTCCACATTCTTGTTATACCAAACAGAATATTATTAAGATAAAATTGAAAATATGGCATTGTGCACAACTGTACAATAGTTTAGAAATTACATTGTGTCATTCTTACTTTTTGCACTTCATTCTGTCTTCACAGAATGAAATTTGGAAATGGTTTATTGGAGTTTTCAAATGCAGTATTTCAGGAATGTAAAATAGTGTGCAATGTCATTCTGGTCTCAAGAAAATGCTTCTCTAAAGAAACCCATGTAAGCATTTCACCATTCATGTTCCTTGCTGTCCTTCATCTTTTTCATAAAGTAATGCATTTCAGATTCCAGGTCTGCCAGCTCTAATAGGTATTTAAAATTGCAGCTGGACTATTGCCTTCTTACAGTTCAATATTTTCTTTAAATGTTTATTGTCAGTGATACCTGAACAAATCAACTTTTTTAGACCATCCATTCATTCTCTTCTAAATTATATTTAGGCCAAAATCCACATAAATAGCTTTAAGTGAGTTTTCTTTTTTGTCTTCTGTAGATATTGGCTGAGGCCAAAGTCCTGCTATATGTTATTTTCTTTGTTACCATTAGTCACAAAGAGCCTCTGGAGTGCAAAGTCCAGCGCAGCTAGAATTAGCTGTGCAGACTCCTTCACCCACCCTATCCTAAATCAGATTTTGTAGAGCACAGATCCGTTTAGATAAAAATATGATGAGTATTTTTTGAGGATTGTTTGTTTCTTTGGAGCTCCTGAAGCAATTATCATATTTGTAAAAATTAGTGTTGATGAAGGTGTTTGAAAACTACAGAGTTGGAAATCATAACTAGTTGGACCTCACATACTTAAGAGTGACACTGCTCTGGAAGGGGTCAGCCTGGCTGGGCGGCAATCCCAGGCGAGGCAGCAGTGTCCTTCCCGCAGACACTCAGTGNAGAGATTTTGGTTCTTCTAGTGATCATGTGCACTTTTGTAGTAGTACTATTCGAGAATAATTTGGGGCGTCTGCTTACTATTTTTCTTTTGAGAAAAGTGAAAGTGTGATTTTACTTGGATGGTGCTCAAAGGCATTAAACAATTTAGAGCTGAAAAAGACCTGTGCATGAGAGAGCTTTCCTTCCACTTTGTCAGCTGGCCTCATAAAAGTGTACTTTTAAAATCTACCATGACTCATTTTTGTTTCTCTCAGAGAGTTTTTGGTTTGGGTGGTTTTGCTCTTCTTTTTTTTTTTTTCAAATTAGAACCAAGTTATATCTCTGACGGCCCCAGCACAGGAAGGACATGGACCTGTTGGAGTGAGTCCAGAGGAGGGCCACAAAGATGATCAGAGGGCTGGAACACCTCTACTATGAGAAAAGACTGAGAGAGTTGGGGTTGTTTAACCTGGAGAAGAGAAGCCTCCAGGAAGACCTTACAGCAGCCTTTCAGTACCCAAAGGCCTGCAAGAGAGCTGGAGAGGGACCTTCTACCTGCATGTAGCAATAGGACAAGGTATAATGGCTTTAAACTGAAGGAGGACAGGTTTAGATTAGCTATTAGCAAGAAATTCTTCACTGTGAAGGTGATGAGGCACTGGAACAGGTTGCCTGGAGAAGCTGTGGATGCCACATCCCTGGAAGTGTTCAAGGCCAGGTTGAAAGGGGCTTGGAACAACCCCATCTCGTAGAAGGTGTCCCTGCCCACGGCAGGGTGAGGGTTGGACTGTGATCTTCTGAACTAAACTATGTTGTGGTTCTATGATTAAGGTAGTGCTCAGCATAGACAGAACATAGAGAATTATTTTAAATTTCATGCATTATACCCTGAGGTTTCAGTTAAGAGCCAAGCTAGAGAGGATAGACAAGGAAGTCAGACTATTCTCTGAAAGCTGCTATTTTGCCTCTGTATTCATTTTTCTTCCAATAGCAACATAATCTATAGTCAGACTAGGCTAATCATAGGTACCACAGCCTCTGATGTGCAAGTGCAAGAAATTAAGGAAGAAAATAATATTTTAGTAGTACATAAGCAAAATAAACAGATGTAAACCTGTTCCACAGAATGTGACAGATGCTTGTTACTTTGATAAAGAACAGAAAAACAAAACCAGGTTCCATGTTGTGAAAATAATACTCTATGGAAGAAGATGTCTAACATTAGGAGCCTTAGAGCCTCTCCTGCCTAAGACACACCAGTCTTTCTCTAAATTTTTGTATTCTTACTAGAAATTAATTTTGCTTTCTGTGATTATGTTCGTTACACTAGGTATAGCTTCTAACAGCAGCTAATTCACTGTTTTAATATTCTGTTCCTTCCAGATATTTCAATACCTGCTGATTTTAGTCATTCAGCACAGACCTCACTAGAGAGAATAGAGGAAATTACCTTTTGATAGAAAGGACAGTATTAGCTGCAGCTTTCAACTTGCTTTGAAAGACAAGGTGTAATGAAGCTGATTTCATACTCAGGTGAAGAGGTGTTTTAATACTTTTTGGTGCTGTGTACCTACATGTCCTAATTCTTGATCCATTTTTTTCTCTGACATTCAAGTGAAACTCTGAGTCTGTGGTACCATGTAATGGGATGACATCATAACCCTTTGTCACACCATTTATCACAGAGTGGTGTACATAGATATTGTGAACTGTGCACCTTTAGCCTGTCTGGTTTCCCTCAATTTCTTTATTTTATTGCATTTTTCTGAATTACTTATTGACTATATCAATTTGTTTCTGTCCAAGTGAAATGATTTTTTTAATGAGGTAACTAAAGCAGCCAGTTGAGTCATCATGAATGTTCTTGAGCTGAACTCTCAAACTATTGTTTTAGTAAGAGAAAAGATACTCTTTTTTTTTTTTCTGTTTTGGTTGTCCATGTGTCCATGCCCAGGCACTGCCCAGGAGTGATGCTGGGGCTGCCTCTATGAGGTGGCACTGGTGTTGCCCTGTTATGGACAGAGATGGTTCCAGCTGGCTCCAGCCAACCCATCACAGGGCATAGCTGAGCCCCTCAGGGACACTGACTGTGCCTCTATGATAACATGTTTAAGAAAAAGCAAAAACTGCTGCAGAGCAGGTGTGAGAGAGGAGTGAGCAAAATGTGAAAGAGAGACACCAGGGTCAGTGAAGAAGGAGGGAGAGGAGGTGCTTCAGGCACCAGAGCAGAGGTTCCCCTGCAGCTCAAGGTGAAGACCATGGTGAGGCAGCTGTGCCCCTGCAGCCCATGAAGGACCACAGTGGAGCAGTTTTCCACCTGCTGCCTGTGGAGGCCCCCACACTGGAGCTGATGGAAATGGCTTGAAGGAAGCTGCATTCCATGGAGAGCCCATGGAGTAACAGGCTCCTAGCAGGAACTGCAGCCCATGGAGAGGGCTCTCACACAGGAGCAGGTTTTCTCACAGGAGTTGCAGCCCGTGGGAAACCCATGCTAGAGCACTCTGTTCCTGAAGGAGTGTACACCATGGAAAAGACCCACATTGGAGCTGTTGTTGTAGAACTGCAGACTGGGGAAAGGACCCACACTGGAGCAGTTCATGAAGTATTGTACCTTAGGGGAGGGACTGTACTCTGGGACAGGGGGACAGTGTGAGGAGAAGGGAGCAGCAGAGATGAAGCATTATGATCTAACCACAGACCTCATTCCCCATTCCCCTGTGCCATTGGCAGGCAGGTAGAAGCATCAGGAATGAAGAAGTTGATCCTGACAAGAAGAGTAGGGGAGAAGTATTTGTATTTTTGTCTTTGTTACTTACCATCCTACTCTATTTGTGACTGGCTATAACTTAAAATTATTTCCCAGGCTGAGTATGTTTTGCCTGTGGTGGTAATTGGTGAGTGATCTCCTTGCCTTTATCTCAAGCTTTTTAATCTTATTTTCTTCCCTTTTCCTGTTGAGGGGAGGGGAGGAGAGAAAATGGCTGGGTGGATGCTTGAGTCAGCCAAAGTCAAACCCACCACAGTTTCTTAATTCTTCTGCAAAAAATTTGGACTGTATCCTTCTAGCCAAAAATGTGCACTGCCTAACATAGCAGAATGGAGATTGTATTAAAACTGGGAAATTTGTATGTGACTTCAAGCCATGAAAATTATGTGTATGAGTCACAAGAAAGAAGGCACACTGTGGAAAGATTCTTAAGATGTTTGCACTGGGATACAAAACACTGTCAGCCATCTAAAATTAGTCCAATGTTGCCTTTTCTGACTTTTCTTGAATTTCATTGAATCTACATGTTCTCTGATTAGGAACATTAAGAAGACAGTTCTAAACATACTGCCACTTTTAATTAAAATATCCACTGGGGCATGTTATTAAAGTATCATCTGAATGTAATACCCTTTTTAAGCTCAACTTGCACTTGTAAGTCCTTCAAGATTGAAAGTTACGGATGGTGAATTTGGTTGGGAGGTCAGGGCCTTGACCACCATGAAATTTTCCTGTATGCAGTCAGTTTCTTTTCCAGCTGGAATATTCTTTGAATGGAGTTCAGGTCAGCTGAAGACAACTTTTGATACAATGCCTGATCTATATCCCTATCCTGGAGCTGTTGTCTAGAGCTTAAGCAAGTCTAAGCTTGGCTAAAGCAGCACGGTTTGTTTCTGGTTTTTTGTGTTGTCCACCCAAAGCTGCTCTATCTTTCACTGGTGATTTTTTTTTTTTTAACCATCCTGTGCTGTGCCTTCACTGAGTGTTTTTCTAGTGGTAGGACCTTCCCCAGTATATTCTCTGCTGACAAAGTGCTATTGCTAAAATGAAGTATGGTCTTGCTGCTGCTAGGCTAGGGAGTACACTGAATTCTATTTTGAAGACCTTGAGCAAAGGAAGCTTAACATTGACCAAACTGTGTGTGACATACATTTGTCGCAAAATTCATTGCTGTAATTGCTTCCTCATTGTAACTCTGGCTCATAATTTCTGCATGGACTTAGTTCAGCCATCACCATGTAATAATGTAGGGCAACTGGATATCTGCAACACAGAGGGTCAAGTGTAAAGGTGATGTAAGCACACCTTTGTTTCTTCTTACTTTGGCTATACCACTGATTTTGTCTACTGACCAGCACCAAACTGTTCAATAGTAGTTTGTGCTACTGAACAGCAGAAGCTCCACAACATTGCAATTACAGGCTCTTGCTTGGAGAGCTTGTATGCTGTGGCACTAGCAGGATGTAATTACAACTCCAATGTAGAGAGCAGTGGAAGTGAATCCCTAAGGATATTCTATACCAGGATATAAGTATGCCAAATTATGTTCAGAGATGACAAACACACATCTGGGATCAATTTTCAGTGATGTGAAGTGCTCTTGTTTAAATACAAATAGCCAAGACAGACTCGACAGTGGCCTGCACCTCCAGTAACTCATAGAGGCTGGTAGAGAAGAGAAGTGAATCTAAATGGAACCTCCAGTGCAATATTCTTGTTTTAGAATAAGACTTCTCTTATCTACTGTTATTACCTAGAGTATATTGAATAAAATACTGCTCTGTCCAGAAACTGAAACCAAACTGGTAAGTTGCAACAATCATTATGTAAGAGATATCTTAAAACCTAGATATCTGGGTTAGATTCAGTTTCATTGACATCTGAGTGTTGAGGAAGGAAAATAAAGTGTATGTAAATTTCATTAAACAGAAATATTAGAAATCACCTTGAGGAGAAACCAACACACCTAAGTGCATTTCTCAGACTTGATAGAATATCAGATGTTCAGCTTGAAAAGCTGTAAACAACCTGAAGGAAGGTAGTCAAAAATATGCACCCTTAGGGGGCTCAAAATACTTGGAAAACAGTTTTGTGCCATGAGAGTTAAATTAAAGGACATGAGATGCATTCTGAACTTGCTGCTCAGATTGTCAGAAAAAAAATTTGAATCCAACTTGGTCTTGCATGTCAGATCCCTGAATAGAGTGCTAACACTTCTTTTTTTAAATGTCTCCAGTGAAAACATGTTTAGACCTTTTTATCTGACCCTCAGCAACTGCAGGCTAGGCAGCTGTTGATAAATTCACTGTTCAAAAACCTCCATCAAAACAATGCATGATAGGTTAATTTGATATCTTGCTGTTTATTTTCAATTATGAATAAAGAAATAATCAGCCATTGAGGTTTTTCAGCTTTCCAGATAAACAGGAGTTACCAGAAGGACCCATCTTCATTACAACAGACTTTAGATAAGGATCAAGCAGATTGAAACACCTTTTAGTAAATTCTATCCCTAAATCATCAAAATTGATGATTAGCCAATAAACAAGATTTTCAAACAAGGAAGGGAACTTTGAAAACACTGCTATTGTTTATTCACTAAGAATAGTCATATTGCTAACATGTGGTCTGCATTTACAAATTACTATTCCAGTTTTACACCTATGAGTTACTTACGTCGATAAACCCTAAACTGCCTCTATGTTATCTGTCGCCGTTGAGCGCTAGCCAAGTGCAAGAACCAGACTGGATCGGGTGAGGCAGAATTCTGATTTTATTATTTAATTCTAAAACTTATATAGACTTTTAAAAGTTTCTCCGGATTGGGTCAATTCAAAACCTCCCCCTAGGCCCATAGGCCAGGTAGAACTGCCCATCTTTCCAGAGACAGTTTCAATAACATCCAAACCTTATCTTTATTTATAGAACACAGGAAGAAGAAGAGAAAAATTCCCATGGGAAAGAATCTGTGCTACCACAGTTATCTTTTTCAGTTTCTGAATAGAAGTCACATCACTTTCCATTTTTGTCAGTAAAAGGAGATGAAATGTTAATATGGGAATTTTTAATATATTGCTAGTGGTGCTTGTGTGTAGCTGAGTACATACACGTGCATACTTTTATTTTTATTAAAACCTACAGCATTTTTTTCTTGTCTTTTCGGTGATAACTAAAATGCCGTCCAGTTTTAGTTGGGAGTTTGGCATCTGATTATAATAAACTTATTAATATGTTGAAATAGTAATACTTCTTGATACAGCTATAAATATTCTGTATATTAAAAAGGCAAAATAATACTTTCACTGGATAATTCCTGCCATGCTTTTGTGACACTGAAATTAATGAATTAAATATAGTGTAAATCTTAGGATCATTGTACAGTGCATAAGACACATTAAAAGCAACTGCCATCAAATAATCACTGAGCAACCCTTAGTATGGTAATTCAACAAAAAAACCCCTCACACAAATATGGACTGACAGTGTTAACAATATTCAGGGATGGTATCATCACCAAGAAATGTGTGCATGTAACAAAAAGAGTCCGAATACAGACTGTAGGAGCTTTTTTTCGATTTGTACACTGCTGTAAACCCCTTGCAATAGTCCATATGTTTTCCTCACGCCCCATTCATTTGGCCTCTCTTTACCTGCCATCCCTTGTCTGGACTTTATGTTTTTTCTTTGGTCTTTGTATTTCCTTTGTGCCTTCATTAGTCCCATCTTCTTTCCTATGCACTGGGAAATGGAGTATAAAGAACAAAAGAGTAAGAGCTTCACTTCTTACCATGAAGTCACTCAGAGGGCATTAATGGGAAGACAAGTCTTCCCCAAAACGGAAAGAAAAGTTTTAGTGAAGTAAGTATACTGTACTTATTTTAATTTTCCTACGGGGTACCATTACACAAAATTCCCACTTAAACATTTGCCATCTCCAAAGGTTGTGCTTAACTCAGAAAGTATCTTCTATTACTTTCTTCTTAGAATAAAGTATTAAGTAAATTATAAGGTTATGTATATTGATGCTGTTATAGGAGACACAAATAAATAATGTGTTCTGGAGTGAAGCCATGATTTATGGTTTTTTCCCTTCTGAAGAGCTCTCACTTTTGACAGAGCTCCAGTTTTGGTTCTCTTTTGCCTCAAGTTAGCAGCAACTTAAATATTGTCTCTGCACGTGTTCAGTGAATGTAGGCTTGAAACACCTGTATTTGGGTCCGAGCCACTGAGTAAACGGACTTAATAGTGTTGGCAGCATTGGAAAAGCCCTGCCTAAGATGCTGCATGTGCCAGGGTATGTGGAGCACTGCATGGTATAGATGGGTCTTGGTGCTTGGTTAAGCTGAGCAGCTGAGTTTTTTTCTTTAGAGTGAAAAGTAGAACTTGATTGTTGTCTTGGCCGCAGAGTAATAAACCAGAGAAGGGCACTTGGAAAGCCACTATGCCCAGTGGCTTATTCTGGGAAAATTTCATTTGGCTTTCAGCAAGAAGCTCAAGAGAACCTAAGGTGAGAGTGTCACTGAAGTCAATGGAATAGGATTTTTGGGAGAGTGAAGGACCAAGAGAGACTAATGCTTAGGTTCAAATTGCTTTAAAAAAACCCTCAACCTCTGAATGAATGAGAGAGAATGCATGTAGATTAGCTCCCTGAAGTACTTTCATCGAAGTATTTTTCAAAATCTACAGTAGTTTGTTCTGAGGACTTCATTATTAGAACCACTGAAATGTATTGGAAGGCCACCCAATTGTTGTAAATCTCTATTCAGGAGTGAAGAGATAAGGAAACTAATTTTGACTTGTTTGCTGAGAAATTTTCTTGTGCTGAATTACCAGTGACACTCAACTTATCAGCCTGTCAACCTCTGAAGCAAGAGAAAAGAGTATTAAAGCAGAATATATTGTCATTTTCAGATGAGATATCATCAGCAACTTAGGCCAGTGTAGCTTTTCCATTTGTAAAGTACAGAGCATAAATTACTTCTATCCATTAATGTAGTTTAAGTTATATTTTAAAAGTGATTTTAAAATTATCTTCTGTCCAGGGCTTTTGGTGGGTCCAGTGTTCTAATTTCTCCAAGCTTCCTTTCAACCGTACAACTTGAGATACGAATACTGTTTACTGTGATTAAAAAACATTAAAGCATTGATTGTCTGTCTCAAATTCCTTTGCCAAGCTAATTTGAATCATTAACGACCCCATTGGAGTCACAACTTAAATTGTTTCTTTAGCCTGCTTTTCTAATTTTCCTGCTTCTTGAAGTAATTCCATTCTTTACATTAATTTTTTAACACTTTTCCAATTCAATCAATACGTGGTATAAAATTTAACTGTCAGATTTGCTTTTTAAAAACTAAATTAAAAAAAAAAACTGAAAGGCAATCAGAAATTTCAAGATTGTAGAATAATAAAAGCTGTAACTAATTTTCTGTAGAGACTCTTAAATGGGTGGATGAATGTCATTATTCCGTCTGTAAAAGGTCGATAAATGGAGAGACAAGCTTTGCAGAGGATAAAGGTAGGAACATAGGAAGGGTCACGTAGGAACCTGGCACCTCAGCCCAGGGTGAAAGGCAGTCAGTCTGTTTTCTCTGAAATGGACTAGCAGATAATACCAGAATATCTCCCTCTCTGTCCTTCAGGGCATTTCCATTCCAGGAAGGTCAGTGGGGGTACAGAGATTTCAGTTCTGTACTGTTATCAAAAGTATGAATAATCTCATATTTTGTTTCATTTTTTTCCTGTAACTCTTTGCTTCGGAGCAGACTGTGGAAAATGAAGGTGAAACCATCTGTGGTAGCCTGCTAGTTTGATGTTTCTATCTTTATTATATACTGTAATGCTGAACCTGATTTAGATCTTGCCTCCAAAGGAAAAAAATTTGTCCTAACTTGCATTGGTTTTAAGCCAATTTGATTACCTTAAGGAAGAACCTGTATACAGATACCTACTTTTTCTCCCTTTTTTTTAGTTTAGTACAAGCACATTTTCTTTCTAATGACACAAAGGTAACTTTAAGGTGGCTAAGAGTCAGCTGATATATAGAGTGACTGCAATTCCATCAGCTCAATCAGACTTAAAATAATAGAACTTTTCTAGCTCTGCAGGACAGGGCCTGACATTTGAAATACTGTGGAGCTGGGTCTGAGGAATGGCACAGGAAATCTCAGGTGTCCATAAATAGCAATTGAAACTCTGCTGTGGAGGTGTTTCATGGAGGTAACTGGTTTTTCAGCATCTTTGACCAGATCCGCAGGGAGAACAGAAAGATTACCTTTGCCCACATCTGCCTTTTAGTTTAAAACCAATCCACACAAGAAGGAATCTGTGATCTATGAGATATTGCACATACATGTTTTATTCTGGAGCAGTGGGGATAAGGTTATTAAAAATGCACAAGTAGTGTATATATGTTTGGGAAGCTGACTGAAAAACAGAAAGTTAAGTGGAAACAAAATGCTTCTTTCTGCACCTAAGAGTGAAAGGAGAGAATACAAATGCAGTGAACCTTTAATAAGAAGGAAAGACAGACATCTGATGGTCAAAAAGGAAATTAACAGAACACAGGAATCATCAGAATACAAATCTCAAAACAAATGACAGGACTTATTTGCTATCAGAGTCTTAAGTCATGTCTGTTGTTTGTCACATTCTGTAGGTTTTGCGTCTATGGCTTGCCACAGACTGTGTAAGTATATAATACAAAGACAGCATGTTTGTGTGTTGATATATATTTTCTGTCCCTGACTGCATTTCGGGTTAGAAATGAAGTCTCAACAACCACAATTATAGCAGAAAAGACAGTTCTGCTAATCCAAAATGGAAAACTGAGACTTCGATTTCTCATTCTTGAATATATCCACTTTCCGATTATTGAAGCTGTAATAATTGTAATATATAATATAATTAAAGATTGCTTTCTCTCTCCTTGCCCACAAAGATACAAATAAAGGATTTGTATGGAAAATATGAGCATCGATATGGCATGATTTGAAATAAGGTTTTCAATGGAGTCAGTAACCTGTTACAGTCCAAGTCTAGCCGTATGTAATTCCCCTTCACTAACCGCGTTTGTCTTCTCAGAAGAACATGTGGTAACTAAATAGGCCTTTCCATCTGTCTTGAGCTCAAGGGCCTTCACAGTTTTAAGGACAGCAAATAAATTCAAGAGATGTGTCTATGGAAAAAGAAGCAAAGCGGGGTTAGAGTTTTGGTATTCACAAAACTGCTGTAAATAATTTGGAAGTGCCACGTAAACTGAGGGAACAAAAAAAAAATTACAGCCTTCAACTAAAAAGCAGATAATTTCAGTACCTAATGCCTGTGGAAATGGTACCTTCAAACACCTTTTCCCAGAAGACAGGGTCTAACAGCCATCCGTGCAACAAGGATCTGTATGTACAGATCATCCTATATGGCCCTACGTTTTTCTAAAGAGAGTTTATCCCTTTATTGCATATCTTAAAGGATTCCCAAGACTACTAAGATAATTTAATACTTAATGTAATTTAATCTTTGGGCTAATATGTGTGCTCAGTATAAGGCCAAGGAATCATACATATACTTATGTACTGTCTTCCATATACATTGTAGGTGACTTTAAAATAGCCTTGGCACTGTCCCAGAAATGGTCCTGATGTGTTTTATTGTTGCAGGGTTTTTTTTGAAAAGGACACAGATGCTACATAGACTGTATGGGAGGGAGCATGAATTCAATGGGGAATGTTTAATCTTGAGAATAGAGCAGAATAGAATAGAATAGAATAGAATAGAATAGAATAGAATAGAATAGAATAGAATGCAATATTTGTACAACCTAAGCAGTGACATGATGCTCTTATTTATTTATTCACGAACTTTCAACAATTATTTAAAAGTACTTACCGTATAGCATCCATGAGTTAAGCTCCCTGAAGTTCCTAAGACTTGATTTGTTGGTCCAATACTCTGATTTCATACCAAAATAAGACCTTTAAAAAACATGAAGCTGCTGAACTTCAGGCACATCTGTTTCTTTAATTTTACATCAAGTAGCTAAAAATGGTTTGGTTTCCTTCTTTCTATCACTTATATGTGTATATACAGATACAGAACTTTGTATCTTTAAAGGCCATTCTATCTTTCAAATAAAGGCTTTTAAATTCTTCCTCAAGCCAATTTGGTCTACTGTGATGGTTTTATCATTTAGCCCTTCATTGAATTGCCTGCTTAATATTCACTGTAGGAGACCTTCCCCAATATTGTTCAAGATTTACCAACTCTTTTCTCTTTCTGTCTTTACAAATCACATTTCTGCTTCAGTGACACAGAGATGCTCCATCAGCAATTTCAGGNATCCCTTTATTGCATATCTTAAAGGATTCCCAAGACTACTAAGATAATTTAATACTTAATGTAATTTAATCTTTGGGCTAATATGTGTGCTCAGTATAAGGCCAAGGAATCATACATATACTTATGTACTGTCTTCCATATACATTGTAGGTGACTTTAAAATAGCCTTGGCACTGTCCCAGAAATGGTCCTGATGTGTTTTATTGTTGCAGGGTTTTTTTTGAAAAGGACACAGATGCTACATAGACTGTATGGGAGGGAGCATGAATTCAATGGGGAATGTTTAATCTTGAGAATAGAGCAGAATAGAATAGAATAGAATAGAATAGAATAGAATAGAATAGAATAGAATAGAATGCAATATTTGTACAACCTAAGCAGTGACATGATGCTCTTATTTATTTATTCACGAACTTTCAACAATTATTTAAAAGTACTTACCGTATAGCATCCATGAGTTAAGCTCCCTGAAGTTCCTAAGACTTGATTTGTTGGTCCAATACTCTGATTTCATACCAAAATAAGACCTTTAAAAAACATGAAGCTGCTGAACTTCAGGCACATCTGTTTCTTTAATTTTACATCAAGTAGCTAAAAATGGTTTGGTTTCCTTCTTTCTATCACTTATATGTGTATATACAGATACAGAACTTTGTATCTTTAAAGGCCATTCTATCTTTCAAATAAAGGCTTTTAAATTCTTCCTCAAGCCAATTTGGTCTACTGTGATGGTTTTATCATTTAGCCCTTCATTGAATTGCCTGCTTAATATTCACTGTAGGAGACCTTCCCCAATATTGTTCAAGATTTACCAACTCTTTTCTCTTTCTGTCTTTACAAATCACATTTCTGCTTCAGTGACACAGAGATGCTCCATCAGCAATTTCAGGTTTTTGTTTCCATTTTCCATCTGGTCATTTTGTCATTTTCTGGTATCTGCAAGTAGAGCAATTCTTGGTAGAAAAATAAGCTATTTACAGGCATATTTTTTACTACAAGATGCAGAGAAACCAGGAATGTATTGGCAAAACTTAAGAAACACTGGGTGGGTTAATTTGATATTTCCTACAAAGTGTGATACATACCAAGAAGATTTTGAATTACTTGAGTTAATGTAGAAGAGCAGCAGTGTATGTCTTTGTCCTTCTGAAAATATTTTTAAAGAAAAACAGGCATAATTTGGTTTCTTAGCAGGAACATCAGTGGCTCTTCTTCTGTAATTAGAGCTCTCTGTGCTTTCTGCATGTTGTTGTCAGGTACTGGCTGTGCTGTGTTATAGTTGTCATTTACTGTGTTGGTTATGAGCAAAACTCGTTTTTTCCATAGAAATGTTAAATGTTTGCTAGCCAAATACTGAGTATGAAGAACTTAATTGTATCATTTGTGAGGGACTGTCTGTATGAAGATCATATTACACAAGAGTATTTATAATCTGTATTAGCAAAACAGATGGACAACTATACAGAAAATATTCTTCCTGTCCTCATTTGAAAGTTGTTTCATTATTTATGCATCCCTTTTGCTCTCATAGTAAAGGTAAAACAAAATTCATCCTATTCTGACAGCTCTCATGTCATGATATATAAAACTCTCAATTAGAACTGCTTATCTAAAAATTAATATATTTCCAAATGGAAGTGTTCACTGTATTGTCTTCTTTTTACTTTTTCTTTTCCTTTTTTTCTTCCTCCCTTACCAGTTTCAAGTAATTACTGGTGATATTTATGCTGGTGAAATCCATCACTTGGTGTTACTTTCCCACACACGGGAATTATTCATCCATCCATCAAAAGGTTTGCGTGGGTGATAATGATGTGCACAATAACATTAAGCTGCAGTAGCTCTTTCCATAGACTCTGACAAGTTCCTGGCTTACAAGTATTCATCACAGGCACTGAGTATTGTTTTCCAGAACTCCACAGAACATTTTCTAAGCAGGGGGTCTTTACAAGGAAACTCCACTTGGGTAGATGGAGCTACTACACAAATTAGAAGCCGTGCTGTTTCTCAGCTTTCTCCTGCCACTCTTCCTGCCTGCTCTGATACTCTGTGCTCAGTGCTACTTACACACAGCATTACAAGTACATCCCAGCCAGAGCCAAAGGAATAGAACGCGTGCAGAATCCATACTTCACAGAACTCTGTCAGGGCATGGACTCTTCCAGTTGTGGCAATAATGAAACCAGTATTCTTTAAGTTTGTGCTCTTTATTGTCAAAAGGACATCAAACATCAAAACATTAATGAGGTTTTTTTCTTGCTTTTCAAAAGGTTTCCTGGGTGAAAAATCCTGGTAGGCAAATCTCCCAGTCTGTAAAAGTTTCTTTTGAGGCACTGCTGTTTCAAAGTTAATCTCATTTGTATTGGTGAGGACTGATGCTGTCCATGGAAGTATCAGCCTAGGCAAGAACGTATTGCAGAACTTAAGTGAGGTAAATAGCCAATGGTAAGATGTGTTGCTTGGACTGAGAAAGGTATGACAACTCAGAAACTGCAAGATAAATATCAAGGAATGTCTCCTGGTTTAGGGGTGAGGGGTGGCGTTTGTCTTCTTACCTCTTGTTTTCAAGACTGGGGGAGTCTGGAACATGTAATTCATGTTACATAACTGTGACATATAGCTAATTAATTTTAAGGAAATTAATCTAAGCTATTTAGGTAACAATGCTAGGACTATGCTGTTTTCTTTCCTCTTGAATGTCTAAACATCCTAGTCACTTAGACAAAAGCTTACAGCAAATAATTCCTTTTATTTTTACTTAAAGCTGCATCTCTCCATCACACAGAGATTGCTACCATAGAGCTTTCTCATTAGGAAACACTGTTTGAAATGACTGCTCTAATATACAAGGGACAGTCTTTAGACATCCTTTGGAAAAAGTGAAGGGAGCATAAAGGATTTAAATATTACATGCTGCCTAAATTGTCTATTTCAACTGGTAGAGAAATTGCCAAGGCATTATTATGACTAAATGCAATTCATCTAAGTTTGTATTCCAGGCAAGAGCGAAACCTGAAAAACATCCACAATGATCAAAGCTGACAGCATGATAATTTTAATTCCAAAAACTGAGGCAGCCAGAGAAAGCACTGCAGGTGAACAAAAATGCTGCAACTATTTCAAAAAATGTTAAATTTTAACTAGAGCAATTATTTGATATGCCATTTAATGCATGAAGGAGAATACTTTCCTTTGTGTAAAACATCAATTGAGAAAGATGAAGTTTAAGATTACCCTTGGCGGAATTAATTAATGAGATTAAAAGGCATTTAAGGCAAAACCTTTTCTTGAATCCCTACTTTGAGGACAGTGAGCAAAATCCATAGGAGTGATTACACTGTAAATTGTAGAACTGACACATAGTTACAAAATCTTAATGCAGACAAATATGTTTGATTTGATTTTGGGGGTGGTTGTTCTGTTCCAGTAGGTGAATCAGAGAAACACCAAAGAACCTGTCATTAACAGGCTTCAAGAACAAAGTATAAGACCAAGAAATGCAATGTCCAGCAGCAGAGTGTGCAGACTTTGTGATTCAGTGGAAAGAGGGACGATGTAGTGAGGTTGTTTTCCGTCTCTGAAAGCCCTGTCTGAATGCAGGTGCTGTTAAACCAGTGTCAGCCAGTGTTGGAAAGGCCATTCAGTGAGGCTGTGTGGGCCCAGCCCAGCCAGTGTTTCAGGTTATAAATTGCACTTCACATTTTTGAGGTGTTTCACCAGCTCTCGACTCTTTGATTCTCATACAAGCCCTTGGCTGTTAGTGGCTCATGGATACAGAACACTGAAATAGAGGAAAAAATTTAGATCCTAGTTTTTTCATGATATCCATCTCCAGTTTCCTTAGACACCAAGCTCTGTCACAGATTAAGTATCAAAATCAAGATGTGAAAATGGATACTTCAGGAAATACCTGATCATGTGCATTCCCTGAAGAAAAGGTACATAAGAAATGTGGATCCACGGATTTCCCTCTCAAGTCATTGCAGATTGACAGTCAGTACCTGCTTTGTGCTCATTTGTCCCCCTTTGCCCTTTTCCTGGTATTTTTCTCATTTCACTGAAGTGTTAATCTTCAGCACTGACTGGAGAGGAATTCGGAGAATTTCCATGTTGCAATAGCAAGGGATTTCTTGTAAAGATGCCCCTTCATCTAACAATTTCTTCAAAGCTACTTGTTGTCATCTTGTTTAAGTGTCTGCTAATGAAAACTGACAGTCTGGTCCTCTTAATCATTTAATGTCACATCAAATATCTGTAATTAAGGGAGAAGAAACCCTTACAAATGATGCATGTTTGAGGCTTTTTTTTTCCCTAGTGTAACTTAAAACCTAATTTGTTACAGTATATGCTGCGTTTTCTGGTAGAATGTTCTCTTCCTTATTTTAAGCCTGAGTACAATGATAATGTACATTTATGGTGCAATTAAATCTCTTTCTCATTTCATTTTTTAACACATCTCTTATTTTCCCCCTCTTTTTCCATATTTAATCATATGATGTATTTCTGTATACTTAATATGGATTTTTCACTTTCATTTCTCAAAACGTATGAAAAAATCCATGCAACTTTAAAGAACGCTCATGAATTTTAATGAAATAACTGCCAATATTTTGAATGTCTGAGGTGACATTTGAGTTAATATTGCGAAATATGATGTTAAGTGTCTGGAAACATTTTTTGGTTTCTCCTTCCCTTCACAAAAAAAAGTCAGATGCACTATCTGCAAAAAAAAAGAAAGAGAAAAAAACCAGTCTCGGTATGTGTTTTTTAAAAATCTCAGTCTTGTATTGATAATTATTTATCATCTTATTTAAAATACCCAGATGCCTTAATCAGTGAGGCCTCTGTATAGAGACTACAAATGCCTCTATTGCAAAGGCCATACAATTTAGAAAATCAGAGTATTAATCAGCCTAGAGGCTGATTCTTTACATTACAAAACATTACAAGATTTTGCAAAAATTAACTGTGCTTAATTGAGAACCAAGTGGTAACAGGGGATGAATGCGTGTAACTTGCTCCCATCATTAGTTTACTTGACAAAGTTTTCTTTTTCCTCTAGAAATCAGTATCATTTTTCTTTCAGAGATTTCATGTGGTTTTTCTTTACGCATTTATCATTTCCACAAACCACTCTGAGCCTTGGGGGTTTTTTCATAAAAAATCAAACCTTACTTGGTCTTCTTCATTGACCTTTAGTTCTAATTTATATTCCTTACCACAGTAAAGTTCATGAGAAAATTGTTTTTTGACTCTGTGATAGATAAACTTTGCTTCATATCTTTTCAAAATGGTCATTACTCCATGGAGTTTTAGTGTTAAAAGAAAATAACATCATGGAAGAGAAGCAGAAAAAAAAGTTCTTCCTCTTTTGGAGATTTATTCCAAATTGAACTTTCTTCGAAGGATTTTTAGTTTCTCAGATGTTGTAAGACCTTAGGATACTGGCACCTAGTGAAGTATTTGGAGGTGAGAAGAAAATAACCTTGTCTGCCTAGTATTAATAGATAATTTAAAAATAATCAAATTTAGGCTGAATGGCAGCTTCCTCTCATTCCTCTCTTAAAAAAAAAAAAAAAGGTTATGTGGTGAGAAAAATAATTTTCACAAAAAATCTATCCAAACAAAGTGTGAGGGTCCTCACCAAACATAAATTATCTTACTACATCAATATTTTGGTTTAGAGATAATTTTGCTAGTGATTTTTTTAAATACTAAAGCGAGATTTTGGTTACAATTTTTCCTGAGAAAATGCATGTTGACATCATTTTCCGCTCACATTTTGTGCTGTTACTAATAACAATCCACAAATTTGAATTTCCATAGGAAATGAGTAACTCATGCACAGCAGTAAGTACTTCCAGGCTGACTAGACTATCTGTGAAATTTTAGTTTTACCTTAGCCTCAGTTGTGTATGGTATCCTGCCAATCCTGCAGAGAATACTTGAGATATTTAAATGAGTCGTGTGGTTGATCTACAAGGCAAAGCCAAGTATGTCTTCAGAAGCGTGTTATTTCCTTTTGTTCTGGTATGGTATCTACACATTTATCAAATGCAAGAGCAAGCTCTTTTTGCTGTTCATAAACTTGGAAATATCTCTTCTAAGCTCCATAAATAGTATCAGTGGATCTATTTAGCACAGAAGAAAGTGGGAGTATAATTAAGAGTATGCGATAGCATTAAAGGAGGAAAAATCTAGGCTGAGCATTAGGAAAATCTTTCTAATGTCATATTCAGTAGACAGGTAGCAATCTAGGATAAAGAGGCTGAAATGACTTTATCTCTTTTTTTTTTCCTGTCTGAGATGAGGTACATGGTGAGGAGAAACCTGAATCAGAACAGAAGTGTTCAGTGTAGGACAGCCAACTGAATGTTTAAAAAAGTTAGGTGCCTTGCCTGAGAACATCACTAGTCTTGCTTTGTGATCAAGGAATGGTCATAGTTTGGAAAGCAGTCCCATGTCTCAGCTAACTGTCTCAGAAAGGAATAAACACTCCCTGGAGGAGCTGCACCCTCTCAGTAGGCTCTTACAGATCTGTCATCCTTTTTTTTTTTCCTGCATTTGCAAAGCAGAAAATTAACATAAATACTTTCATTACCTGCAAAAGTAAATATGCAACAACGTTGCTGAGAAAAGATTGGTTAGCACTTGTGTGATTTCCCAGTGTCAGCTTCTTAGATCCATTTTGTGGTTGGGCTGGGACAATATTTTGAGATGTTTGATTAAGCAACTCTCCTGAGCAGTCACACTATGTAAACTACTGAGCTTTTTGTTAAGCATTTCCTCCTTCTTGTTTTACAGCCCAGAATCAATTTTTGTTTGCCTGAAAGCAGCCTGAGGCTGTTAACTGTGATGGTTTCAGGATATGCTTCATATGTGGTTTGCCCATCCATGCAGCGTTAATGGCAACTCATTGAAGAGAAGTAGAGCAAACAGCTGAGGATGGTAACTGTTTAATTCACCTGCATTGGTGAGTCACTACATAAAGGCTTTTAAATCAATTACATCCTTTTCCAAAATCCAGCACAGTAAAATGCCCACACTGAAGAGACACAAAGCTGAAGACTGAGGTGATTTTGTGGACCTTGCTTTTGGTTTTGTACAGGCAGACGGAAAATCTTTGGTGCTGATCTGTCTCTGAGCACACAGTGCATGTGCTGGTCCTGGTATGAACACTTTAATCCTCTTGTAGGCTTTTAATTTCAGTTTGAGGCTGTCAGCAAAAAGCATGGCTGTCTTACTCCAGACAAGTAACACAATACATTTAATGCTGGAGAGTGAGAAAAGGAGAGAATGAGAAAGGCAAGTTACATTTGATTTTCCTGCCCCTAATCTGGGAATACAAATTAATTTCATTTCACTGCTGCAGAACCTGTGTTTTCAAACATCTTGACTGATTTTCCATTTGCTTTGGCCTATGTGTCTTCCTGACACAAAGGTAATGCACAGAAGTGCAAAGTGACTTTGAGTCAGTTTGAGTGCTTTAAACAAGGAGGAAAAACCTAACTGTCCCTAAACTCCATGGAGAGAAGCATTTCAGACCAAGTTCTGCATTTTTAGGATATTTAAGATGGAAGAGACATAGTATTACTTTGTAGAAATAATGAAGCTATCCATCTAAAGTCAATTTTCTACTTCTTGTCTTGTTATTTATTCTTCTGTAAAAGAAGCAGTTGATTTAAATTAATTGGCTGTGTATGCTGAGAACTTTTGATTACAGTTTGCAATTTTTTATTGTTACTGTTGCAGTTTTGGATTCTTGCATCCTTTTTTTAAATGTCCTGCAGTTTTCTGGCTTTATCATTTCTCTTTGGAGATTGATATGTTTCTTCTGTGCACAGACAACAAAGTTTAGGCTAAAAACGCACTTGGCTGTGCCTGGACTCCTGACACACAATTGAGGTGGGTTTCATAAACGGGAATATTTATAATCCCCTCTGCAAATATGCAAAATGTATGGTCCTTTTCCCTTTCCTGAAAATGTTCTTGTTTCCTTATGGTGTTTTCTGTTACTGTTCCCTTCACAGTTGGGTCTAACCCCATCACAAGAAGATAGACCTCAAATAGTTAATTTTTACATACACAAATCCTGCTCCAGCCATACGGTGGCTCTTACATCTCTAAAAGAATTTGCCTATTTGGCAGGTGGTGTTGTCATTAGAGCAGGAAGGAGGTTGCTGATCAGGTGAAAGCTTGATTCAGAAAGATATGGTTTATGAGAATTTGATTGGTTTTTTGTTGCAGAGGGCCTTCTTGAGGGCTCTTGGTAAGAAGAGGCGATGCCTGTGCTTAAAAAGTAAGTGTTCATTCTCCATGTGCAATGTGAATAATTTTTGCAAAAATACGTGACTTCTGTTTGAATCATGAGTATTGGCAAGAATGAGGGACATACTAGGTGAATGATGCAGTTTATTTTCCCAATGAACAGATGGCATCTGCATCTTTTAATAACAAATTTTGCCCTCTGCCTCCTTTGTAAAACAGTTGGGGTTTCATGCAAAGCTTTTCAATTTCTGACTGTTCATTGTTTTGAGATAAAAGTCTTTTCAGCTACTGGGGTATATTCACTCTTTTGCAAATTCAGAGGAAAACAGAATGAAAGGAGCATGTTGCAAAACACCTTCCTTAAAGCGGCAGCACAGATTACAGAAGAAGTTGTTTGTCCATTCCTTTTCATAGGCTTCAAGCGTCAAGAAGTCATTTGCATCTTACAAAAGTACAAAATAGCAACTATAAACCTAAAATTCAAAAGGTCATAAACTACATTTGAAATAGAAATCAGCAGAATCTGTGGACACAGATTTCCAGCCTCTGCGTGTGGGGAGTGGATTTTTTATTTTAGTTTTAGCAGGTTTACTGGACAGATTTCACAGGACTGTGGGACTGGATGAGTGGATTGATCACTGTAAAATTATTAAAACATTAAGAAGTTAGGTATACTTAATTGTTTGTCACTTTAAGCCCCCAACTGTGATGCATTGATGAGAAAATGAAAAAAACAGTAACATAAGATCATTTGGAGAAAGTGGTCAGGTTCTGATACACAGAGTACCTCTAGCTCCTGGGGCTTTTTTCATTATCATTATGAATGTAGGATTTTAAAGGATTTGGAGGGTTATTGAGTAAATTCTTTTTCTACTGCAGAATAATCATATCTCACACACTTCTATTTTAAATGTACACCATTTCAGAAATTATTTTGATATTTTAAGCAAAGTGTAGAACACTGGAGTTCTGAAACTGTTCATTAAGTACTCGTACCTTCTATCTTTATTGAATATTTCTGAAATAAAATAGAAATATGACAAATATTGTAAAGCTATTTAATTTTTAAAGCCCCTCACAGTGGCTATCCTGTCAGTGAGTGATTCCTTTTATGGTTATCTTTCACTGGAGGTCACTGTTGTAATGATATTGCAGACCTGGTTAATTGTTTAAGCTTTCCTCTCAGTTTTAATGAACAGAGAACAAGAAGGAATGTGTGCATTATTCTTCCTAGTGAAAATCAGAATGTGTCCTACAACATGGTAGCCCTCTCTCTAAGGTATGTCAGTTTTTTTGTGAAAAAGAAGAGTTTCTCAGGAAGAAATATATTGAATATATTTCCTTGGTTGGTTTGTTTATTTGTTTTGTTGGTTGTTGGGGTTTGGTTTTTTGGTTTTTTGCATCAGGCTTCATCTAATTGAGAATTTTATGAAAAATTTCAGTAAGAATTTCAAATATTGGTTTCCTGGATCCTATGGCTTTGACTTTCTTAGCTCCTATGTCAACTGACTTTTCTTGATTGCTGAAAGATTCAAATAGATGATGAAAAATTTTAAATTCTGTCCCAATGTAACTTTATAAAATGATGCCTGAAGCTTAGTGGCCTTCAAAGGTTGACCTGTGTACTATTAATTATGGTCAGGTGGATCAAATGCTTTGTTCTCAATATGCACATGGTGTTTCAGGCACTTGAGCTTAATTTGAGAACTGTGGATTTGTTGGGGTTTTATGATATTTAAGATTAAAAGGATTTCTCTTTAAGAAGGCAGGATATGAGGCTCAAAGGGAAGTCCTGGCTCATACAGTTATTTTATATTGCCAACAATTATGCTAATAGAAAAAAAATATATCAAGATTTGATGGTGGTGAGAATGGTCAAGACAAAAAGGTACTTGCTTTGGCTTCTTTCAGGATGGCATACCTGCTCTGTTTTTTGTCTAGATTTGATTATCTTTTTATATCACTGTAGAATGGAAAAGTTTTCCTTGAACACAAACAGCCATCCTTACTATTGCCTATCAATCTGGCTGCTCAGATGTTAGCACTGTTCATCAGTTCCATGAGAAAAAGCAAAGCTAGCATTATTAAATTGGCAGAAAACAGTGGTGGTCTAAGAGCTGTATCATTTCTTATGTTTAACCAAGGCTCTGTAATGTTTGCCTCGTTTTCTGTACTCAGAGCCACAATCTACTGCAAATGATCATTTCATCTCTTGGTCCATAGATACAGAATAAGGAAATGACCCTGTTTGCTGACACGGAAGTAAGAAATTTCTGCCATTTCATCATTTTAGTAAAGTTCCTGCACTTCACTCTTTTGCCTGTTGCAGTGTGTTCATTTAACTGTATGATTTAAAATGGAGAGCATTTGGCTAATTAGCAGGCAGCTGTTCACTTAAGTAAATGACTCACGGAGTGATATTTATGGTGCATAACTATTTTTCAAGCCTGGAGAAACTTGGGGAAAAAAAGACACAAAAGCAGATGTTTATGCTTCTACATCCATGAAAAATGCAGTGAAAACCAACTGCTGCTTTCATTTAATGGCATTTTTCTCAAAACTTAGTGATATACTGGTAACCCCAGTTTTTAACTAATATCTTTCAAAATTAATAATACCGTAAAGCAAAAATCCGAAATATTTAATTTCAAGTACTCATGTGAACTAAATATGTAAAATGAATGATCAGAATCACATGAAGGGGCCTCAAAGGTTATGATATATATAGGCTCAATGAAAACTTAGATTACAGGAGCTTGCAATTTGACTGAAGCCTTTTTTGCTTTCGAAAACAATTATGTATAACATAGTTCAACTACAAATAGGAAAATATCACTCTCCATAAACATTATACAGATTCCGTTTTAAAACAGCATTACTCCAGCAAATTTCCTACAGTGTTCCCTTTGCTCTGCTTTGGGAGTTTATAACGTCACAGACTTTAGCATTTGGAATTAGGAAATTTTGACATTTCCTATTAAGACTCCCTTGTGTCCATGCTTCTTCCCATGAACTGGTTTTCTCAGAACCAAAGATATCACCTTGGTGTTTTGGGAATGGGTTGGGGATTTCTCCTCTCTTTCCTCTACTGTAATTTGCCTGGCATCTGTCCAGTGTGCCTCTCCTGCTGCTGAGTACTTTTCCACATCTCCTCTCATCTCTCTTCTGCCTGCTTTAATTCATGCTCTTCGGGGTGCTCAGGTCACTCAGCTGTAGCTCAGGTACAGTATAAAATCTGTTTTGAACAAAGAAAAAAAATATGAAAGAGAAAAGTTTCTGTGTTCTCCCCCACTCTTTTTTTTTTTTTTAAACTGGATAGTGTCAGCTGCTAATTTAAAATTTCTGAGACTGTACCAAGTTCTGAGTATGAAGTTCTGTGTCATTGCTGGGTGGATTAGGCAGGTGGATAGTTTTTTTCTCTTTTCCTTTGTTGTACTCCTGTACCCTGCTTTCAGATTCTCCTGAGACTGTTTTATGAAAGCTGCTGGTTAAAATACACAGGTTTTAATCATTTTTAAAGGACTTGATCTTCTTTGTCATATAAATGAGAGGAAACTTTAAAAATGGCATATGTACCTTCTATCACAAAATCTATTTTAGGTTTGGATTTTTTTGCTTGTTTTCAGTAGGACAAAGAGAAAAGACACTTCCTTTATGTAACCAGTATGCAATTTAATATTTTAGAAATATTCTTATAGAATGAAAACAGAATCATTATAGGATATGCACCTATTAAATAATTATTACATCTTTAAAGAGGAACCTGAGGTGTATTCATGTTTTGTGACTATGGATTAATGGACTCAGCAAGATTCATCTTTAGTTAGTTTTGTTCAACAAAAATTATTTTAAGATAGACTTGCTGCTGATAGTCAGTAGCAACCATCAAGGAATTGTAAATTGGAAATGCTTTACCATGCTTTGTCATTGTATTCTCTGTGTCTAGTCTGGAAAAATATGTTTCAGTTCAGTTTGGAAACGAGGTGTACCAGAACGGAATGGAAAAGCATGTGAAACCTAGATTTATGCAACAGAATTGGAGGTGTGTTACTCTTTTATCACCTGATTTATTGCCTATTTAATAGATTAACAGTCATAGCCCACAGTTACATTTAATCACCTTGGCATATAAAATTGCTGTCCTAATTTTCTAAATAAAAAGGAAAAAGACAGCAAAAGATTGGAGAAGTACATGCTATTGCCAAGATAAAACCTTGGGCTAAACTACCAGCCTTCAGAAGCAGAATGATCTCCCCAGCTTGAGAGTATTTTAAGATTTCACTTTTCATCTCTCAACATCTTTGGAACAATTCCCTAAGTGAGACTTTACAGCTGTTGTAATGGTTAATCCATGATATATTTGAAATAAAAAATGTGTTCTATATAGAGCAAGATTTCAGCAACCTTAAAAAGATAAAAAAAAATTATCAGTTTAGCACTGTAGAAACCTCTTGTAAAATGCAAGATTGACCTTGTGTTGTGCATAGTGGCTTTCTCATTCCCCTGAATGTTATTTGACTTGGAAGATTGACACAAATCAGGCAACAGTTGAACTGAAAAATACTAAATAAATTCAATTAGAAATATGGTTAGGTGAGTTATCCTTAGCAGATGGCAGAATTATCTGCTGGGTAGCTTGTCTATAATGCTGTCCAGAATGAGAGGCTCTCTACCTACCACAATGTGCAACTACCTGAAAGGAGGTTGTAGCCAGGAGGGAATTGGCCTCTTCTCCCAGGCAGTGAGTGACAGGATTAGAGAACATAGTTTCATGTGGCGCAAAAGGAGGTTCAGACTGGACATCAGGAAGAATTTTTTACCTGAAGGCTGGTTAAGCTTTGGAACAGGCTGTCCAGGGAGGTGGTGGAGTCACCATCCCTGGAGATGTTCAAGAAACAACTGTATGTGGCACTTAGTGCTGGGGTTTAGTTGCCATGGTGGTGTTTGGTCAAAGGTTGGACTCTATGATCTTGGATGTCCTTCTCAACCTTAATGATTCTGTGATTCTGTGATTCACCAGTTATTTCTTCTGACTTCACTTCTATATTTTTTAATAGAAAAACTTTAAATCACTAAGATTTAATATGAAATACCACATCTCCATTGGCATACAAAGGTATAATCTTTGCTTAACAATTTCTAGTAAATCTTACATGTTCATTTTTTTGTTAGAGGGATAAATTCTAAGGCTTCCAGAAAAGATGCAATATTTTTTTCCATCTTATTTGAAATTTACTGCCTTTATGCAGTCCAGGCATGCATTCAGTGAGCTGGCAGCACGTAGAGTACTTGGGAACAGCTTCCTCAGATAAACTTGCATTATTAATGAAATTAGATTGAGTTTGGGAAGGAGTGCACTTTCAGCTGTTGACACCTGTTGCTCCATTAGTATATATCTCAGCAAATCAAGACAGGAGTTTGTTGAGCACCAAAAAAAAAAAAAAAAGGATTTATAAAGGAGAAAAACTAATCTGGTATTTGGCTTTTTGTGGCAAATATAATGATCAACCCTGCAGCACTCTTCATTGCAGCATTTTTTTTAGTAGAAAACATTACTTCTCATCCAAGAAAAATAAAAAGCTCTGTACGGTACATTTGAGATGGTGGATTTAAGCTCACAAATCCTTTAAAATAAAACACTGCCATTTGTCAAAGTGGATTTGAATTAAAGTAGATCATGTGCAAACCATGATATACAAGAGTAGAAAACTGCAAATACAGTAAGTTGGAAGAGGAGAAAAATAATGAGAATTAAATTGTTCATATACTGAAGAGACAAAATTAAAACATCTACTCAACAAGCACATTGACACTGATGTTTTATGCATACAGAAATTATGAGAATGAGATGGAGAAGAAGAGAGTCCTGGTATTCAGTATTGGAATATTATCTGAGGTAATTAAATAGCACCTAAAATCTGAAGAGGATCCAAGGTAAAAAGGGGACAATCTCCAGACTGAGTTTACAGAGACCATGTGAGAAGCCTATGAGCTTGCTCGCATTTTTCTCAGGCCTCAGTACTTCTTACAAAACCTTAAAAAAAAGCAGAATGTGACATCTATTTTTTAAATCTGCGGTTTCATAATTCTCACTCTGTAGAAATGTTTTGTGAATTTACCAATTTCCAGTGAAGTTGCTTAATTGAGAAGCAGTACAGTGACAACTGAGTGCCTCCATGTCAGAATAAGCATAATATTCTTGCTTTCAAAAAGCAGTCTTCCATCACTAGATTAGACCAATAGCTCTTCTAGGTGCAGTGACACTGAGGGCTTTATTTATTTATTTATAGGCTAAGATTAATTAAATATTAATCACTTGAGCAGCAATTTATTCTGTATTCTGCTAAATACACCATTGCTGTATAAGACAGGCAGAAGGCCTAAACTTTTATGGATCTGCCATCCAAAGTAATAAAAGATTAACAACAATACACAAACCACAGGGTTTTTCAGTGCACAGATATCCTTGGCCTTGATTGCTAGTAAAATGAATTGAAAGATTTTCTTAATATCTACGCATTCAATCTAGACCAGGCCACTTCAAAATAGTGAGATGGCTGCTGGCAGGCAGAGCTCTAAAACCTAAAGGCAGTCTGTGAAGGGACATTTCAAGTTTCTGCTCATGGGTGGCAGGATTTCTCATAGAAAAAGAGAGCTTTCTAAAAACCAACTTGAAAAGAACTAATTACCAACAGGAATTGCTCCTGTTACATAGACCATTTGGTGTTACACTGAGCTAGAGAACAAAAACACAGGTTTAAGAGTTTGGCAACAGGGAGGCTTTGCTCTTGTGGTTATTTGCAATGGAAAGCAGGTGCAGTTCCACTTGGCTGAGAATGGCTCTGGAGAGCCACCAGCCAAATACTGCAGAGAGAAATCTGTATTGCCAGAAACCAGTGGGGCTGGGGCTGCTACTCTGTGTTTCCTTTCAGTACCTCTGCATAGCCTAAAATGTGTCTTCCCCAAGGAATGCTTTAGGACAAATGACAATATTGCCTCTTACTGTCTGCTTGGAGAAATTGAGGGAAATGCATGATAAGAAGAGTTTCATTTGCTTTTCCCTGGTGGACCTATGAAATAATTCTAGGGAATAAATGATTTAACACAATTTCAAGCTATTGCCCAAAGTTTCAGCAAAACTGCATGATTGCTTTAGCCTAAGTAGGTGATTGATAGCTTTATTTGGTAAATCTCCATAAACATATTTCTGGGGAGTTGTTAAAGTGGTGCAGGGATACATGTGTCTCATCCCTCTAGCTCAAATAGTGGGTTATTTTTATCTCTTTGACTCTGCTCCATGTTCTTCAAATGGAAAATTGGCTCCCGTTGTTTTCCATAGCATCCTTCTTTACATTTGTGATAGGAAAAGCATGTAAGTTCTGTGAAACTTAGCTGTAGGTGGTCATTGTGTGCCTCTGCACGTCTTTTTCAGCCCAAATGGTTCTATGATTCTATGAATAAACCTGTTTTTCTCCTTTAAAAATAGCCACAGTTTTATAATCCCTTGCCAAATAAACCTCAATTTTATCTAGTTTTCAGTAATTTATCTTTTTCTTCCCTTTGTACATCTACAGTAACTGAAGCGTCAGCCTCAGAAAATGAATTATTTTGCGGGCTGTCAGCAGTAGGCAATATCCCAGTCATGCACACAGAACTGTTTCAACAGCCACTAGACCTTATGAAGTAAGTAATTCCTTTCTGTTCAAGAGCAAACAGTGGACAGTGAAGACTAAAAGGGTTTTGAACCCAAGGTTTGGTGAGCATGAGAAATGAGTTGCTGAACTTTCTGCTGAATAGGTTGGATTCACACTGGGCCAGGATCTACCAGCCTAAAAGGTCACTAATATTTCAATTAAACAGGGACTTTAGCACATGGCTACACTTGGATTTTGTGTTTGTCGTATTCTGGGAATGTACGTTACTATATGTTTAGTCATTACCAGAACTGCTTTGTAAAAAGAAAAATATATTTTATGTGGGAGAGTGTATAAGCTGATGTTTAAGTATTTGTGTGTCATGAAAGGACTGTGTACAGGAAGGTGTTTCTTTTGGTAGCTAAACTGCCAGTTAACTCTAATAACAACAAATGGATTCATTGAAGACGATATGCTACAGGCCAAGAGACTGTTTTGTATTGGGAATTCAGGATCTCCAGAAGTTTGTGACTGCAGTCTGCTTTAATCATTCCAAATTTATAGTTGTAGACTTAAGAGGAGACCCTCAAAGTTTTTATATATGTGAAGTCCGTATTTTAGAAATCAAATTCCTTTACAAAAAAAAATCGAAACCCCATTTTTTTCAGTGCAAGGTAAGTGCCTCATTTTGTTTGTCGTTTGGAAGCTTCATTCCAGAACGGAGGAGAAATGACAAGAGGTGCACTAATCCCTGCACCTTCACCAAAAATAAATGTCATTCCCAGGTTTCTCTTTCACAGACAGAAGATTCGGTTTTAGATATCTATCACATACTGACTGTGAGATAGACAGATAGATAGATAGATAGATAGATAGATCAGATAGATAGATGGATGAGCCTTTTGTCCACTTGGCAATAGTTGGAAGGGTTTCTGAAGGCAGCGGGTCCCATGCATGTGTAACGAAACATGGCTTTTACACCTTCTTAAGCAGTATCTGCTTGTATAACAAATAACATGACTTTATTCTTGTGTAGCATATTGACTCAGAGAAATGAGAACAAATCCCATTCAAGTTTGCTTTTGGGCCAAATGAGCCTGTTGATTTTCTTCACAAATTTTGAAATGCTGTCTTTTAGCTTCTGAAAGTGGAATATTCAAGCAGCAAATACAACATTTTTCAAAATAAGTCAGAACACTTATCGCCAAATTCAATGGTTTTTTAAACCAGGCCTTTCAAAATAAGAGATATTGTCATAAATATTATTTTTCCATATAGTGAATAGTTAGAACAAACTTACAAATTAACTTAGGGCATATCTACTTCTACATATCATGCATAGAACCCTTGATTTCTTGAGAATTTAGATATCTATAGGAAAACAATTTGTGCACTTATTAACGATCATATTTCATTTTAACTTTGCTATTAGTTTTTAGTTTTATCACTGTACCGACCATTTATGAAATGCTAGAGATACATACTGCAAACATTCAAATTACCCCACATTTTTCTCAGAAAATTTGAATTAATAGACAAGCTAAAACTCAAAAATTGTGTCCTCCATCAGAAATATAATCTTATCAAAGAAGCAACCATTACCTCTGGGAGGTATTTTGCCCAATCAGTCACACTAGAAATATTGGATAAAGTCAAAACCCCACTTAAGAATTCAGCAAAGTAACCTTATTTATCACTGAAATAAATGCAGTAGTGCACCCTGTTTATTTTTATCCATGCTGGCAGACAGCAAGTGGCACAGTATCAGGTGACATCACTGTAGGAAGAACTCCAAGAATATATCCTTAACATCTACTTTAAATATGACTTCTTTCAGCTTCTTTGGCCATGATTCCGATGTTGAATTATTCAGGTACTGCTCTTGCTGGCAATACTTTTGTCACCATATGTCAACATTTAATATATGTCAGAAAAGTTAGGACTTATTTACAAAGGAAGAATGTCAGCTTTGCATATAGCTGGGATGCTGAATGGTCTAGAGGATGGCGGCTGCAAATCTTTTTTAGCATCCTTGGATTTTCCACAGTAATGTTAGTATTACCTGAGCATTTCTGTTTTCCTTTTAGGAAAATGTTTGGGGTTTTTTTCTGTGTGAAAGTAGCAGAAATTTCTTTTTAGTCAGAGCTCCCATAGGAGTGAACACTAGAAATAGCCCAAATGCTACTGAGGATAAAATTCAGCTTATACAACTGGAGCAAAACACAATTTGTATGAATCCATAATGCAAGCAGAGTTTAAGAGGTCCTGCGAGGTGACTCCCCATGCTCTAAACTCAGAAGAGCACTGTCTTGGTTTTAAAAGACAGGTGTCTGTAAGGAAGGCAGGAACCTCCCTTGGAATGGAAAATGCAACCCCCTTCCCTTCAGATTATTGTAATTTTGAAATTAAGGGGCTTTCAGGCAAATGTATGAAGAATAGGAATAACAGTTCTTTACTTATATATGTATATATATAAAACAAGGCAAACAAACAACAGTAATTATGGCAGTGATATCAAACAGAAGCAGTAACCCAGTGCCAGCCTCTCTCGGCTCTCAGGCCCTTTCCCCTTCGGTGCAGTGACGCTCACAGCCGGCAGGGGGCGCTGGCGGCTCCCGGTGAGCAGGGCGGGTGCGATGGTTCCCCCGCGGCTGCAGGGGGCGCTCCGGAGCGAGCTCGGGCACCACGCGGGAATGGCGGATGGAAAAGCTTCCCTCACAAACCCCCTGGGGCAGCTGA